>VUYV01000428.1:112922-198766 GCA_008711295.1 Anarhynchus alexandrinus
TCCGGTGGGGGAGGGGGCCTGTTTGCCGGGGGGGCGTCGGTACGAGGCCCCGCTCGGTTGGGGTCCTTCGGGGGACCCGGGACCGAGGGGGTGCTCCGGCGGGGCTCACGGGTGCGGCGGCCGCTCCTCGTGCTGGGGAGGGGGTGGTGTGGTGCCCCCCGCGGTGGGCTGCGGGGACACACCCCCCCACACACCCTCCCCCGCCCTGCGGCCACCGGGCCGGAACCGGGGCTGGAACTGGGGCCTCGGTGCTGGGTGGGGGCTTGTCCCCGACTCTGAGCATCCCGCCTGCCGCGCTACCCCGCTCCCCCCGCCACGACCGCCTCTCATTAGCGCTGGCCTTTAATTCCCTCGGCGAAGGTGTGGGGGGCTGGTGGTCCCGCGTGGGGGGGGTGGGTCCCGCGTGGGGCAGCCGGTGGGAGGCCGCGGCGGGAAGGGAGCAGGCAGCTGCCCACCGAGACCCTCCCCAGGTTGGCAGGGCGGGCGGCGGGCAGGGCATCCCGCCGGCAGGCGAGGGGCCGGGGGCTGTGACCGCGTCCCGAGCGGCACCGTGCCGGGATGCAGCAGTCCACGTCCCCTCGTGAAGGTGTCTCTCTGGGGCCCCGCTGGTTTGCTCCACCAGCAGCTCCAGTCCCCTCCGCCGAGGCCGCCCTGCGCCCACCCGTCACCTCGTGCCTCCTGGGTGGTATCGCTGGGAAGTGCCCAGCGGGTCCCTGTCACCGCTGTTCCTCCTCTGTCCCATGGCGGAGGCCGTCGGAGCCATTAGTGCAGCTCAGGGGTGTGCTGTGGGTTTGTTTATTTTGGCTTTTTTTTTTTTTTCTTTCCTTCTTTCTTTCCAGGAAGCACTTAATGTTCTTGTATTTCTGGCTCCCTTTGCCACTTGAGATTTGGCAAAGACGCCAACCGAGAGTGGTTCCTAAATGTCAAACAGGACAAAATGTTTTGAAACCCCATTAGACCGAGGCTGAAATGTCAGTGCTTTGTAGCCGGTGGCTTTCCGGGTCCACAGTGGCTCCTGGCACGTGCTGGCAGCGGCACCCGGCCTCCGGCCGTCCCGGGAGGCAGCGCTGCTGCTCTGAAACACGGGGACTGTTCTGTCTTGGGGGTTGACTTCGGTGCTTCGGAGGCGTGAAGGCCTGGGAGCCTCGGAGAAAGGAGTCCCTGGCGTGAGCCCCAGGTGCGGGTGAGGCCGGGTCCCCTCCAGGGGACGTGTGCTCCTAAATATTTGCCTTTTCAATGTGCGTCACGGCTGTGGAAAAAGCAGGACAGCTGGATTGCAGGACACCCAAAGGAGGAGATGCTGGTGGAAAGGGGCAATGGGTTTGGCGATTCCCCCGTGTGCAACAAAGCCTTGATATTCCTCACCTGAAAATACAAAAAACTTGTGTGACGGCATTTCTCCGAGCTGGCCGCTCCAAGGGAAGCACTGGGGCTGCTTTTAAAAGCCTCCAAGCTTTCCCCGTGGCCGTCCTCCCCTCTGCTCACGTGTGCCCCATGTCTGTACTTTAACCCCGCAGCCAGAAGGTGTGTGGGGTGAGGGCGATAAAATGCCGGGCTGGAGGGGGAGGATGGAGCTGGGGGTGGTTTTTGCAGATGGCTGAGCTGGAGCCTGTGGCTGAGCATCCCCCGATGGCCCCGCAGAGCTGGCCTGGCCCTGGGCAGGCGGGTTTGCGTGCCGGAGAGAGCAGGGCATGCACAGGAGGCTTTCTGCACGCTCAGGGGTTGCGCTCCAATGCAGCTCCCCTTTCTACCAGCGCTTTCTCCCCTCGCGCCGTCTCCTGGTGCTCAGGAACGAGCTGCAGACCCGCTCTCTTGTCGGTTCCGCTGGGTGTCTTCGCAGCTGTGCCACAGGAGCGTGTGCCGGCGCTGGGGATCCCCGGTGCAGGCCAGGCCGTCGTCCCCGCCTGAGTGTAGCGGTCCGCGACCCGCGCGCGCACTCGGGGGTGCAGAGCCGTGTCCTGCTCCCGGCACTGAGCTCACCCCGCGGTGCAGGATCAGGCCCAGCTCCAGGAGCATCCGCAGCCTGGGAAGGGCAGAGCGGCGGGAGGTTGGAGCGGTGTTTTTGTCGAGTCGTTGAGTGGGAACAGCAAACGTCCTGCCCCTCCTGGCGCGCGGCGCAGCAGCACTCGTGGCAAGAGGCCCCAAGTCACCTGTTGCATATTTTTCAGCCTTGATAAGTGTGTCCTGAACGCGTCCGGCACCTGGGTCCCATGGGAGTGCCGCACAGGTGAGGGTCAGCCGTGGGCAAGCTTCCCGGGAGAGTTTCAGCTGTGCAGGAGATCTCCTTCCAGGATGTGGAGGCGAGGTGGCCGTGAGCCAGGGAGCAAAGGCAGGAGCGCTGCGTGCTGGAGGGTTATGTGCCGGTGGTTCTCTGGGAGGCTGCTCCAGCACGCAGATAAGGGGGGGCCGGTGGCAGCTGGGAGCATCCCGTGCTCGGTCCCGGGGTAACCTTGCCTCCCGTGCGCTGGGAGGGAGGTGGCGGGTTTGATTTGGGGCTGGCTGCTCCTCTGCCCCGCGCCCTCCCACAGTCAGAGTGAGCACAAGTTGGCGGCTCCTCGGGAGACCCTTCCTAGGACGGGAATGCACTCGCTCTCCGGGGGATAAAGCCAGAGCAGCCTCTGTGTCCCTCTTCAGTTTGCTGCATCCAGCCCGGCTTGAGCTTCTGGTCATGCCAGCAGGCTTTTCCCAGTCCTTCTAGCAGCGCGGATGCTCCAGCAAAATTTGGAAAGTCCCTTTCTGTGGAGTGCCCTGGCCAAGGCGGGGGCGTTCGGGAGCTCTGCCCTTGGGGTGCAAGCAGGGGACGCGGTTGCTGGCTGGGTGGTGGCACCCAAAGGTTGCCCTCCCGACGTCCCCGCCCTGATGTCAGTGGCAGCTAAACCTGCTTCTGCCCTTCGCTGCCTCCACCTCGGGCTTCGCGGGGAGAAGGGTGTCGCAGGAGGGATGCAAGCCCACGTGGCAGGGAGCAGCGGTCCTCTTGGCGTGGCGGTGTGCGGAGAGGATGTCCCCTCGGCTGGGGACGGAGGTCGTAGCACCCAGCTCAGCAGCTTTCCGGAGGAAATAGCCCTTCTGTACCTAAGAGGGTTTACGGAGCAGCAGCACCCGCTCCTGATGGATGCTCCTCTGGGATAGAAGAGCTCATGGGCAGCCTGGGGCAAAATGAGCTGTGCCGCAGATGCTGTGGTCCACTCCTGTGTGGGGCGAGAGGTGTGGGATGAAGCTCACCTCCCTCTGCCGGGAGCTCCATAGAACCCTGGTGCAGGTTGGCCAGTGCAAAAATGCCGCTTTGGTGTCGGAATTCAGCTTTCTTATAAAATAAGCCTTTCCTGTGCCTGGCTGCTTCTGCGTTTTCCTCCGCTAGCGGGAGGGCAGACAGGGGCAGCGGGTGCTCCTCGGCGTGGGGCAGCCGGAGTCAGGAAGGGTCTGGTGACCTCTGCATTAAGCAGCTGACGCTGCCTGATATGCAACACCTCTTGATGTCCCGTGGCAGGCAAAGAGGCTTCGTGTGGAATTTCTGTGTGCCGCTTGGCGGGTTTTTGTGTATATCACCTTTTTCAGTCTTTAAGTAAAAATGCATCCGTGGCAGTGGGGTGCAGGAGGGGGGATGCCCAGGCGGATTGAGGGGCTGGAGAGCGAGGGAAACTGCAGCACCCTGTAACCCCAGCACCACGTGTATCTGCACTGAGAGTCACCCACTGCATTTCTTAGCAGCGCGTTGTTCCTGCTACCCTGGGGCAATGCAGCTCTGCAGGCACAGCCTGTGCCGTCCCCCCCAGCGCGGCTGGGGCTCCGCTCTGCCGCCAGCGATCACCTCCGCCGCTGTGCTCCAGTACACGCACAAAAAAAAACCTAAACCCAAACCACATCTAAACCACTGGGTTGTGGAGAAGGCTTTCTAGATAAGTCCTACAGCAGAGGTGAGACTGGTCCCCTCTCGCTGGGACGGGGGGTCCTGACTGCAGTGGGTGCCCAGGGGACAAAACTAAAGGTACCGGGTAAGAGCTGCCATGGTGGGCTGTGGCGGTGCCAGCAGCTTCCCTGGTGCCACCGTGCCGCTGCGGTTGGTCACCAACCAGCAAACCTTTCCCCGGTCGGCCCTGGGTAAGCAGGGCCAGTGCCTCCACCCTCTGCTTGCCGGCCCGACCTTTACACCCGGCTGAAGGTCAGGCTGGCGCGGCGGCAGGCGCGGGGTGGTGGCTGCTCCCATCCAGCCACCCAGCAGGGGGGTGGCAGCGGCTTCTGGAGGGTCCCCTGGCTCCTCCTGCAGGTCTCTGCTGCTGGGATGTAGGAGGGAAAGGTGAATTCCTCCTCCTTGCTCCCCTTCCGCGGGTGGGGGGCTGTGCTTTGCCTCCCTCATCCCCATGCCTGCTGGGAGAGGGGCTCTGCTGCTGTCAGAGCAGTGGGTGGGAACCCACCCGGGGGCTCCGGCCGGTGGGTGACAGTCTCCCGGAGGGGCTCTCTTTCTCTTTCTCTGCACGTTTTGAACCGCTCTGTAGGTCAGCAGCTTGCTGAGCTGCAGCTGGGTAGCGGTGGAGGTCTCGGCAGCCCTTCTGTGAGCTGCCTGTGAGGGGTTTCGGGGTGGGTGTGGGAGCAGCCGGTGCCCTGCCCACTCTGGATGCCCTGCCTGGGCTCCGTCAGGGTGCTGCAGCCTCTTCGGCTTTGTCCCCCCTCGTTCGCGGGGATGGATGGGCTCACGGGCGAGATGCCCCACAAGCATCACCTCTCTCGGCGCTTACCGGCTGCGCCCTGCTCGGGGGCAGCTCCTGCCCCGCACTGACCACCTCTCTCCCCGCAGAGTACAGCCGCTTCGAGTCAAAGATCCACGACCTGAGAGAGCAGATGATGAACAGCAGCATGAGCTCCGGTTCCGGCTCGCTCCGGACAAGCGAGAAGAGATCTCTCTATGTCCGGTAAGGCTCAACGCCCCCTCCCTGCCTGCCCCTGTGCTCCAGGCAGCCAGAGCCTGGTGGGATGGGCATATCCCTGTGGGATGGGTATATTCCCGCAGCCTGGGACGGTTCAGCCTGGGCCATGCGGCACCTCTGCGGAGGGGTGTGTTGGAGGCCAGGGAAGCAAGCGTGAGCGCTGCGTCGGGAAGCCCGGAGGGTGCCGCGGGGAGAGCGGTGCTTTTGCACTGGTTCGCCCAGGCTGGGCATTAGGCACTCCGGTGCCTCCTCTGAGCCCTGCTCCGCTTTGGAAAGCGCTGGTGTCTCGGCAGAGCCCTGGGTGGCTGCTGGCCACTGGGGACCACTGGGAAACGGGGAAATGCCAGGCATCCAGCACCGCTTCTGCCCCGGCTGGCTTGGGGCAACGTTCAGGTTGCTTTCCTCAATCCATTCCCTGCTAACAGGCTCTCCCCGTCCTCCTCCTGCCATTCCTGTGGCAGGATCTGCCTGGAGGGGAGATGAGCTCTTAGGAGGATTATTGCTCTGAGTCCCCGATGTGCTTTTGGTCCAGAGCCAGGTGTGGGGCAGGCAGGGGTTAAGCAACCGTGCAGCTCTAACTGCTGCAAGTCCTGTGTCGCCGGGGCAGCCCCTGCTTGCTGCCTGCCTCCTGCCACCTCCTGCTCGCCACAGCGCGAGTGGGATGATAGCTGATGAGTAATTTTAACTTGGTAATTAAAATAATCCTGGAAATCCTTGCCCTGCACAGCCTGTTGCTGGTAGGAGCAGGGGATGCTTCTTCCCCGTGGGAAGGGTGACAGGGGTTGAGGGTACATCAGCCTCGGCCTGCATCTCTTACTGCGCGGCTGCTCCAAGCAGAGGGGTTTCAGGCTGTTGCTGGACCCGGTGTAAGCCCGGCCTGGCAGGAGGGGAGAGCTGCAGCTCCGGGTTCCTGCAGTTCGCACCTTCCCGTGAGGCTCTGCAGGCATCTTGCTCGATTTAGCATCTCGGGGCTCTGTGGTGGGGGTGTGCAACGAGCTGGCCGCCGTGTTGCATAAACATCATCTTGCTAGTCCTGTCCTCGCTCCCCTGCTGTCCCATGGCCACACTCGTGAGCGGAGCAGGGTTTAGGCTGGGTCCAGCTTGAGTTGAGCTTGTGAGTTCCCTGCCTCGATAGGTGCTGCGCGTATCGGGGCATGCCTGCGAGCCAGAGAGCTCCAGACTGCTTGTAGCATCTCGCATCTTCTCTTGACACGTCCCTCCACGTGGCTTTGGTGGCCTCCACAGCACTGTGTCCCCTCACGTACACCCAGTTGGCTTCAGGCGGGAGCTGGGCAGCGCCTTGCTGCCTTGCGCCTTGCGGAGAGGGTGATCCCAGGGGAGAGCTTTCCCCTGGCACGGCCCTTCCCAACACGTCCCGGCTCTGTCGGCAGCACACCCCGCAAACCTGCTGGCGAGAGCTGCCCGGGCTGCCCCAGCCCTTCTGGGCGGGGTAGTTTCGAGCACAGTTTACCCGAAACCAGCCGAGCTGCTGCGCTGCGGACAGGACATCAATTACAGGACTTGCTACCCAACTGCTTGAGTCAGCCCCGTGAGGCCGCGTTGCGCCCCGCGTGCCGTCGATGGGGACGGAGCCGGGCACCCGAGTGCCTGCCGGAGCCGTTTTGGGGGTGCCAACGCTCGCCACGTGTTTCGGAGCCGCAGCCATGCAGCACAGGCAGGGGCGAGGCAGGTCTGCGCGCTGCCGCAGGGCAAAGTCCGCCGGCACTGGGGCCGTGCCGGGCGGTGATGGGGATCGGGCGGGCGTTGTGCCTGGGCACCAGGGAGGATGCCATGCTGCGTCCCTGGCGCTGCTCCCCTGTCCTCCAGCCAAACCATCTGCTCTCTTGGCTGCCCGTGCCGGGGGCAGAGCCGAGTGGCCGTGCCGCCGTCTGGCCTCCGCGCCCCGGGGAGCATCCGGCCACCAACACTGCCAGGGGTTGGTCTCCAGGAGCGTCACGCCTTGCGGGGAAGCAAACGCCTCGTGCCTCTGCTTCGCAGGTGTCCGGCCCTTGCGCGGATCCTGCTGTGCCCGCCCGGGGATGGCAGTGGCTGCTGCCGGAGAAGGCAGGGAGCCAACGCGTGGCCAGCGCTGCTCTGCAGGGCAGGGTGCGGGTGTGGGCAGGGCACCCCGCAGCCTGCCGGGGTTCGGGAACCGGCCTGACCAGTTCCCTGGGGGCCTTGGCTCGGCACTGGCCTCACAGGGGCCCACCGACTGCGCATCAGCCTTATCTTTTGGCCAGGAGCTGCCTGCGAGGGTTGCTCGCCTCTGGCCAAAGCGCCCTGTGGTGCTTCGCTGCTGGCTGCAGCGTGCCAGGGTGGCCGTGCTTGGGTGCGGAGGGAACCCAGCACGAGAGGTGTCCCAGCCCTGAGCAAGCTGGGAACAGGGCAGCGGGCTGGTGGCTGGGTGTACCTGGACACATAGGGCTGCACTGGGTCTTGTCCCAAAGAGCCCTCCTCGAGCTACGGGGCAGCACGTTCGTCGTCGGCTGCCTTAGCCCAGTCCCGAGTGACTCAAAAGGTTTCGTCACCCGGTGCTCCCCTGGCAGCACCGAAGCAGGGATCTGGCTGGAGAAGTGTCCTCCTGGCTCTGCTGCTCCATGGGGAGCTGCCACCCGGTCCCTCAGCCCTCCCTTTTCACCGGGTGCTTTCAGACGTGCTTTCAGACCCCTTTAGGAGCCCCTGCGGTGGAAGCGGGTAATGAGCAGGGCTGAGGGTGCCTCTCCTGCTGGAGGAAGGCTCATTAGTGCCAGGATTAAACCAGCAGCCAGCCGGTGTTTGTGGTGCCTGGGCTGCTGTCGGGCAGGGGGGCGAGCAGGGCCGATGTCCCAGGAGCGAACACGGGGCTTGTGCTGCCGGCAGCGGGGCTTTTAGGGACCGTTCCCTTGGACTGGTTTGTTGCAAAGTGGATACGTCAAAGCAGACGCAGTTTGAGACCCGACATTAGTAGAATGAGTTGCACGTGAGGCCACCGAGAGCAGCTTGTGGGTACGGGCTGCAGCGCTGCGCGCGATGAAGTGTGCACAGGAAGGGTATTAGTGCTCCTCCAGTTTGGAAAAAAAAAAAAAAAAACCCCAATAATCTTTTCTGTAGCTGGTTAGTTTAATATCATAGTTAATTTTAAACTAAATAAACTGTTCTCAGGGGAAGTATTTAGGATTCTGAAAAGGATCAGTTGTGGAAGCAGATATATATAGAGATATATACATATATATATACACACACACACCCCCTCGGATGCGTTTTTTATTCACAGGCTCTGGGTTAACGTACCCCAGTACGTAAATAAAGCGCGTGCTCAAAGCGCCCGCGGTCTCTGCCTGCGCGGCCGCCCGCCCATGGGGTCTGACGTTCCCCGTCCCGCTCCTTGGCCCCGCAGCCACTGGGGAGGGGTGGTGGGGAGCAGCCTCATGCCCCGGCTCCCCGCTGCCCTCCTGCACGCTGCTGCTTTCTTGAGGCCACGTGAGCTTCGCCTGCTCGCTAACCACAGCCGCCTTCAATGCATCTGTGGTTCGTGTGCCTCTCGCAGTGAAGGTCAAGAGCGAGTCAGTTTGGTCCAGCGCTGTTATTCCTGCCTTGTACGCTTTGGGGCTTGTGCTGGGCCCGCCGGCAGCAGGGGTGTGCTGGTGGCTGCGCGGTGCTGCTCGCCTCGGCGGGGGATTTCCCCAACGTTTGGGTTTAAATCCTTTAAGGTATGAAGGTGACAGTGCCCCGGGGAGGTCGGCGGTGCTGCTGCCCTCACTGCCTGGCCGTGTTCAGGGAAGGCATCGCTCCTCTCTCTGCTCCTCCGCAGAGCCCTATTTGACTACGACCGGACCCGGGACAGTTGCTTGCCCAGCCAGGGGCTCAGTTTCTCCTACGGGGACATCCTGCATGTCATCAATGCCTCCGATGATGAGTGGTGGCAAGCCAGGCTTGTCACGCCCCACGGCGAGAGCGAGCAGATCGGGGTCATCCCCAGCAAGAAAAGGTGAGTGTCCGTCAGCAGGAGCCTCCTGGAGCTCCCCAGGCTCCGTGAGCCCTGCGGCCATCGGGGGTCTGCTCAGGGTAGGATGTCCTTGTGGTCCCAGCCCACCTGCCCCTCCCTGGCTGTGCAGCGTGAAGGGCGCCCTGGTTGGAAGCTGGAGCTGCATGCAGGTCTCCCTGGGGAGATGTTCTGCAAAGCCGGGTGAGACTCCAGGTGAGGAGGGGAGCGCTCAGCCCCCTCTGTGGTCCCCGTGGGGGTGGAGAGCTGGAGTTAGCCAGTCTGGGGCTCTGAGTGAGCGCAGTCGCAGCAGTGACCGTGGGCTGCTCCTTGTGTCCTCTGACAACCTGCCCAGCTCCCATGAGATGGGAAGCCGCAGGCAGCAGAGGAGCTGGCTGCCACTGCCTTCGGGTCTGCGGAGCCAGCCCCATCCATCTCTGCCCTCCATCCCTCCCCTGCTAGGAAGGATGGCTTCTCCCCACTCCTGCTCCTGCAGAACCTGGCCATGGCCAGACGCCGGGCAGGCGGCTCCACTTCCATCCCTCTCTGGGAAGGAGCTGCCCTTTGCCACTGGGACCACCACCCGAGGGTGCATGAAACCACCTGGGGAGCCAAGCGGGCGGCACAGAAGGCACGTGTACGGGACTAACAGCTCTTTTTCCCCTTTAACTTCCCATCAGGGTGGAAAAGAAGGAGAGAGCACGGTTGAAAACAGTGAAGTTCCACGCCAGGACTGGCATGATTGAGTCCAACAGGGTAAGTGCCGAGCTGGGGCTCAGCGGGTGCTTGGAGCCGGTAGCTGGCAAGGGCAGGATGAGTCCCAGCAGCTGCAGCTCCTGGTGGGGCAGCTGGAGCAATCCCAAAGCAAAGAACAGCACGACTGAACCTCCCCAGGCCCACATCTGCTTGGCACGAATCTTCCGTGACTCTGCTGGGGGTGAGCAGAGGAGCGTGAGATGGTGCTAAGGCACTGGAGAAGGAGCCCTGGTTGGAGTGGTGGGGGAGCAGAGCCCGTGCCACCACAGCCCGTGGCTGGGAGCTGACTGGAGGCAGCTCATGCAGGTGAAGGTGGCCGCCCTCATCCGGGGCGCTTTGTGAGCCGACGAGGAAGGGAGAACGGCCCGGCTACCCCTGCAGAGCTGCCGATTGCCCCGTCAGCTTCCCGCCATCCCTACCATATGTTTTTCTCCATGCTTAATTTTTTTCCTGCATTACAGTTTTCACGTAATCTCCATGATTTCATTTGAGGGTGACTGCCCTGGCACAGCTCCTCATTGTCTCTTCATTTTTAGTTTTCCCGCACGCGTTAAACACCATTGTTTTTTCTGTCCTCCCTTCCATCTCCATGTTCTTCAGTCGATCAAAACGAAACGTAAAAAGAGTTTCCGCCTCTCTCGAAAGTTTCCATTTTACAAGAGCAAAGAGAACCTGGCCCAGGAGAGCAGCGGACAGGAACGTAAGTAGCAGCTGGCCAGAGAGGGCGAGCGTGCCATCCTCAGACCCCTTGCCTTTGGGGGAGAGATTCGGCACATTTCCGTAGCCAGGGGTCCTGGCGTCTGCTCGTGTTCGGGTCCGTGCTCCAGTCGTGCCAGCAGCTAGGGAGAAGCCGGAGCTTGAAACGAAAGCAGCGGCTGCGGGCTGGTGCTCTTTTTCTCTCTCTCTCTCTCATGTTGAATGTCTTCATCCTTTCATCCAACTTTACACCCGCCTGACCCCCTGCTCTGCCTCCCCCTGCTCTCCCCCTTCTGCTGCGGGCTCTGCTCCCTCCCTCCGCCTGCCAAGGGCTGCTCCCCTCCGAGCGAGGGGCTGGCCACCTCCTGCAGAGCGGCTCCTGTCCCCGTCAGGGCCGAGGGGCTGGGGTGGTCCCGGCTGTGCTCCCCATCTCCCCTAGGAGTGGCTCCCAGCTACATATTCCCGTCTGAGAGGCCTTCCCGTGGGTTAACCCCCTCGCTGGGGGAGGAGCTGCCCACCTGTGACGGAGGCACATCTTTGGTAGCCGGCTGCACCAGCGGGCCTAGGGGGGGTCCCCATCGCCAGCTCTCGCCTGGCAGCACCTGGGGGCTCCCGGCGAAGGCAGGGCATTCAGTTCACTGCCCCATATCCTGACGTGGCCAGCACTGGAGCTGCTCACCGAACCCGGCCCTTCCTCCTTCCCGATGCTAAACTGCATCCACTCCTTTGGGAAGCATCCAGAGAGCTGCAGTCCTCGCACCTCGGGGCAGAGGAGGTGGGCAAGGCGGAGCGGTGTCTCTGCCCCGTACCAACGCAGCGAGTGCGTCCCTTCCCCTCCAGTGGCTCTCTTGGGTGTGATGCAGAGGCAGGAGGTTGATGCTGGGCTGCTCCAGGGGCTGCCCGCATCCCTCTGCTGCCTGTACCAGGCTGGCGCTGGCTTCCAGTGAGCTTAGCAGCCAGGCGAGCCTCTGGCCTGCAGTGAAGGTTAAATCTGTGCGTCTGGGTACCTCTCGTAGTACCTGGACATGGTTGGGCTCCAGTCGGCCCCATGCTGGAGCTGAGGGCTCGCCAGGACGCTGCTCTCGGCCAGCCCTGCAGTGCAGTGACATACGGCACGGGGATGGGGCAGGCAACGCTCTTCGCCCACCAGTGTCACAGACCCGTAGCTCGCTCCCTCCCCGTGCTCGGCCGCTGCCCGCCCAGCTTGCGGTGGGGGTTCCTTCCCCCGCGTTTCCATAGCCCGTGCAAGCACTGGGGCCTGGGCAGCTGTCACGCGCAGGTGGGGACAAACGTGCCCCTCCTGCCGCGCAGTAGAGGACTGGCTGTGCTGCGTCTGCCCCCGGAGCGGCCGGGCTGTCCCAGGGCTGCACCCTGCCCATACACCCCGCCAGGAGAAACGCCTCGGCCCCGCTTGCCAGCAGCTCGGGGCTGCGATCGCTCGGTGCCTGCAGATGCTGCCGTGGCCGCCCTGTCCTCCCCAGGCCCGGGGTGGCCCTTGGGGGCTCTTTGGCAGAGAGGATGAGTTTGGGGTGGGGGGGTCTGGCGGCACAAGGCAATACGTTGGCAATGGGCTGATGGCGTCAGCTCTGAAAACATTTAACCTCACTTGCAGTTGCAGCTCTGGGCCATTCTGCACTCCTGTCACTAATGCTGGTCTGGCTCTGTCTCCCCCATCCCTCTGACTGCCCTCTCCCGCGCTCTCTTCTCTCCCCCCTCTCCCCCTTCTTGCTGTCTGTGAAATCAGGACTTCCCTGGGTTAAGTGACGATTATTATGGAGCAAAGAACCTGAGTAAGTTGAATTTCGATGCGCATCGTTCACTTTCCGTCGCTGGCATGCCTGGTGGTGCCTGGGGAACGGCCGGGCTCCGGCCAGGGCGGCTGCGCTTCTCTGGGTGCGGGGAAGGAGGAGTTCCCTGGGCGCTGCTCCTCTGCCGGGGAACACCGCGTCTGCCGGGGAAGGCCGCGTCTGCCGGCGGAGGCTGCTGGGCTTGAGGAGGTGCTGCCGCTGCTGCGCGCAGGGCGGACGGGGGAGTTTGCTTGGGGATGTCGGCCATGCTGTAAGCGCGCCCAGCTGAGGGCTGCCCGCCGCACCTGGGGTGAGCTGTGCCTCCTCATCCTCCTCTTCCTCCTGCTCCTAGCTGGGCTGGCTGCTGGGTTAGTGCTCAGAGACTCGGAGTCCCTGCCAGTACGGGTGGGAGGTGGCTGTGACCCTGACAGGTCCCCTCTGAGTGGGGCGGTGACAGCGTTTTGAAGTGTTGCCACCTTCCTTTCGGGGCACCGCGTACCCAGAGCTGCGGAACAACGCTGGCGGGAGCCCCTCGGCCCTCCCGGCTGGGCGCGAGTCCCCTGCCCAGCTCTGCACCCCCTGGCCGGGGCAGACGTGGGGCAGGCAGCGGCCAGCGAGCCTCTGTGGGGCGGTCGCAGCACTGTGATCAGCCCAAGCAAGCAAAGCCCCGAACTCTGTCCCATCCTGTCACTGTCTTGTCTCTGTGAGTCCCAGTCCCGTCCCCAGAGATAGGCTCCCCCGTCCCCGTGCCGGCGTGGACCCGTGCCCTCCCCTGCCCCCACTCCCTGTGCATGCTGCACCCGCTCCCCCCGCCAGCACCCTCCTCCCCATCCACTCCACCTTCCCTCCCTCGCCCTGGGAAGCCCAGCACCTGCTCAGCAGCCTCCTCCCGGCATCCCTGCCTTCTCCCACAGTGGCCAAGTGTTCCCCCCGCTGCACGTCCCCGGTCTGCCAGCAAAGGGTGAGAGATGCTGCCCTGCCCGTGCGGCACAGGCTCGTCCCAGCGGGCGCTGGGGCGCAGGGTTTTCGGGAGGCCAGTGTTGCCCTGCCCTGGGTCGGTAGTGCTTGGTGACAGCCGGGGTGCCCCCGTGCCCTCCACCCACGCTCCTTCTGAAGGGGGTCTCTCTGGTTGCTTTGCAGAGGGCGTGACATCAAACACCAGTGACAGCGAGAGCAGTTCCAGTAAGTGTGCATCTTGCCTGCTCTCCTGCCCCTGTGCACGTGTGTGTGTGTGTGTATGCGTGCTCATGTTCCGGCACTTCCATCTTGTCTTGTCCCGGTGGTGGTTCTGTTCGGAGGCTGGTCCTTCCTGCTGGTGAGGCCAAGATGCTGCGGCCAGCTCCCTCCTCGGGGCTGGGGGGCAGGAGTGATCCTGCCGGCTTCCCTGCTCGCTCCTGGCTACAGGGCTCTGCTCCAGGGCTGGGTGGTGGGTTCCCAGTCCATGGTGGTCCCCTGGTGTCTGCTGCGGCAAGCAATGGCCAGAGGCCGGGTCTGTAGCATAGGTAGCTCCTGGAGCCCGAGCACGGGGGTCCAGTTGCAGCCAATGCTCCCTTTATCCCCGACGACCTGCAGCACATCCACTGTCCACCCTGCAGGGAGGATGGTGTGTCCCAATGGGCCCCGAGCCCTCAGCGGCAGGGAGGGAGAGCAGAGGCTTGACCTAGAGCTGGGCCGTGAATAATTAACGTGGATCAAGGGCTGGTAACTGCATGCTTGTCACGCTCCACATCAGCTGGAGCCTGGAGGTGTCCCCAGGGTTGCAGGAGGCTGGCGGGCGCAGGAGCCAGCTCCTCCTGGGTGCAGAGGGGCTGGAAAGCTGCTGCGAGCACTCACCTGCCTCTCCCTGGCTCTGTTGCAGAAGGACAAGAGGACACCATCCTGTCGTATGAGCCGGTGACGCGGCAAGAAAGTAAGTCCTGGCACTGAGTTTGCCCCATACCTGCTCCAGCGTGGGCACCTGTGTCCCCGGCACAGCCAGGGTGACCGGTGTGACCTCCTCCCCTCCTCTGCCGTGCCAGCGCAACGTCGGGTGAACACAAGTGGAGTTCCTTGTCTGTGGCGCGCAGCAGGGAGCCAGGCGCGCACGCCGCCTCGCAGGGCTTTCCCTAGCCTTGATTGCCCCTTTTTAATCGACAGAAAAGAGTTGTGACCTGGTCTGCGAGACCAAGGGAGAGATCCAGAGCTAAAACTGAGCTGGGCTTTAGTTCCCAGCTGAGGATGGGATTATCCGTCCCTGGCTGGGGCCAGGTCCCTGCTGCAGAGCAATCCCCCACCCTGCCCAACGCTCGGTCCCTGCAGACCCTTTCACGGGCTGAACAGTCCCAGCCTCAGCTGTCTCTCCTTGCCAGAATCTGGATCAGAGTCCTGGGCATCCATCGCTCCCGCAGCTCCGTGGCGTCCTCGCCCAGCTGTGCCGGTCATCTGGCTCCTGCCCCGAGCAAGGGAGCAGCTTTGCTGATCCGCGACCCCGGGGACCCGCAGCACCTTCCCCGGGGCCGCACAGACGGTTTGGGTCAGATGGGAAGGAGATGTTGACTGTGACCGGGAGGAGAGATAAACTCGTAGGGAGGTGGCACCTTTGGGTGCCCGTGTGAGCATGAGCACCCGCTGCCAGCGGGGAGAGGGCAGGTTGAGAGGGCAAAAGTTGGGTGAGCTGCGTGTGGCACAGACGGGGCCTCAGGTTGTGGCTCTTGTTCGCAGTTCACTATGCGAGGCCGGTGATCATCCTGGGGCCGACAAAGGACCGAATTAACGATGATCTCATCTCCGAATTCCCACACAAGTTTGGTTCCTGCGTGCCACGTAAGTCCCAGCTGGTGCTCGGTGCCAGGGAGGGGGCAGCGGTGGCTCTGCTGCTCGCTGGGGTCCAGCCCACGGCGTGGGGGAGGGGGTGGGAGCACGGGTGGGTTTTCTCCCTCCCCGGAGGTTTGGTGTGCATCGCTCCGGGTTTGCTCATGATGCCCGCTCTCCTCCAGACACGACCAGGCCTCGGCGCGAGAACGAGGTGGACGGCCAAGACTACCATTTCGTCGTATCCCGCGAACAGATGGAGAAAGACATCCAGGACAACAAGTTCATAGAGGCCGGGCAGTTCAACGACAATCTGTACGGGACCAGCATTCAGTCAGTGCGGGCAGTGGCGGAGAGGGTGAGTGTTGGGTGGCAATCCTGTGACCAGGACACATCCAGCCTGAGCCTGGATGCATTTGGCAGTTCCCCTCCTCTCCCCCTGTTGTTAACAAAGGGCTGTAACCACATTAAGCAAGCGTGGCTCGAGCCTCTCCTCCCTCCGGAGTCCTGCCAAGCCACGTGGCTGCTTTTCTCAGCCATGTTACTCCACCTCAGTGTTGTACCGCTGTCACCCAAATTCCACCCGACAGCCTGGCACTGGCAGCACCAGCCTCGTGCTCAGGAGCTTGCAGGGCAGAGGTGCCCAGCTGCCCTCCTTGAAGCGGTGGCATTTCCTCCACGGGAGTACCGGAGCGTACCCATGGCTCATTAATTGTTTCACGTGTTCAGAGAAAGATTCAGTGCCTTTGCGTCGCTGCCGTCCTGCCCTAAGCAGGCGGGAACGTAAGGCCGCTGGGAGTTGGCTCGTGTCTCGGGAGCGGGGTTTCATCTCTGTGGCTCCTCTCTTTTGTAAGCACCTCTGTACGAGCAAGCTGGTTTCTCCGTGGAGTAGACTGCGTGGGTCAGTCTGATCCCGATCGTCTCCTTTCCAGGGGAAACACTGCATCCTGGACGTGTCCGGCAATGCCATCAAGAGGTTGCAACAAGCACAACTTTATCCCATTGCCATTTTCATCAAACCAAAATCCATTGAAGCTCTCATGTAAGTGCAACGCCGTGTGCTGTGCCTCTCCAGGGCGAGCAGCTCTGGCATGGCGGGGTTTGTACGTCTGCTGCCTCTGCTTTTTTAGAAAGCAGCGGAGGTTGCTGCTGGTGCCGAGCGTGTCCCTTGTTAAGAGGAGCTGGGCCCATTGCTGTCTCTGTGGTGTCCCTCTACATCTGCTGCCATGGTGCACCCAGGCTCCATGGATTGCTCTGGTTTAAAGCCCTTCGTTCGCCCCAAAGAGGGTTATCCATGGGAAATCTAAAAACGCTCCCAAACGTGCCTGATGTCACCTGCTCACCTGGGCCCTGCATCCAGCCAGGCTTGCTGCCCACAGCCTGTAGTGGCAGATGACAGCTGGACAGTGGCTGAGCCAAACCAGCCTGGGGGAGCAGAGGGGAGACGTTTCCTCTGTGCCTAAGGGGGACCTTCTGCTTGTCCTGCTGCTTCTGGCCCTGGGGACCACAGGCTGGAAAGGACGTTAAAGCTGAGCTTGCGACTCTTGCAAGCAGCAGCAAATATTGCCTGTGAGGAGATTCAGTAGCTAGAGATGGACTCTGAGATCAGAGGAGACTCTGCTGGCACCGAGGGGACAGGGAAAACCCCTTCTCAAGCCAGAAGGGGTGAAATTGCTTCTTTGGGTGTTGTATGAAGGTGAGGGAATCTAGGCAAGGAGGGTGGTGACAGGGTCTGGAAAAGCAGGGAGACTTCTGCAGCGGTCTTGCAAATTCAGAGGATTGTCTGGATGCGAGTCCCCTTCTGTGCCACGGTGAAAGGAGGGGGGTGGCGATGGGAGGAACTGCTGGAAATTGAGATGAAGTGCCAAAGCAGCAAAGAGCGTGTGGGGAAGGGTCCTGCCTCTGAGAGCCGGGTCCTGCACAGCTCCCATTCCTGGTGTGCAGAGGCTTCCCAGGCACCCAGGCTCCACGGGCTATTTTCGCTTCTGTTCGTGGCTAAGAAAAAGAGCAAAGTTTCTATTTTTTATACACGGCAGGGAGATGAACCGGAGACAGACGTACGAACAGGCCAACAAGGTCTTTGACAAAGCCATGAAACTCGAGCAGGAGTTCGGAGAGTATTTTACAGGTGAGTGTCCTGAGCAGGCTGGTATCTGATTGATTTTTATTTTTCTGGCTGGCAG
This sequence comes from Anarhynchus alexandrinus, assembly GCA_008711295.1. Classification (NCBI taxonomy): domain Eukaryota; kingdom Metazoa; phylum Chordata; class Aves; order Charadriiformes; family Charadriidae; genus Anarhynchus; species Anarhynchus alexandrinus. The sequence goes on from VUYV01000428.1 coordinate 130,018, forward strand.
TTGTGACCTCTCTACCAGCACTGTCTTACTGCAGGGTCATGGGAAAATGTCCAGCTTCATCAAAGCAAAAAAGAAATGGCACTTTGCCAGCAGGGCTCTGCAAAGGGACTGCTCCGAGATCAGTGGGTAAGAGTCAACTGGCTCTAGAAAAGGAGACAAGTTGTCAGGCAGGATTTTCCGAGTTTGTGAAAGCTTATCGCCAACTTTAATAATAATAAAAAAAGAAGAAAAACAAAATCCCCAGGCAGGGGAAGCACAGCGTAGATTCAGGGTGCTAAAGACTACAGGAAATAAAACTCCCTGCACAGGGGAAAGGTTGAGCGTTTTCAAAAAGAGAAAAGAGTCATTTTAAAGAGGGAAGATAAAAAATTTAGTGACCTAAATGGTGGAGACTGTCCTGAGTTATTACAAAACATCTCCCAAAAAAAGACTGGAAGTTTGGCTGGCTTCCTAAGTAGTCTTTGCTGACGAGCCAGTCAGGGGCTGCCCGGCGCGTTGTGCCTGCAGAGATGAGCTGCTCATGACACAGGCATCCTTGTGCGTTAAGTAACTAATGTTTGTAACGTGATTAATTCTGGAAAATCACGGGCAGGCGAAGAGTCAGAGGAACTGGTCTTCCATCTTTCCTCCAGGGCAGTAACTCTTTCTTCTAAAGTTGAGGAGTGATAATCCTGCCAAACCCTGTATTACCCACCTCAAAGCTACCGGGATAAATCCCAAGCAGGACATTTTCCAAAAATGGATCTTGGCTGAGCAAATGGACGGGTGCAAACTGGGGAAAAGCTTTCCCCAGAGCTCCTGTCCCAGGCAGTGGTTCCAGAGCTGCTGGCCACTCTTCCAGGAGGAGTGCAAAGAAAGCGCACTGCGGTTTTGCCAGACCCTCGGCACGCCATCACTCGCTTGGACAGTGAGGTTGAAGTTGACCTAGGGAAGGACAGCTTGTTGCTGAAACCCATTGTTGAAAGAAATGGGTGACGGGCAAAGTGATGGTCACTGTGGCAAGTTCTGTGCCAGGACCTTCTAATGAGGGAACAGAGATGCTGGAGGATGGTCCTGGCTGAATTACCAGAAAGCTTTAGCCCTCAATGTGCATCGTCCCCCTCTGATGTAGGAAGCACTGTCCACACCAAGCAGTGAGGCTGTCGCTGATCTCTGGGCGGCAGTTACTGCGGGGAGCGCCGTCTGTACGCTGGCCTCTTCCAGCCCAGCCGTGGTGCCATTCCCACCCTGCAGCAGAGGAGGCAACAAACTCGAGGAGCCCTCGGCAGCCGACCAGAGGGGATGGACAAATCTGGCACCTCGGGGCGCGCGCTTGGCGCATGCCGGCTAATCCGTGTGCGGCCCTCCCGTTCAGCGTGGTGGAGTAGCTGCAGGGCCGGGGCCAGCTGCCTGCAGCCGCAGCGCGGTGGCGTGACACAGTTTGCAAAGCTGATTAGCAGCCGGTTGTGGAGAACCCAACCAGCACTTCACATGCCGGAGGAGCTCTGCCAGCTCTCGCTAATCCCCTTGGACACGCTGGGTTAACCCTCTGTGTCATTGCGCGCCTGCTACAGCTCCTTTGACACGGGTTGCCTCATTCGTTAATTGTTGGCTGTGCCACACCGGCCCCTTGGTGCGGAGAGAAGGCTTCTCCTGTAGCTCGTGGTGGGGAAGGCTCAGTGCTGCCAGATGCTCAAGGTCTTGCTTGTTCTCTCCTCTTCCAGCCATCGTACAAGGAGACTCTCTTGAAGAGATTTACAGCAAAATCAAACAGATCATTGAGGACCAGTCTGGGCACTACATCTGGGTCCCATCCCCAGAGAAACTCTGAAGATGTCCCCCACCTGCTTCCCTGTGAGCAGAAGATCTCCGAAGTCCCACCCCACCCAAGCCCTCTGCCCCAAGGAGGGGGGATATGAAAACTATTCCTGCCACCTTTTTTTAGATCGTCGCAAAATTGAGTTTTCTAGTCCTGTTTCTTTTGTTGGGATGAACTCATTCATCACGTGACTGTTCCCACCGTTCCTGCATGGACCTTCCCACTGCTCCATTAGAGACAGATGAGAACCCATTCAAGGTCGTTTTTTATTATTATTATTATTATTATTATTAAACTAAACCAAGAATCAAGATGGGAGGAGGCGGCTAAGGACTAATGTAAGAGACAAGTGAAACAATGGACTCTGAGCACATGAGCAGTATCAGAGCTCCAGGGGCATTTTTCCAAGTGTGACTGTCTAGCAGCTCTAAACAGTGCAACAGAAAGGCAGCAGAAAGCTTTTTATTTATCTGTATATGTAATTTATATATAATATAGAGAGAGATATTATATATATATTATATATATATATGTATGTGGACTAGGAAACCCGAGGGACCTCTCTTAAAAGGTATTGTATTATTGCAAGGATCTTTCAATTTCTCTGTCCCAACCGCTGGGCGTAGGGAGTCCACTTGGGCATGAAGAGCTCAAAACGGTACCAGGTGCTTCGGAAGCGTCTCCCGTCGGGGCCAGCCTCCTGCCATCCGCCCCGGGTCCGCGAGGCAGAGCAGAGACTGGTACGCTGCCTGTGCAGAACGGGACCAGAGGTCCGGGGTGACCCAGCAAGGAGCAGCAGCTGATGTGAGGGAGGCTGGGAGACAAGAGACTGAGCGGGAGGCTGCAGAGCAAGAGAATGGATGATACTACATATTAAATTGCACATTGTTTTACACACCACCTTATGTGTTTGCATGAGAGGTTTCCTTTTGGTTCTATTTTTTTATGCTGATTTTAAACCAAAACCATATTGTGTTGCCGTGTTGTTTTTTTTGTTTGGTGGTTTGTTGTTTTTTTTTTCCATTATTCCATTTTTCTCTTGTTAATAATGAACTGAATGCATATAAAATCTTTTTTTTTTTTTTTTAATTTTTTTTNAAGCTGGCTCTATTGTAAATAGGATCGAGATCTGCGGTGTTTAGTTAGGAAATACTCTACCGGCCACATGGAACAAATGTACTCGCTGTCCTGTGTCGCTGTGGAAAACCTGGGATGTTGGGCTGTCCCTGTGCCTGCGGGCAGAGGTGAAATGACCCATTCTAGCTCGCGGCAGCCCGCTGGCATTCCCTTCTGCAGTAGCCGCTGGCAGGAAAAGCCCCCAGCTGTGCCTTGGATGGACGCTCACACTTTTCCAAATCAGTAACAGAATTGAAAAACTTCCTCTCTCTCTCTTCCCCTACTCCACGCCAAATTCCTGCGTGCAGGTGGTGTCGGTGGCCTTCCCAGCGCCGCGGGGACCTCACCTGCTGCTCTGCGAGCTGGGGCTCGGCAGGCGACCGCGTGGCCGCCTGGCCTGGTTTTGTCTCTGACATCTCTGCGTCACTCCTCTTCCTGAAATTTGGCTCTGCTCCCTCTCTCAAGGTCACCTTAGAAAACCGAACTGGGTGCCCCGCGCTGGCAGGTCTGTGGGGCAGGGGGATGCGGAGCTGCACCCATCTGCTGCGCACTGGGATTTTTTTCAAGGGAGGCGACCATGGGTGCTGAGACAGTTGGTCCTAAGCTGAGACATGTCTGTCTTTGAGGACACTTGGCCTTCCCCACTTGAAGGGGGCTCCTTCATGGGAACAGAGCCTTGTGTGGTGCTGGGGGGACGCTCTGCGCAGCCTTTGAGGAGGAGCTATGTCGTTGGGTACTCGCAGTACAGGTAGAAGAGCGCTCCCACCTTACAAAGAACTGGCGGACGCTGTTCCCCAGACACAGCGCCAAGCACCAGAACAAAGGAGGTCACCATATGAGCACAAGCAGGTAAGTCTTGGCGTATTCTCCCTCGCCCTATTTTATAGGGAAAAGTGACAGTGTGGGACACCGGTCCCCCTTCCTAAGTGTAACAGTTATCAGCGTGTCAGTCGAGCATGGCGAGCACCGGCCACGGTTCTTGGTGCGAATGGTAACTGCTGTAAGACTGTCTGAGTACTGGCTGGTGAGAAGCTGTCTTCACTCGTCCTGCATCACGAGGAGCCCCGCAGGGACTGGGCAGCCTCCTGGGACAGAAAGTGCTGCCGCAGAAGAGACACGAGCGCGGTGGAGGGCAGGAAGGATTCTGCTGCCAGTGGGAGTGAACTTTGGCAATGGGTTGTGTTCGGCAGTTAGCCCCCTGCCCCGCCGGGCCTGCTCCGGCTGCTATAAATGTTGGTCCCTGGAGAAGTGGAGTAAGTGAAACAAAAGTCCTTAAGATGCTAGTCACACCGTTCCTGTCTTTTTTTTTTCCTTTTCTTTCTTTTCTGTTTTTTTTTTTTTTTTTTTTGTTTTCCTAATAGCCTGTCTCCCTCTTACCAAGTCACATGGAGAAAAAAGATGATGTACTCCATGGCATAGCTGACAGTATCGAATCGATCACGACAACACTAGTTGGTTACCAGTGTTTCTTCCAAGGAGACATATATTTTTAATAAACAGAGAGTTGCAAAGAAAGCTGTCTTTGAGACCTTCTTGTAGAGTCCTTCATTGTGCACCGGGTTTTTTGGCGCTGATCTTAGCAACTACTGATAAGGTCTTTCCATGGCAAACTTTAAGTGTTGACAGTGGTTTAAAAAAAAAAAATTGCTTTTTTTAGTATAAGGTGGTCACTGAGAACTTGCCTGAAAGAAAAAGGAAATAAAAAAAAAAAAAAAAAAGGAAGTGAGCTTATTTATAGCTGTAACCAGGCCAGTGAAAAGCTCTTTTGGTTGGGTTGTTGTAACACAGGTTGACACTGGTCTGATACGAGTCGACACCATAAACGCGTTGTGGGTCGCAGCTGGAATTGTGGGGAGTTTGCTTTACAAATGCAGATCAAGGAATAGGGCGTATATGCTGCTACATAATTGTTCCTGTATTGGATAGAAAGACAGCAAAGTAAATATATATTCCAGCTAATATAGAGCATATTTTTACAGTTTAATGTGCTGTTTAGACATTAGAGAGAAGAAGAAAGAAGTTGTAAAGACAACTAGTATCTTCTTCTAGTACCTTTAAGTGCAGAGAACAGGAGTGTTCACTGGATGACAAATGTGGTTAGTGAGGTATTATTATACATTTCTGTCTGTATCTGCTTTGGCATTTAGCTGAGCTAATTGAAAGGAGAGAGGGGTTTGTTTTTTTAAATCTTCAATGTCTTTTTCCTTTTGAACTGCACACAAGAGAAGTGGGGCGAGATTTCAGGGAAAGAGGGGTGTTGTACCAACCGAGCATGGGCATACAGTTTGCAGACAGTTCACAGGTTATGAAGCTCACTGGACAAATAAAACGGTTTAGAAACTCCTTTAACTGATGAGAGCAACAGTCTGGTGGTGGTGGTTGTCCATAAAACACTGGAAAATTAAACGGTTCCTAAGCAGCGCTGATGCGAGCATTCCCACTCCCCAAGATCAAACTGTTTCCTTACACAATGATGGATTTGGAATGATGAAGTTGTTGATGTAAAGCATCACAGGAACAGTGTCTGTTAACGGCTGCCACGGCAGCTGCCAGGATTCTCTGTCCCATCTGCAGAGTGAGTTCCAGTAACTCTTAAGTCGCAGTATGTGGATCTGCAGCCACTCCTCCCGAGACAATCCATGATATGTCGTCTTCATCTGCTCTGACAGTGAAATGCCAAGGTTCCAGTGGGGAGAGGAATGCAGGGTTGTGTTCTCAAATAAATCGCGCCATTCCTGTAAGGTGGTGACAACCACTGGAAGAGTAACCCACGTGCTAAGGGAATGAGGGTGGCACAAAGGGAAAGAAGAACTTGCTCTTTTGAAGCTTTTTAAGGAGCTATTTTTCTGGCTAAGGACAAATTGCTCTGCCTACCAGGACCTTAGCAACATCCTTCTGGACCATACGACAGCAGAGCATTTCCTGTTCGTGGTCATGTCTCACTGAGAAGTGTAGGAGGGGGGTCTTTTCTCTGCCAAGATGTCCTGCTACAGCTGCCTGCAACAGGCATGAAACTAATCTGCCCTAAGACACTTCTAGAAAATTAGACCATAAGCTGCTTGTGCCATAGGGAAACATGTCTATGCTTCTGCCTGCAGCTCTGGTTAATTAACTGTCTTGGCCCTTGTTAAGCAGAGGAGCACCGGATCTGTGAGGCTCCTGGAAGAGGGGTTGTAAAGGAATTTAGTAATAGTTTTCTCAAAAATTTTCTCCCTGTTGGTGCCCAAGACGCAGGCACCTGGACAGCTGTCTTGGATACAGCTTTTCTCCCTAATGATGCTTGGCAGCATAACCTTCCAGGACTGCTCTTCTCCGCTTTCCTCAGGCTGTGACAGCAGGGTTCATGGCACTGAAGCAGCTGCTGTGGAGCAGGCAAAGTTATCATTATGTTAAACGTGTCTCTTTCCTTGAAGAATCCTTAGGTACCCCCTGACCTTTAGTGTTTATTTACATCCCTTGCCTCCAAAAGGAGGATCACATTGTTTGACTTTAGGGTTTTTTAACCCTAAGGAAAAACGTGAAGTTGTTTGGGTCAGTCAGTGCGGCATCCATTAACGGTGCAGCAAACAGGAGCACCATGGGACGAGGGGAACCTTGTTGGGGCCATGCTCAGCTCACCACCGGGGTGATGGTGGTATTTACTCCCTTAGTTCCACTGCAGTACCTCATAGAATCATGGAAGGTTGGAAGGGACCTTAAAGACCATCTAGTTCCACCCCCCCTGCCCTGGGCAGGGACACCTCTCACCAGCCCAGGTTGCTCCAAGCCCCGTCCAACCTGGCCTTGAACACCTCCAGGGATGGGGCAGCCACAGCTTCTCTGGGCAACCTGCACCAGTGTCTTACCACCTGCACAGTCAAGAATTTCTTCCCAATATCTAATCTAAATCTCCCCTCTTCCAGTTTAAAACCGTTCCCCCTCATCCTATGGCTCCTCTCCCTGATCAAGAGTCCCTCCCCAGCTTTCCTGGAGCCCCTTTAGGGACTGGAAGGGGCTCTAAGATCTCCCTGGAGCCTTCTCTTCTCCAGGCTGAACCACCTCAGCTCTCTCAGCCTGTCCTCCCAGCAGAGGGGCTCCAGCCCTCAGAGCATCTCCGTGGCCTCCTCTGGCCCTACTCCAACAGGTCCATGTCTCTCCTGTGCAGAGGCCCCAGAGCGGGAGGCAGCACTGCAGGGGGGTCTCACCAGAGTGGAGCAGAGGGGCAGAATCCCCCCCCAGCCAGGTCAGGTCAACTGCGAGCTGCTTGACAAAAGTATCCTCTAATGAGCTTCAGCCCTCTTCCAATTACCTTGATTTCTGATTCTAAGTGCTAGTGGCCAGACCAGCCCCTCTTCCTTCCTGCCTCTCCAAAATGCTCAATGCAGCCATGACATTAACAACAGCAAAGCTCTTAAACTGTATGGTGGGAGGTGGCCCAAGGTGCACCCCAAGTGGAAAGCTGCTGGAGAGCCAGTGCTCCAAGTGCAGGCACCCCTGGGTGAGAGGTGGCAGAAGGGGCTCCAGCGCGCAGCACCTACGGTTCTGTCATCTCTGCTCTGCCCCACTCCCAGACTCTTCTCAGCAAGGAGTCTTTTTTCCCAGGCAGGTTCCCTGCAGCCACATTCCTAGTTGGCTCAGTTGTAAAAATACCCTCTCCCTGGACCCATTCTCCAAGTCACATTGCATTTTCCTTGTGCCTCTAGACTGGTGCTGCTTCCCAAACAGTTAAGAAATTATCCGATTAGGCAAAAGGACAAGGTATAAAATACAGGCTAGGTAAAGGGGGGAGATTTGTGAACTACTGCCCTAGAGGATACCATTTGCATTCTCAGAAGCAAGGAGGAACTCTGCAGTTACAGAGCAAGTGTCCAGCACACCCTGTAGCTTCCACAATGATGTGTAAATCAGAAACTACTGCTGCAATGCCACCCTCTGGAGCAATCTCTTAACATCTCAGGCTGAGCACCCAGACTCAGCTGAAACGATGCTGCGACGCTGCAACAAAAGATTGATCAATAAAAAGAGAAGACTGGGGGAGGAACGAGCAGCACTGATTATTTTTTTTTTTTCCCCAGGTCAGCTGTTGCTGATTTAAAAAGATTTATATCCCACAGCTGGGCTACTGAACTATAAAGCAACATTTAGCCTAGCCAAATAAGCCCTGGACCAGCCTGACCCTAGCAAAGTCAGCGCACAAACACCTGCAAAACAGAGTGATTGCACGCAAACTACCTCTTGGGAACGGTCACTGGAAAGCCAGCTAATTAAGGTCTGATTCAACTAGGAGAGGAATTCTTGCCCTACTTAAAACCTATGGTCAATACTAAACCTGTAATAAAATGTACAATGCAAAAGTGTGCAGCGAAGAGACAAGAAGTACTATCAGCAGAGTCTGTAACTGATCTGATGCGGACTCCTTAGTAAAGTCTGTAGCATAAAAGAAATCAAACTGAGCATCTCCAAGGAAAAAAATTCAAACAATTCCAGCTGTAGGCAAAAACACATTTAATGCTTGCTGCCTTCTATGGCGGTATGTAATTACCTGCTAGGCTTACTGGGCAAACATGACCTTCTCATCTGGTACGGTGTGACACCTTTACCTGTTTGCGTTTGTGCAAGTCAGAACTGAGAACAATAATTAAAGTCGGCCCGGCAGGCACCAAGGCAGTACTACAGGCAGCAATGGATACCTTTGACTCTGTGGCATCGTTTACAGTCCCTGCAGTAATGTGATGCAGCATACATCTTCAAAACTGTGACTCCAAAAGAATTTTATGTGGCATTTGAGGCCTGGCTTTTTATGAGTTCAAAGGTGTTTCTTAGTTAAACAGCCAGCACAGTGTGCATTAAAGACCTGAAAGCAGCAGCTCACAGAGATCCAAATTAGACCTGAGCACACTAAATGGAGTATTTACTCTAAACAGACCCATCCTCCCATGAGTGTCTCACAGGAGCCCTCTGCATCAAGCAGCCTGTGTGCTTTGTCTGGGTACCATAAGCGGAACGCCACTGAAGTTCAGTGGAAGTAGCTAAAACTGCTTATACTATCTCAGCCGGAAGAATAAAGGCCCTGCGGTAGACCTCAGGAATAAGAACACGTACGTAACCTCCAGTTGAACATCATTATTTTTTGCTTTCATCTTTGCATCCTGCTTATTTCCACAAAGGTACCTTCCTGTTCCTACCAACACACAGCTCTGGCTAGCGGAGCCTGCAGAGCAACAAGACACTTCACAACAAACAGGGGCACAGCTCGGGCAGCACTAGTCTCACTACAGCGCCCAGCTGCCACAGGCACCAGAGCCTATACACTTCCCCACGCTTCCCTGATTGCCACCATCAATATAATTCACTCCTTCAGGGAGTCCCATTCTCACACTACCTGTGCAGTACCGCAAAGCACTGAGTACACCATGTTCCTGCTCCGTGTTGCTGTAAATGCCACACTCAGTTACGCGCCTGCATGCGCCTGAAGGCCCTGCATCCAGCTGCACAAGAGACACCAGGATGGGGCAGCTCTGCTAAGGGCTGGTTTCCAGCTTCAGCCATAGGACGCGAAGCGGTGCCTGCTGCACACAATAAAGCAGAAACCGCTAATACTTGGTTTACTCAGACTACGAAAAAAGGCAAACATGGAGCACAGATAGAGACTGCACTGCAGCTGACATTTTATTTACTTCCTGGCCCTGACCACTGCACTGACCACATTACGGAGTTCTTCCTCCAGAGCACGTCAGGCTTTCATAATGGACTGCAACTAATGCAATTTCTACTTTTCTACAGCCACAATCCTGCTGTTAGGGGCCCTGTCCTCTGTCTGAAAAGGCTTTAATAATCTGGTTCTAAGTAAAATATATATTTTTAAATATTAAAAAGAAAATTAAGTAAGTCTTAATCTCAAACCAGATGTCTTACAGCTGAACAATTTTGCTGTTCATCAGCCCTGCCTTCTGTGTAACGTCTGTAAAGAATAAGCAGCAGAACACTTTTAGCTCTCCAGTAACCAAACCAGAGGACCTGAAATGACTCTTACAGTGTTCCTCAGGGTGCTTGAATATTCTCTTAAAGAAATAGCAAAAGAATCCACTTATAGGATGTATGCCCAGTTATAGATCATGCAACTGTATATGTGGTCTGTCACACAAAAGACAATATACCATCTTTACTTGGACCTGCTTACTATAATGCAACTGAAAAGCAATCAGTGTACATCCACCAGCTACGATTCCTACCTCACCTTCTAAGCAGGCAACTGACAGCCTGAGTCTGCATTTCTTACTCAAGCACCCTATCAGCCTATCAGTTTATTATTTTTTAAAAAAGAAAAACTCCTATACTAAGTATAGGCTCTGCTAGAACCCACAGTACTGGTCCCCAAGCGCTCGAAGGGCTTTACTGGAGTGCACTCGTGCTCCCTCTCACTCCGTTCACCTCTGCTTCCTTTCAGAGAAGGGCTGGGCACACTGGAAGATGCGTGGCCTCGTGCTTGTATGCAGGTAGAATGCAACCACAATTTGTCCCCTGGAGGTAGGATACCAAAAGGCGTCACGGAGCACATCTGTGCTACAGTATAGAAGACAACACTCAGGCCATGTTTTTTTCTGACTTCTGAACCTGCCAGTGAAACAGCAACAGTTGTATGTAAGTAAATAAGTTTCTTAACCCCACTCCACCTCTCCACACTCCTCACTACCCACACTGAATTTCAGGTGGGACATACCTCTTCAATCCAGCTGCACTAAGATCCGTCCATTCACCAGCCTGTGTTTTTATGTGGATCTGGGGGGATTTCATGCTGAACTGCAACTGGTGTGTTAGAGTTACTATTCTATAAACAGCAGTACCTACTCAAAGCTTTAGCTTTTTCTGTGAGCTAAACAGTAACTGCTCGTTTTTTATTCTAACTAAACTGTGAAACTGGCAAACAGCTCTGAATTCTTGTCCATACTGAAATGGACAGAAAACTAAACAATCTGATAAATATTTACGTAGCAAGGCAGCTAGGGCATCCAGAGGAGATGCCTGGTCTTGGAATACTTTTATTGTTCTCATTGCCACTTACTACTAAAATCAGTTTTTTAAACCACCCTGTTACACAACAGCAGACACATTTCATGAAAAAGTTAAGTATTTATTTCTAACTGTTATATAGCTCCAGAGAATGAAAATTATTTCCTAAGGGGAAACAGTTACATTTATTCAATAAACACTTCCTAAAAGGTACATAACTGAATTGCCAACAAGAAGGACATCCTGGTTTTTCTCTTCCACTGCTCCCATGACACCACGCCTTCGCAGAGTTAACGGCCTCTTTCATTCAGCAGAACATTTCCAAGAAAGACCACTGTCCTCCTTTTTTGCAGTTGTGGCTGTCATTATTCTTCATTTGGAAGAAACCCTTTTGCTCTGTCCAATTTGTCCAGAACCTCACTATAAAGACCAATCATCTGTAGAATATAAGCACCGTAGTTGTCAACAAGGATGGAGAAAGTTGTATCATTCAACCAGATAATACAACAAAGTGACAGGGAACAGAAGCAAAGGAACAGGTGGGAGGCTACAACCAGCTTCTAAACCTCAAATTTCAGATTGATGTAAAGATTTTGGCACAGATTTAAATACAGTGGTTTAAGAAAAAAAAATAGTTAAATCAGTGCAACCTAACAAAGGTGGTTTTACTTATACCGACATAAAGCATAGCTTATAGCTGAGTCTCACATCAGTGAATAAATCCATTCACAGAATGGTTGAGGTTGGAGGGGAGTGATCTCAATTCTTATTGTCTTAACTGATGTACTTAAAGTGGTATAGAAGTTGCAACCAGCTCTTGATTGCCCAGCTCATGTATGAGAGACTGCATGATGACTGCATACACCAGCCAGGCTGTGCTGTGTTGCAATCAGAGGAGGAGCACCAGTCAAAAACTGCAGAGAGCAGCTTGCTTGTGACAGAGTAAGAAAAAGCGTTGTTGCTTTCTACAGGGGTACTGGCCCTGAAATTTCTCCCTCACAGGATGTGGCTAAGCTACACCTGAAAAGATGGGCTTTAATGATTTTATAAATAGGGTTTAAGCTGATGTGAATAAGACTTCAGGTTATACTAGAAACCAAGCTTGAAAGTATTCCTGCAACAGATGATTTAAGTAAACTGGGACAGCACCTTGACTTTAGTGAAAGCAGGCAAGGTACAAGCGTTCTCCCATGGCCACAAATAGAAGTTTATTCCCAGTCAGCCATCTACACAATCCTTCCAGACACTACATTACTCTTTGTAATGGCTACCAAAACATTTCTGGCCTCACTTTGAAAAAATCTTTTAGCACCAAGATCCCCCCCAAATTTAGGTACCATGCTTCTCCTGAAACTCTTTAAAGATCAGCTGTAGTGGTTTCTTCACGCAGATCCATATCTCAAATTCAGACCAGACATCCAATTCCACATCCTCAAATCCATCTGCTTACACTTACATGGCCTTCATAGCTTTTCTTCAGAGATCCTAAGTGATTGAGGAAACGCATTCCTAATCCACACCACTGCTCAGCTTCCTTATATTCACCAACGGTATACTGAAATATTCCTGTATTCCAGGCTCTTGTCATCAACCAAAGGATCTCCATCTCTGGGTAAGCATCCTGGAGTAGCAAACAAGAAGCAGCAGCTCATCAGAAAATAGACTCTTCACTTTAAACCTGACAAGTCAAGAGTGCACTAGAGTTTAGTTTTGGAGTGGGAAAGCAGTTGGGTTTCTTTTTTCCTCCTAAGCAAAGGGCTACTCTTCAGAGCCATCCTGTACTTCACAGTTCATCTGCACTACTGTCAATCAGCCTGTTTCCAACATGGGTAAGTCACGTTGCAATGACCTATTGGTAGGTCAGAAAACACAATTCTGTGGGACTGGGAATGATGCTATTGAATTTTTGAACTGCAGCATCCATTTCTGAATAGGAGGTATAAATCCTGAGCGGTGTACCAGTTTTCTAACTGGTAATGTACTGATGTGATGCCCCAGTGTCCTTCTCCTAGCATAGTACCAATTAGTACCTGTTGCCATGAGCAAGACTGCTAAAGAAACCCTTCTAGCACTGTGAAACTTTGCTGTTATGAGCATCAGTCCACATTAACATCTCATTCATATCCCTCAACAAGAACATTATCAAAGTTATAGATGACAACTTTGGCGAAAGGCAGGCACGAATGTGGACACATTCTTTTTGGGGGGGGGGCGTCAGGAACAGCGTATCTTTATGCCACTTTTATAAAAAAACGATACATTCAGACCTGACTAAAGAAACAGCCACGCAACGGAACGAAGCTATGAAACATAGTATTGGTTTCATTAGTCCTGAAGAGGAATACTCCTTAACTGATTTTTACCTATGAAATTCTAATTCTCTACAGGGAAATGCCTGCACCGTATAGCATTATGCTTCAGTTCTAAAAGGAGCAGAAGAAATGCTTACTGAAAGAAAGATTTTATTCTCCATATACCTGTCCTCACAGAAACAAGGCGCGTGGTGCCACAAGTACTGACAGCACAGGAATGTAGTTCTAAGTCATTTGGAAAAAAATAGTAATGTAGTAAGTTCCCAAATACATTTAACAAAACAGAGCTGAGAAAAAAGCAGGACTGGCATCCAAATTTTCACCAGCTTTAAACTGATCTGGAAAAGTAAACTGCATTTTAAAAAAAATATATTCAGCGTAAGAATTTAGAAAGCAGGAGGAGCAAAGATGGATGTTCCAGCTCAAGATGTTTCTAAAATAGGCACCGAAAATTTGGCCTTAACTGTCTCTAAAAAAGCCCTTACAAAATCCAGGGAAATTCATAATTCAGTCATAAATATCTTATGTATCTTTTACTGAAGAAGTTCTAGCTGCTCCACATATAACACTATATAATGTTCAGTCTACTAATTATTCTCAGTCTGATGAGAACTTGTTTTAAATGTTCCCAAGATCATTGCCCAATCTCTTGTTTTCCTGTTCAACTTACTGTGCTGCTGACTAAGCTCAGAGCATCTTCAAAGTATTCCCACACCTCCTGCAGTACACAGGCATCCAAGTCCGTTAATCCAGTCGGCAAAGAAAGATTAATCAAACTATGTAAGCATTTGCTGAGAATTGAAGCAGAGCAAAAGAGGAAACATTAAATACCATTTGCACAAACAGCTGCACATGTCCACCTTGGTGCTTACTACACTCACATTCTTGTAGCAGAAATATACATTTTCCTCGTATCAGATCTCATTCCTACAAACCATGCAAAAAGAGAGCCAAGAGCAGCAAGTACTTCATTATTTTCACTGCTGGGCTCTAAAGTAACACAGAAGAAAAGACATAATATTTTCTTGGGTGCTACACATGACAGTGAGAAAAAAGTACCTTTTCTAACTTCACCAACAAGAACTAAGCAGTCAGCATCCTCAGAAAATCAGGAACAAATACGTGGCTTCTGAACACAGGTCATCTTTCTCAGTGTGAAGTGAGAAAGACAATATTAACGGTTGCCTTTTTGCTCAGTGGTTACTGCAAGGAACTCGGAAAGGACAAAAGAAATCCTTTATGGGATACAAGTGTGAGAAGAGGACACACACTAGGTTGTTCTTCAGATTTGGGTCCAGCTGTTACCCAGCAAAATAAATCACATATGTATTATAGCATCATATCACTAACTTACAACTCATGGCTTTCTTCTCAGCCCTTAATTTCTCTTCGCTTCATTGTCTTTGAAACACCTAATTCACTACTGCAGGGTAACATTTGAAATTAACACCTTCCTCACAAGAAACAGCCAGACAGCTCTTTTGGATCCAATTTTCATTTTCCTTCCTCAATAGACTCATTTATTGGAAATACGATTGTTTCAGAAAATACGCCAAGTAAACAAATTGCAGTTAACACATCCATTAGACAGTCATACTTGAGAGGTACATTGGCTGGCCAGCAAGAAGTGGAACCTTGCACATAAGCTAAAATCCATTTTTTTCCAAACTGCAGGCTTTATTCCCTGGCAGTATTTCCAGTCACAGGCTCATGGCAAAGCTACGTGGTAACACTAACCTAAATTTCACAGCATCAATGACAGTCTGCTTTCTGTAAAGGTTTAGTGCACTCTTGAGAGCTTTCTTACACAGCACAGGATACCAAGCTGGAGATTCCATTGCTAATGCTTAAAAGCAAAAGAAAGAAGAGAAGAAGAAAGAAATGACTGGAGCCAGACTTTAATCTCATTGGTCACTAAAATAAACTACAGCATGTTGCCAGATCCCTTGTGATAAACAACTGAAAAGAGATTTGCTTAATGCCTGGATGCCTGGGCTGGGCACAAGTTAGTGCTTCTCTGCTACTTTCTCACTGTGCACATCATCAATGAGGACTACAAGGTAGAAGCACAGCAGATTTCATAATTTACAAGTATTCTTACTGCTGTTTACTTCTGGTGCAGTAAATAAAAATATTGGGGGTGAGGTGGTAGTGTCTAAAGTAAAGAGTATTGTTTTGTTTGCCTCCTTAAACATGACAATTTGGATAGAAAAATTAGGCAGGAGTGGGATGTCAGTATGGTGTTTCCAAGCCCAGGTGCGTACTCCCTTCAAGACAAGGGAGATAAATAGGTGTTTATGCAATCCTACAGAATCCCCTCCAAAGATCTGCCATGGTAGTTTTAAATTTTACTCATCTTCCTTGGATCCTACTCTAGATTCTCAAGAAGGCGTGACTAGAACTTTGTGATGAGAGTATGGTACAGAATAGAGAAGTGCCATTTAAAAATTAACTACACTACCTTTAAGTTGAAACGGCATATCTATCCAAAGTCCACATCCTAAAACTTCTTTACTGGGGCATGAATCAGCTCGGGTCATTTTCTGGCCTTTGCCAGTTTGGAGTTTGTACAAGTTTATCTGAATAATCTTTTCCAGACTCACAACCTATACAAATGCCTCAGGGTCCAGACACAGAAGGATGTAGCAAATTTCTGGTTCATCATCCATGTAATACGGGATTTCAAAATACAGATCTCATAATGTTGCTGAGATTCTAAACATCTTTGCTTCAGGACAAAATATATATGGTTAGACCCATTTTCTGCATGCCGCACAATACATGATAATCCTGGTCACCCCAAATGAACAGGAAAGGGCAACAAAAGCTGTTTTTCGTGACTTTGAAGAACTATGAAAGTACAAATGCAATCCTTACATGCAATGATTTCTAGTGTCTTGACCTCTATTTGTGGTTGCTCCCACACTGACTCCATAAGGTTGTAGAGCGTTGGATCATTCAGCTTGGATCTTGCTTCAAATTCATAAAGCAGCAACAATGTGTCTGTTGGGTCTTTAGCAAAATCTCCTACAGAAGAGACAGAATTGCCTGTATGTAATGATTCATTTTCTGAAAGCCACATAGTGTACCATAAGGTATAAATTTTGCTTCCAACAGGCAGCAAAGCCATGAAGGTACTCAGATTTAACAGTAGCGCAAGTGAACTATGAAGCAGTCTTGGACCAAAACCTCAGACGTCCAAAGCACAACCCCACCAACCATCATGCCTCCCCCTGCCAAAAAAATCCCCACCTGGATTGTCTGTAATTGTCTAAATTCATGCAAGCCTCCTAGGCAAGGTAATAGCTACTAGGGAAGCCACAGGTAAAAGAGGGAACAGAAGGCCACCAGCTCAGAAGGTCAGCATATGAAAGAAGTTATCATCAGCTTCAAATTTTTTCTATAGGGCTTGGCCCCTTTCTAGTAGAAAAGCCCTCAGGAAATCCTTAAAGACAGAAGAAGGGTGGGAGAAGAGTAGAACTGCTAGGAAGGTGTTAACCTGATACAAATGCCAAACAACCCTTTACTGAACTATCACAAAGACCTTTAGTTTTAAAAGACATTCTCAGCTTCCTCCAGAGCAAGTGCCTTGTCCACACATTGGTCAAGGTTTAGTGAAGAAGTAGAGGAAGCACCAAGCTACCATTCCACAAACCTCTGCAGGAGAAACTCCAATATGTCCCTATCCTGAGATAATCAACCCCTTGGGATTTTAAGGATGGAAAATTAAAAGCGAAGAAGTCTTCCTGAGTTATCTTGCCTTCAGTGCAAAAAGGGCAAAGAGAATCCCAAATCCAGGCCATACAATGAACCTTTCATTCTGAAATTTTAAGGGGGTAAAAAACTAGCAAGTAAATTTCTTGATAAAAGTTGCATCTTACAATGGAAACTCTACAGTGTCCCAAACCTATAACTGCAAAGAAACCAGACCATAGGCCAGACAAGGAATGCCTAATGGAATTTTTCTACCAATATACTACCAAAATAGTGAAGAATGCATCATCCAGGCTAACAGCCACTCAGCATCTCAGCTGTCAGCTGAAAGCATGCCAGTCTCCAGTAATATCGGATCTAAATTGACATGGAATAGTCAGGGAACAGAGGATGGGCTTTGGCACTTCAAAGTATGGTAGCAGGACTTTCTGTATTCTGAAATGCCTTATATAGGAAGAGGCTAGTAAAACTATTAAGACAGTGCAAAAATGACTCCACTCTAGAGCAAAAATCTTGGAGTTTCTTAACATTTAAGACAGAACAGTCAACCCAACTTCACTCTGAAATGTTGTTCCATACTTCGCAGCACCTATACAATAAAAAGCCTGCAGTGACATACAAAAAACGGTAGCTGGCTTTGCCATTTTTTTTTATCATATTGCCATATATCTACTTCAACACTCTTCAGCTGAGACAGCAATTCCATATGCCCTGTATTTTTCATTAATACAGTGACTAAATCTAAGAGTTACATGTGCTGAACAGACACACTTTGCAGCTTACCTGTTAATTTCAGAACTTTCCATATCTCCTTGCATGCCTGGAGATGTTGAAGGGCCTGAGTCAAAAGTTCTGTCTATTTTACAAAATCAAATAAGTTATTTTTGTCATAGATTAGATTATCATAGATTTAGATTAGGTAGCAGGAAGAAATTTTTCCGTGTGAGGGCGGTGAGCCCCTGGCGCAGGTTGCCCAGAGAAGCTGTGGCTGCCCCATCCCTGGAGGTGTTCAAGGCCAGGTTGGACGGGGCTTGGAGCAACCTGGGCTGGTGGGAGGTGTCCCTGCCCAGGGGAGGGGGGTTGGAACGGGATGATCTTTAAGGTCATTTCCAACCCAAACCATTCTATGATTCTATAGTTTTAAAAGCAAAAGGAATATACATGTCACAACTAACAGGATCTTTATATTTAACTATAAAATAAATTAAGAATCAGCCTAATTAGTACATCATCTACACCAGTTACTGTTTTGGGTTCCCCCCCCCCCCCTCTTTTTCAAAGACCTCCGTATCTCAGACAAAGCCTCTTCACACTGAACATTCCATTGGTCCAGAAAGAACCATATGGGTTCCTATGGGACATCATTTATTTTAGCTCCCAAGCATAAAATAGTGCTATTGAGACTGACAAACCACTAAATTCCACAACACAAATTGCTGTGCATTGCTCTCCACAAAAGTAAGTTGCTACAACAATCACTGTACAGCAGACTTCCGTACTTCCTTCATAACCACTGTACGTTTTCCTTAATCTTCTCCCACTGTGAGTACAACACCCCCAAAAAAGGATGCATGCATAAATAACAAAAAAATGGTGAGCTTTATCACAACCAACTATTTTCAGGAACGGCCTAATCCTAAAAATGCAGTAATTATCTGCCTGACCAACCAATGTTTAGCAGCAGACTCCTTACGTAATATATAAGGTAAACTGAAACTCCTCTAAGAGGAGTTCCTGCCATGACCCTTTGCTGATATAAATCTGTTAAAATCCACTGAAGTCAACAGAACTACTTTACAGAAATCCAATATTTACAATTGTCTGGAAAGCACTAGGTGCATTGATTCTAATTAACTATGAAAGGTTCCTGTGCTTACATTCTCAATATCCTGTTCTGAGTGAAACAACTGCGACTTCAAAATCAAAAGAAAAAAATGCCGCACTGATACATACAGAATCAGTTAACAGAGCAATGCCCTACCTGTTTAGAAGGTGTTACTTGCTGTCTCCCCATTTCCAGATCAACTGCAGCTGCCATTAACAGGCATGTCTTCTGAGCAATTAGAACAGCTTTGTCAGAAGGACAAAACTGGGACAACTGACACCAAAAATAGGAAAAGGTAATGAGAATTCTGCCTATATAAAGCAATTTGTTCACGAACAGATGATTGCTGAGTGTCCTCTATGACACCTCTAGTAATCAGTCATGAATAGTACATATTCATATTGCAATTTTACTTGTACAATTACATATGAAGATTACTTAAATATAAAGTGTAAAGCAGTTTTGGACTCCCCTCTCTACAAACACATAAAAACTGTCAGTGTTGGTAGAAATTCTGTACGGAGATTAAGACTCGAGTACTTAACATGTTTGTATTAATGATACAGTTTCCAAACACCAGAATCCATTTATTTTAGAAAGTTCTCGTTGAAGTCTGTCTCTTACGACATTTTTAAGCAACAGAATGTAAAGTATGGCAGTAATGCTCACATTTTGTACGACAAGTCAGTTTCCTCCTCCTGACAAAAGTGCTCCATCTTCAGAGCATACAAGCATGTCTCCACGGAGATACCTGATACTTGGATGTAACTTCTAACAGAACTAGACAGATGACAATATTCCTCAATCAGAGATACTATTAGCAGGAGTACGTACCTTGAAAGACAGTAGAAAGAAATCCCTCATCTTTTCAGGGTAGTCCCTGAACTGTACAGCTAAGTTCCAAGCTAACAAAGACATAAAAAATAGAGACTAGAATAAAAATTTTCAACCTTACGGGTATGTCCATCTAATGTCTAGTAATAAGCAGCTCACATTCCACAATGCAATTTCTTCCTCAAAATATCATCAACAGCTAATTTAACAACAGCAAGAAATACTGTTATTAGTGATTTGTTAAAATAGCTTATTCATGCTTTCAAATTTTGTCTTAATTTTATCATAACCAAGTATCCATTCTATCCATTCTACCACATACCCTACCCACAAGGGCATAAATTGGAAGAAGCATTTTCTTATGTTAATAAACAAAATTAGTATCTGAATAAAAGCGTTGAAGAATATGGCCAAGACAAACAAAAAAAAGGAAAAAAACATTTTTAAATTCTCCATTTTACCCCAGCAGGGTGAAGTACATGGCAATTAAACACACAATTCTGATTAGTAAATGGATGAGCCATCTAAAGCCAATCAAATGATTTATGTATGAGAATCTGACCCAATTATATTCTACAGTGACTTTGCAGATTCTAACTTTCATGTTAATTTTTTTCCTAGGACATGTTTTTGTAGTCTCCAAGTTGTCTATTCTGTGAGTGAGAATGCTGCCTTGGAAAGGTCACGGTCACCACAGATTCAATCACGCTCCTGCTACTGCATTAGACCTTTACTGCTTCCCTCCCTCCTTTGCTACTCTTTATCAGAGCATGGCTACACCGTGAGGATGTGTGCAAAAGCCCATCATGGCAGATGTCTTCTGCTGTTGATTTCAACTATTTTCTCCTCTGTATGCTCTGGCAGAAGCAAGAATTTGAAAAATTGCTTCAACCCCTTACACTATGCTTATATTTTTACTTACAGACAGCAAATACACTGACTTCTTTAACAAAACAGTGTAACAGTGACTAATAAATGAGGATCCAGAGAGAGACTACAGGTAGTGCTTAGGACAGCTCTGTGGGAGCTGCATTTCCCGCTAGGAAATACTTTATCTATGATGCTTGCTGTTTAGATTTCACATACTGTAGTCAAAGGCAAACTCCAGGACTGCTGATTCAAGGGACCAATGAAGACAGTCAGCCTGGGTGGCAGAGGTAAGCTCATCCTGCACCAAACTAGTACACTCATCTCAACTTCCTAATTCTCATTTTGCCTACATGAGGATATGCATATGCAGGATCAGCAGTAAGGTTTTTTTATTGCTCTTAGGGGCACTTTTTTTTCAGATACTAAATTGAGCATTAGTCTTTCTATTTGCCTGATCTTCAATTTTACTTCTGCTACAGAGTCTTGGTAGTGAAGGGCTAACAAAGAGAAAAATGAACTCTGGACACACACAACAATTCCTGTGGTGAAGGGAATACTGTTATCAGCTATCCCATCAGCCAAATAGACCTTGTGCAATTATTTGTCTTGAAAACTGACTTAAAATACGGGCCATATCAAACAGTTTCAGAAGAGAGAAAATGCAGCAGGAGAACTTTAAGACTACTTAAAGCAGCGACTGCCAAAGGTGCCAAGTTTTATAAATCTACTACATCTTTAAACACTTTTCTTCCTTAAGGTCTGGCTAAGTGGAGGTGGAGGGGATTCAGTTTAGATTTTGAGAGTGCAACCTACCAACTTTTCTAAACCAGTGAGCGTCGAGGATCCTCATGTCCCCTGTAAATTTCTCCTCTGTGAAAGACTCACCAAGTCTCTTGTGAGCTGCAGAAAATGTGTTGTTCAATACATAATTAACACTTTCTGAGCAGAATAAAAACATTTTCAAGTCTAATAACTACACTACAAAACTCCCATATAATTCCTGCTGAAGAGTTATCCGCACAACCTAAATCTAACATGCTTGACCAGAGAGGCTTATAAAAAAAAAATCAAAAGGTGCCTCAAACAGCATGTTAGATAAGATATATAAGGATGCCAACAAGTATTGCCTCCTCAAAGTTTACTGACACTGCTGTCTAATGCAGAGGAGTTTTACTTAGTTTCACAAAAAGTTAAGAGTTTTTAAATTTAATAACAGGTTTGAGGCCTTTCTTCAAGGAACTTTTAATTAATTTAATTCTAGCCTTCATTCTCGTCTCCTTGTCGCAGTAACTATAGCTATTGTAAAGTACTACAATCTCATTAACTTTCTTGTCCAAGATAGGAAGAGAGGGGTAAAAAAAATTTAGTGAAAATAAGTATTTCTTCAGAGGGAAAAAAGTCCTCAGTAAAACTCCTGTACCTTTTCCAATGCAAACAAGCCAATTCTTTTTCACAGGACAGCACAACTTAAAAGTGGGAACCAATTTTGACAAGCCTCTCCCATCTTTCAGCAATTTGCTATTACTCCTTGCAGTTTTCTAAGCCTTAACTTAATTTTTAAAATACTCCCTTTTAAACAGCTAGAACAGCAAAGACTGCCATTGGCATTTAATTAATGCCAGTAGAAAGTTAATTCAGTTGACAAAACCAAACTTCTTCCTTCTGTGGTAGCCCTGCTACTAAAGATACTAACTTTGTTCCTGCCACTGCAGTCAAGAGTAGGAGACTGTCACTTGAGGTCACCCAGGCTGTGGCTTGTACCCAAATATCTGTTGTTTGCATGCATGGCCTTATGAAAGATTAAAGGGAAACTCCGCAGAAGAAACCGCCCCTTTGTCTGAGAGAAGCTCCCAAGTACAGGCTTTACTAGAAACAGTTTTTCCAAGACTAGTGTGCAAGCTTTCCATAGCAAAAACCTGCAGCACTGAGACCCAACTTCACAACACCAATGAATCTCCAGTTTTCATTTTCACTGCTTTCAGTGGGAAGTTGGGAACCTAGACTGAAATAAGGAGTCGAAACATTTGGTTGGTAGGGACCTAATCAAATCATAAAAAGTTCATAGATGGAAGAACTACAGAAAATGTAAACAGAACAAAAGCATACCCAAGGTCAAGTAAGTCAGCACTGAGTTGATATCTTCATCTCTAGAATGGAGGAAAAATTAAGTTTTAGAAAACGTTTACAACAGAACACATTATTTATGTTGGAATTCATCATCTCCATAATTATGGATATAATCATTCTTCCCCTGACAAACATCTCAGGCATTAGAAACTTCTAGCATTTGAAGATGCAGAAGGAGTACTGAAGGCCTGCAAAAAGTTTTATTGATCTGTAGCAGTGAAGGTCATTGTAGAAGTGCATCAGATTTTCTCAGTTGTTGGGGCTGCGGGTTAAACTTCAAACCCCACTGACACTGTTTTCCCTACAGTCAAAATCCAGCAGTACAGTTCTCCTAAGTCAACATGCCGTTTGTGAAGTTGCTAGTCTTCAGCAAGGGAGGCCCCACTCTTAAGTTCTCACTCAGAACTTCTGCAAAATATCACTTCCTAGCATCAAAGTTAAAAGAGATTGCTTAGCTCACATTCCCCATCAGAAACACCTGTCAGTCTTATGCATTAATAAAAGAGGAAGACAAAGAGCAAATATTTAAACGAAAGGTTATCCAAGTAGAAAAGATGTTCCTATGTGCTGTCATTAGGTTAGGTTAGGAAGTCATGCGGGTGGACTTTTTACTAGCATAAAAACTAATCTCTTGATTACTCTGCAAGAAAGTAAGTCCAGCAAAAAAATATTACACCATTTGTACAACATATCCACCATAAGAAAATGATTTGCAAATGGACTCACCTTTTTTCTTCATTTTCTGCCATGACCTTTGACAACATGAGACGAACCAAACACCTAAATATGAGAAAAACAAGCAATGAAGAAACAAGAAAATTTTTTCCAAGTTTACTTTGTCCTAATTTTCCAGAAAGGATCCCATTTTTCTTCCTTACGCTATCAGCCCCTGGAACTCACAGAAGAATTCAAAGTGTCAAACTGAGAATAAGATTATACCATTTCCCACCCTATTGCCTTATTTTGTATATCACTTTGTTAAATCATGTCATAGTAAGTAAATAAATGTACTTTAACAAAGTAACTTTAAGCAAATATTAGAATAAGTACATCTGTCTCGTGATATTTGTTTTTATAAACATGGTGGAATATTTCAGTAAGAAGATATCACTTCATCAGAGGATAAAAATGAACTGGTATTTTCACCAAATATATTGTTGCAGTCTCATTAGAGTCGCTATTGCTTATCTGTTTACATCACAATGTAGTCATAAAATTCAGAGCAACTAATACTATTTGCTTGGGAGAGACTTGGAACATCTGTAGATATTAGGAGTTCAGGCTTGACATACATCTGCAGCATCAAAAAGACTGCTAAATAATCTTTCATCTACTCTGTTTTCCACCTTCCTCAATATAATAAATTCTTTTTGAAAAAGAAACCAGAAAAAATTCTCTTTCCTTGTAAATATATTGAATACTCACTTTAAAGCTGCAAATAATTGTCGGCAGTCTTGTAAATATTCAGACAAATACTCCAAAGCCTTGATAGCCACAACTTGTTGTTCATTCTGAAAATAAATTAAAGTATGTTTTGTATAAACTGCACTACCTCAGTTACCACCAGAAAAAAAAAAAAAAACCAACACAAAAAAACCCCACCCAAAGCAACAGCATATTCCAAAAGCCTGTGCAGTCTATGAGCAGGAAAAAGAACAAAGGACTCTGCACAGAAGAGCCTCAGAGTCAAGAGAAAACCATAAGGAGAGATGAGTACAGGCTAGCAAGGCTTTCATAACTTACAGTGCTATGCACAAAGCCCTAAAAGGCAACCAAAAGCCTCTTCTAATTATGCCAGTGTAATCAGCCAGTTCAGATATCACTCAAGTCACCAACCAAGAGGCAAACAGGAGGGACAAGAGGCTTTTCAGTCTTTCATCACTGACTTATGTGTATTGTGTACACAGGTTCCCCCTAGCACGTCAAAGATCAAATCCCAGAGGCAGAAACAGACGTAACATTTTGATAATGAGAATTTCACAGAAATACACCATGTTATTTCCAGATACCAACATTTGTAACTCAGAATCCTTTATTTTCCTGAAGAAATATTAAAAAATACAATTTCTTTATATGTGCAACCAATTTCTGCTTTGCATTACACAACACATTTGAGTGAGGCCTTGGTCACGGAAGCACGAAATACTTAGAAATGCATGAAATACATAGAAATATTAAAAGTAGGCCAGGTTACAAAGGTTACAGCTGTCCTACTTATATCAATAAAGCAAAGAAAAGACAACGTTATCTGCTCTACCTCTAAAGCAATTTGGGCAGCTAAGCTCAGGAGGTTGGTGCCTGTATTTTCATCCACTCTCAGCTTGTCTTCACGTTGAGATGGCTTTTCTGCTAGCTTCCCCATTTCAATAACTGCTTCCACAGCTGAAATATACACAGGGAAAGAAATAATATTTTTTTTTTAATAGAAGCAATTGGAAGGTGGAACTTACTGTTTTAATGAGGCTTTAGAAACGACTTATGAAAGGCTATAATTTTTTTTTTTTTTAATACGAAAAACCAAGACAAGAAAACCTGACCATACCAGCACTTCTCCACAATTATGCATTTCTTCCTAGAGAGGTGCCAAAAGGCTTTCCAAGCTACTAATCTAAGGAAATAAGGATGCGACACAAATCAAACCTATCTCACATCCTTAATTTTGTTCTGCTAAATAACTGTTTGTCACTGAAGACAGAAGACTTTCTCTAATACACTGTCTGGGCATGATTCCAAGCTCCCACATCTTGGCTTATGCTGAGGGTGCTGCTGCTTTTATGTTCACACTGTGCTGTGGTTCCCACTCTATATTATGTGAACAAATTATGCTGTCATTAAAAAGATATAGAGAGAACAATTAATTGGCACAGAACTCATCGGAAAATAAGCTCTGCATGTTACTCTGTATTCTAAGTAAGTATAGACTGTATTTCTCAACTTCCGTTACTTGAGCTAAGATTCTCATTAAAATATGAAATGGCAAAACTCAATATAAAGAAGAAAGAGTCTACAGAGATATGTCATTCTGTAAGTTATCTCAGTAATTCACGTATTTTCTAGTAACTTCAGGCTCTGCTTGTCCAGAGAAATTAAGAGCAACAATAATGGTTTCGTTACGGTTCATTTAGCTCAGTATCCTTCTTTTATATTGTATATGAATACAAAAGAAACAGTAAATATACAATGATTCTCACCCTGGGATGCTACTATAGCTTCTGCCCATGAGAAGATTAGAGACTTCCTAGCCAGAGGCTCCTTCCAGACAATATCAGACATGGCAATGGATTCCACACCTTACATACTGTGTGCAAAAAGCATCCCACTCTGACAGTTTAAATCTACAGCCTGACAGTTTCTATGACTTTATAGACCCTTTTTCTAGCTTCCCTCTATTGTCTTTCTCAAGATGAACAGGCCAAATCTGCTTAGTGTTTTCTAATATATTCGGCACTTCTGCTCCTCATAGTGGACCCTTTAAGTTCTACCTTTATTAGTATCTTTCTCCATCACTGCAATCTTATAGACACTGAATTTAGTAAAGATGCTGTTTGGATCACACCTCTCTGCTTCTTTAACTGCCTCTTTAGCCTATTCACAGAAGAGATTAAAGGAAATCAGTACAATGACATCTTGAAATCAGTAATATGATTTGCAATAGAAGACAGCTAAAAAGATACACAAAATGTTAATGGTTACATTGTTGATATTTATTATAATTACTCAAGATATAATACTATAATTACTCAAGAAGTTTGGTTTGACATCATCTTCCCTGGAATGAAAAGTAAAGTGACCAGAGCAGAAGACGGCACCAAAGGCCGACAACAACCAGACTGAGGAAAAAGCCAATTCCTCAAAATTAGAGCTACACAATCAGAAAAGAAGAGAAGCCCTGAGAATGATGAAAAATTAAACTCCCTTCTGTCACTTTGAACTGTGAAGTTTAACACCCCCAAAACACAAGGCCTAGATAAGTAAAGCAGGTGCACTTCTCTGCAGAGGTGAGGGCTAACACACTGTTGTGGGAAGTTCTAGTGAGACATGTCAAACATTTTTCCTGCCAGGGCTCATCTGCCTTGAAGAGAGGAGGACCTCTAATCTGAGAAGAAATGCGCTATACTGAGGCATGGTCACACAACCTGTGGACTGTTTCCCCCATTAGAATGATAGGGGATACAAGAGGCCCCCACAGCAGCTAAGATGACGAACAACATCTCTCTGCCAGACGATGCAAGACAGGCAAAGACAGTTCCCTCTCTCAAAGCAAAATACAGTAACAAAGATGTAAATTAAGTCCCAATGACACAGCTACAAAAATAAAACGAATGCAAATAAATAAATATGTATACATATACATTATATATACCTTGTCAATTTGTTTCAGATGAAGATAGCAAGAAGACATGTTCCTCTGAAGCTTAGCCAAATTCTGATCTATCTGCCCAGGTGTGTAGAAGCTGACAGAATAATTGTACCAGTGAAGAGCTTCAGAGTAGTTTTTTGCCTAGGAAATTTAAAAAACAAAAAACAAAACAGAAGAAATGCAAAAAACAAATACACCCTTATTTGGGTGATTAAACTGCCTATGTTATCCCAAATTTAAAAAAAAAGGTCATAGGAAATGAAAGATTTAGATAATCAAGTATATTCTAGTGTAACCTTTCCCCCAGAAGAGCAATCATTGGTCCCACAACACAGGTAATATTCATTAGGAGAACTGACGCTTTACCTATTCCTACTCTTCCCTTATTCTTATGACCATTATCAAAGAAAGGACACTGGACTAGATGGGTCATTCCTCTGACCCAGAAAGGACATTCTCATGACAAAATACAAACCAGAAATATTATTTAAAAAAAAACATAATTCTCTCTTCATGACACAAAGCAACTGAAACTAAGAGAAAAAGACAAAAGTGTTTATCCCATTTAGACTGTGAACCTCGATGACACTACGCTGAAGACGGTACTCCCAACTATAGTTCCAATTTGGAGAAAGAATTTATTTTAAAATGAGGAGGAAGAAAGCTATGCCATTAGCAAGATTCCTTCTTGGCTACACAGATGAGAGGTAATAAAATGGCACGTGTGTTTTTCTTTATATATTCAAGAAACAAGCATAAGACAGAAATACAAGAATAGGACATAACCTCATCTTCTCCAAATACTGAGAGAATCAAAAGGCATCTGGTTTTGAGTAACACAACTTATATATACTCACAGTACGAATGTATATGAACCAAGATACAATGTAAGCATCCAAAGCTACTTTATATTTAGGCTAAAAAGAAAATCAATGTACAAATGATAACACTTAACGCTCCTTAAAGCAACAACTGATCATCAGACAGTACAAATTATAAAATAAACAGCTCAGTGTAAAGAATATTTTCAGGGTTTTTGTACCCTTTCCAGGACAGAACCAGAATGATGGGCTGCACAAGTTTCTTGGCGGATCAATTCCAGCCATAACAGTTCCCTCATACAAACCCTGAGATGAGGCTACCTGAAAGTTGATGCTGTAATGGAAAACAGCACCCAGCTGGATGAAAACAAAACTAGTGCCAACTGGAACAGGGGTCTTAGTAACACCTTGCACTCTGACCAAAACCAGACATACCAAAGAGGTCAGAAAAAGCAGATCTTCATTTTCACTGATACAAATAACAACAATACTGTTTGGTCCCAAACCTCATAATGTTTGGCAGCTCTGTCCCACAAGATGATGTGCAGCCGGTTCAAGGCTTCAGGCAAGAGCTGTTTCCCAGTATAATGACCTGAAAAGATATTGCAAATCATCACTTTACAAGAACTTTAGGAAGCACACTGAGACACACTTAAGAACTATCTGAGAAAGACTGTCCCATAGCCTACAATAAAAAGCACTGACACAGCAATAGTTTCAGCCAGGACCCAGTGTTTCATATCCTGCTTCTGAAAAAACAAACAAACAAACAACAAACAAAAAAAACCCAAAACAGTGGGTAAGAGAATAAACATTTTCATGTTTGAACAATGTAAATATGGCTCTTGCACCTAGCTCAATGCTACATAAAATACAGTCTGATTTCTAGCAGATCTGACAGTCAAAAAATACTACAGTGCTACAGGTGCAACAGACCTGAAAAAGAAACTGTTATTCAGCTGCTCAAACCTCTTTTAATACTGACAAACAAAACCACATTGGGCTGGATGGACAAAGTATTAACGTTACACAGAACTTCTCATAAATGCTTCTAATCCCACATGCATCAGTCACACGCGGTCTACACTAAGAAGGAGGAATTGTCCTAGCAAGTGAATTTAACCCTAAGCTTTACTGTGATTGTCATTTGTTATGGAAGTGGACAGTTGCCATGCAAAAGAAACACAGAAAGAAAGATAAGAATAAGCAAAAAAGTGAAAATCAGAAATCAAGACTTTAGCCAACTAAATCCAGCTTTAGTAAACAAGAGCAGAAGATGGATACACACCTATAATAATTTCTTCAACCTTCTGCTTAGCAAGCAGCTCCCTCTTATTCTGCAACAGGAACTCAATGTGGAGCAGGGTAATTTTTCCAAGGTCAGGTGAAGATTCAAATCTTTCAGCAACAGATTTCAGAAAATCAAAACCAACTGATTCCCTATTCACAAAGATGCATTTTTAAGAGGCTGCACAAGAAGAGCTGTTAATTTTCTATTCTAAAAAATAACATATTCACACCGTACAGCATGTTTCTCATTTATACTACTGGCAAATAATCACACTGACAGAGTGAGCCAAGGTATGAATTTACTGCACTTCATCTATTCAGTAGCAACTTCCTATTAGCATATGCTTGTTCCACAGTATTCACAAGAGAGCTTACTCCTCACGATGAAAGAGTAAGAATTTACTGCAAGATAGAAGCATATACATAGGTAATCATGATGGAGCATTCAACAGTGTGAAATTTCATGTCTCAATTTATTTTGCAATAACTTGTTCATCCTTATCCTGTTTTTCACAAAAATGATTCTAGGGCTCCAAACTCTCTCATTCTGAGGGTCAGGTAGTTAATATGGAAGAAAGATTTCAGTCAGATAATTCCAGACTCAGATATATATATTATTCCAGACATATATTAAAACTACATAGGGAGAATCTTATCTTTCCAAAGTAAGGCTACAGCATTGCAAATTGCCACTCAACATTATTTCACACCCTGTTCTGCTGCTGCCATAATCTGTATCACCTTGCTATAGAAAAGACAGGCTCCCTCTCAAAACTGTTTACCTACCTCTGTGAGTTTTTATTTAAAATAAAGCATCATTGTATAACAGATGTTCTTTGCTTATAAAAAAGCAAAACCCAAATATGGTGTTCACCCCACTTAGTGATGCTTCCATACCTTCCATGCTCCAGCAGCAGTTTGGCAGTATTCAAACAAAAGTCTAAAGACATCTCATGGTGCAGGAATTCTGCAACAGCTAGACAGAACACAAAGCAGTTGAGATTATTTAATCAATTTAGACACTTAACTGCTCAATTCACGTCTTACAGCTTCTTTGAAAAAATAAAAAACAACAAACAAACCAAAACCAGACACCACCATCCCCCATTATAACAGTTACAAAACAAAAGAACAAAAGGAAGAATAAAACATGTCTATTGTGCTTTGACTTTCCTTTCACTGTACAATTAATGTAGTACTACAGAGAGGTGACAGACCGATAGCGCTGGAATTCTAGCCCTGTCTCTTTAAACAGGAACAGCACAGGCATTAGTGGCACAAACTTTTGCCTCAAGCTGCTTTCCATCAAAATGTCTCATCCTTATCCAGCAGGAACCACTTAAGACTGAGGTCAGTGCTCAGGCTGTGTGGTGGTATCACATGGCAATGGGAATTACTTAAGTCTAATGCCTTTAGCATCAGCTGTTGAATTGATTGGTGCTGATAAGTAGGGATCCGTTTTAGACCACTCAGATAAAGCTTAAAAAATGCTAGACTGTGTTGTATGATTAACAACAAGATTTATACATTTGTAGCTTGGATGAGATCAGAGAAGGAAGACATAGGGACATGACTGCAACAGTTATTAAAGGAAGCATTTCTAAGGCACCTGTGTGCAAGTGCACAACACAAGATTTTAGGCAAATGCCTACAACTTAGCAGGAACCTTCACTCAAAAGAGAAAGAAGCTGCAGTGCACGGACACAACACTCTCTTCTGCCAGCCATACAAGAAAAGACAGGCATGCACTCATTAATAAACCTGCTTGAAAAACTGACTGGAGTCTTAGTGCTACTAAATATAAGCAGAGTGTGTTTTGATAGGCCACACTGTGGCATCACAATTCAAACTGCAGAACAGAAGCCAACTATTGCAATGGTAAGTTTTGAAAAACTGTCCACTTGAAAGCTGGCTGAAAATCCCCAGGAGCAATCTGGAGTTTTCATTCCTGCTAGCCTGGCAGCATTCAAACCATTCAGCTCTCTGCAAGAAATTCCTCATCTCATCCTACATTTATTTCTCAGAGCATTCATTGCGCATCTGATGCTTTCCAACCATGAAGTGTACAAAGCCTCTCTTCCGTAACATTTCGTTATTTATGGAAATCAATTTCTCCTGATACATTACCCTTTCTATATTAATGTCCCCCTGAAAACTCTCTTCTCCTATCATGTCAATAGAAAAATCAGTTCTCTTCAAATAACAAGTTTGAGAAATAAGGAGAAAAGAGTTTATACACCCTAGACAAACTACATAAACTCTGGTAACACAGGTTTATAACAACACACTGATCAGCACTTGATGCCTCTTGGCCAAAATCTGCAAAATCACACACAGAACAGCAATGTTTCACAAGCCTTCCTTCTATGCTGACTGTGTAGGAGACAATCCACCTTCACCCTTTTTGAGTAACCTCAGGCATATGTCTAGAATAAACCATACCTTTACATTGCTATATTTTCAATGTCTTTGTTCTAACAGGCTTCAGAGTCTTCCCCCTTCCCTATTTCCAGCAAGTCTAGTTAAACTTTCAATAAAAATAAAATCATGCTTAATTCAAACTTACATTAGCACCTGGGTAACTCCTCTGTGAACACTGACTACTGTGTCTCACACTCTAAAACCAGAACAACATTTAGCTAATGAAGATTCCTCCAAAGCGCATGAGAAAGGGATTTATTTATTTTTTTCTTTTCTATCTACAACTCAGGCCGTCTTCCTAGATATGGAGTAGTATGACCTTACTATGAAACCCGTTCAGAGCTGTGATACCTGAGTTGATATCTTCATCTGATGCTCCACTTTTAAGAAGAATTTTAATTTTCAAAAAACACCCTGCTGGATGCAAATTCTCCTGCGCAATGAAAAACAATACATTACTTGGACAGCTGTTTGTAGAACACAGATCCCATGAGAGTCCAGCACATTTGTAACACAGACAAATATCAGGAAATCACATACACTCCACTGTAGTCTTCAGTTCCATTTTAATGACTGAAGCAATAGGTAGGCAACTGGTAATATTTTCTTCTTAAATGAAATGTGCATCTTTATTATTTATTCTTATACTGTCAAAAGACCATGAGGACAATGAAAGCAAGAGAGACACGATTCTTATGTTGCTGTGGCCCATTTCCAACACTTTCAAACAGAAGCTGAACAATACTGAATGATAGAAACATTTCCTGCTTTTTATGTGTGAATTGGCTGGACTACTCTAGAATTAATATGAGCAGAATTCAAAGTAGCTTATAATAATACAACATGTAGGACAGAACAACAATGGGAACAAATGGAAATAATGAAGACTGTATACTAGAGCTCTCGCTAAAACACTGCACATTTCAACCTCTAGAAAAAAAAAATTCTTCTAGTTTTCCATACCCTCATGCAATATCAAAACATACGTTATCAGAAATTATGATAAAAACACTTTCCACCTCAAAAGGTTTTGCAAAAGTAAATACAATAAAAACTGCAAAGGGCTTACATACTGTAGCAGCATGTTATTTGAATTATTAAAATACACTGCCTTTGATCCTGATCTCATGAGCACGTGCATCATCATCTGTCTGAAAGTTTTAAAAGCACGTAGAAAACTGAATTTGAGCTTTTATTCAAAACGGGATTTTATACTTAAAACTTGTTTTGCATGAAACAGATAATGGAAATTTAAAAATGGTCAACAAAAGACAAATATAATTTTTTCAGATTTAAGTTACTCTAACCTGAAAAGAGGGAAGCACAAAATTAATTCAAGTCTTTATATGGGAAACAGAATTTGTACAAGAGCAAGGGACCTCACTGTAGTGACTGCTTAGAGATATATGAACTTTCTTCAGGGTAGCCCGTATGTTTATACAGCTCATTTTTCAGGTTCCAGAAGAAATACATTCATGCTAGTAAAGTGCAATAGCTAAATTAATGGTTTGAAATAAGACTGATGTAACATGGCTACACAGCTTTCAAAACTGAACTCTGTTTGGCACTTGCTCAAATATTTGTACAGATAATGAGATGGAGACTCAAAATGTAGTATGGACATATCCATCATAACCCAAAGCAAGACAAAAAGTCTGGTGCGTAAAAAGCCAGCTGCTATAAATCTCAAGCAGACTGTGCTGTAGTTTATTCTACTTGTACAGTTTTCTTGAATATGTGCCTCAGAAATTTTAGTTGTATCATTATCAAAAGACATCACTATTAATACATATGAGGCAGCAAGACAGCTCTACACCTACACTCAAAGAAGTATTTCTCTATAAAAAAGCTGGGAACACCAAAACATACCAAGTATGAAAACCAAATAAAACACGCCTCTGTCTGATGTCAAGGAGAACACACCAGTGATGAATGTGGTCCATATTATTATGTTAATAAATGCTTGAGTTTTGACTGTTGCGCACCATAAATACAGTAACAGTCTATTACCTGATTGGCCAGGCTTATAGCCTTCAATGCCTTGTCAAGATACAGATTGCAATCCCACTCGAAATAGGCTGTAGCTAACAAGCGCAGCACTTTAGCCTGGAAAGAAAAACAAACTGGAAGTTTAAATGCCACCTGAAGAGCAGGAAAAAAACCCAGCCAGAAATGAACATACATACGAATACAAAAGACTTACATTTTAAGTTAATGAAAAATAATAGCTCTTGGTGTCAAAAGAATACCTGCCCGGTATTGTTGAGGGATATTAGTTGTTTAGCATAAATAATTAAGTTTTAATTAGAATAAATTACTTAGGATTATAATATGGTGTGATTTGTGCTGTTTGCCTAGCTTTACTCAGCATAAGTAGCTAGATTAGGTGAAGCTTTAGGCCATGATAGAGTTATTTTTCTTAGTAATTTTCCTAGCAGCTGGTACAGTGCAGTGTTTAGTCTTCTAGTATGGGAAAGATGTTGACATCACACTGATGTTTTGGTAGTTTTTTTCCCAAGTCTGGGACTCTACAGTTCTCCATGTTCTGCCACCGAGTGCAGGTGCACAAGGAGTGTAAACCAGAAGATAAGGAGGCTCAAATCCTTGGCTGAAACTGCAAATCAACAAGATAAGAGCCTGCCTGCCTGGACATAGAAAAAGAATCCAATAAGATGTTAGAAGACCCCAGACCAAAAGTCACCGTTGGACTAAAAGACACGTGGACAGCACTTGAGGGGCAGGTGTAGAGATCACAAGGGTATAATTGCCCAGCGATTTCTTTGTTTGGGGTCCCTCTCTTTGGAGACACCCAGCCCGGGCTGTTCTTACTGCTGTACCTTTCAATTAAATCAATTATTTTATAAAATCCGACACCTGAGACTCTGCTGTGGGAAACCTAGGGTCAAGCCTCAAGAAGGAGGAAGCGGACCCAGGAGTAAGTGTGTGTGTGTGCAACACCATGAATGGTGTGTGAATGCTCAGGCAGCAGCTTCTCCTTTAACAGTATCAGACATATAAGGTGATTGCTCAGTTCTGAAGCTTATCCAGTCTTCAGCACTGCAATTCACACAGGACACGAATCAACTAGAGTTCAGAGGAGAACAGAAGGGTAGCAAGGAAAATCGGAGATCTGGAAAAAAATGAATGAAGGAAGAAATTAAAGAAACGGGAGGTACAAACTTCACCGAAAGAAAAAAAAAACAACACAAAGACATACATGATAATGGCCTTCAAAATATAAATAATTTATATAAAGAGGAAGAGATTAAAATCTTCTCCATATCCGCAGTGGGTAGTAAAAGGAGCAATAGGCTTATGAATGAGACAGATGAACATCTATCAGAAATGACACAGATGTAACTGATGATGCCTTGAAAGAAGAGGGGGAAGGGAAGACGAGACAGCCTTTCAGGGTCTACTTCATCCTACAATGTCATTTCCGTGAAATACTAGATTCAAATGTGATTTAAGGGCACCCATCAGTGACTGAACTCTCAGACTGATGCTCATAGTGACCAAACTTGCAACGTTGCCAAACTTCATAGCAGATGGCTCTAAAGAGGAGGCCAAAGAATTGCTGGTCAGGTTTGACACAGCAGACACAGATGATACAGCGGAGTCAGGTTAACAAAATCTTCCTATTTGTAAACAGCAATTTCTCTATTTCTTACCTGCATTTCTTTGCCAACAGAATATTTCACGTCCATCTTCCCAATGTCGTAACTCTGGCTATCAATGATAAGTGAAAGTTAGAATTAAATAGGATGACAAGGATAAATTCAGCCAGCTTTCTGATATGTGCAACATTCCTATCCTTTCCCACTTCTAAGCAGTTAGAAACCACGTAAATTACACAAAATAATCTCAGTACTCACCCTTACTAGAGAACAGAAAATTTTGTTTTCTTTCTAAATCCTCACATTAAAAATTGTACTCAATCACTTTCTTTAACCTGATGCACCACCTCCTGTAACATCCTCTATTCAAACATTTCAGTACACTTTATCAGTTTTAACCACAGGGGTTTTGAAGAAGCAAGTGTTCTCATTCTCACCTGACATATAATACAGTCATACACAAAATTTATACATGATCTGGTCTCAAGATCACAGTAAATCAATAGCAGAGACAGAAAGAGAAACTGCGAGTCATGATTCCCCATTCTTTTTCTAAAAGTTAAATGATAGCACAAAGGACCACCCAGGAAAAAAACGCAGTAGTAATTCCACAAAACCAGATTCGATTGCAAACGCTGTGAATGAACTGTTAGAAAGAAAAGCAATAACTGGGCATTTGTTTCCTAATCTAACATATTCTCAGTACAGGGAAATCTTAACCCGCTAGATGGAGCTACATCTCTTTCTCCAGATAATTATTTACCCTTTGCAAAGGTTTATTTCCTCCTCAAATTTTGCCATCAGGACTCGGTATTTAATTTTCCCCAATAATAATATAGAAAATAATCTCCAAAGCACCAGCTGTAATTAATTCTAAGCATTTCTACAAATCCTCTTTGACAACATATGTGACCGCAACTATTTTGAATTTGATATGTTGCCATTCATTTTCTTCTGACTATTTAAAAGAACAAGAAGATATAAAAACAAATTTTCTGAGCTGAGGCTGTGACTTTGGCACAAGGACATTCTTAGCCTACATTTTTTCTTCCTTAGTGGTACCACAATACTTATTTGGATCCTACCCAAACCATCTGTAACTATTCCTGTTTCATCTTGATGTCTACGTCTTCCATCACTCCATGACTTGCTCTCAATGAAGCACCTCCTTTATGAGAAATTCAAATACTGTTTAAAACAAATCCATTTAAAACCAGACAGAAGAATTAATCTACTCTTTTCCAAAGTTTTCAAATCCCTTCACCATCATTTATGAACAGCACAAGAACTGGGAACAGCCTCTTCATCACAATAAGCTCTTCAGAATTGTTAGGGAGAGAATTGACAAGAACCATGGAAAGAAGACTTCTATTATAATGACACGAAAATCGATGTGGAAAGCAGACATAAATGTTAGGCTACAGAGTATGACAGTCACTAAGTATCTGCTCAGCTAATTTGGTTCAGTTAAAATCTTGTATTCTCACATTTTTAATTAAACCTCTACTTTCCCTTGCTCCCCCTTCACACATATTTTTACATCTCAAAAGCAGGATTTTACTTTGTTTGTCTTTGCACATTACCTGAGCCAGAAGGAGCTCTGTTCATATCTCTTCCATTCATAGGTTTCCACTCCAAAATTGTAACAGAGGATTGACAGGTAACAGGTCTGCAAAAAAAAAACCTCCTGCTTCTAGAACATCCTTGTAGAAACATCATTAGATTTATGGCACTCCAGTCGCAGGTTCTTTAAAATGCATTTTACTTTAAAGATATATCCACTGTTATCACTTCTGACCTTACACAAGGGGATACTGGAACATGACAGTGACATGGACAGTGGGATCAAGTGCACCCTCAGCAAGTTTGCCGATGACACCAAGCTGTGTGGCACAGTCGACATGCTGGAGGGAAGGGATTGCCATCCAGAGGGACCTGGACAGGCTGGAGAGGTGGGCCTGTGCAAACCTCATGAAGTTCAACAAGGCCAAGTGCGAGGTCCTGCACATGAGCTGGGGCAATCCCATGCACAAATCCAGGCTGGGTGGAAAATGGATGGAGAACAGCCCTGAGAAGGTCTTGGGGGTGTTGGTTGATGAGAAGCTCAACATGAGCCAGCAATGCACTCACAGCCTAGAAAGCCACCTGCATCCTGGGCTGCATCCCCAGCAGCGTGGCCAGCAGAGCAAGGGAGGGGATTCTGTCCCTCTACTCTGCTCTCCTGAGACCCCACCTGGAGTACCGCATCCAGCTTTGGAGTCCTCAGCACAAGAAGGACATGGACCTGTTGGAGAAGGTCCAGAGGAGGTCACGAAGATGATCAGAGGGCTGGAGCCCCTCTGCTGGGAGGACAGGCTGAGAGAGTTGGGGTGTTCAGCCTGGAGAAGAGAAGGCTCTGGAGAGACCTTATAGCAGCTTTCCAGCATCTGAAGGGGGCCTACAGGAAAGCTGGAGAGGGACTTTTTACAAGGGCATGTAGTGACAGGACAAGGGAAAATGGCTTCAAACTGGAAGAGGGGAGATTTAGATTAGATATTAGGAAGAAATTCTTGACTGTGAGGGCAGTAAGCCCCTGGCCCAGGTTGCCCAGAGAAGCTGTGGCTGCCCCATCCCTGGAGGTGTTCAAGGCCAGGTTGGATGGGGCTTGGAGCAACCTGGTCTAGTGAGAGGTGGCAGGGCGGTGGAGCTGGATGATCTTTAAGGTCCCTTCCAACCTAAACCATTCTATGATTCTGTGATTCTATGACTAAAATGTGATCATAATTGTGTGGGAAAGTGAAGCATCATTAGCCAGTCCAGGACATGCAAAACAGTTGGATTCTTGAAACACATGAGGTTGAAGAGTTCAAGAAATCATGCTGAAAGGACTGGGACCATGTAAAGTAAATAATAAAAATTAAAACTTGAGAGAAAAAAGAATGGAATACTACAACTTCATTTTTAAAAATTACAGCAAAGTTTTATATAGTTAAGTGAAAAGGACTGCCTCTTCCAGAGTCGGCTTCTTCCCAGCACATCTCTTTGGGGTTGAAAAAGGATGATCCACATTACAAGTTTCAGGAGAAAACTGTTTTTGAATGCTTGGTTATTCAGAGC
The DNA here is from genome assembly GCA_008711295.1 of Anarhynchus alexandrinus. NCBI lineage: Eukaryota > Metazoa > Chordata > Aves > Charadriiformes > Charadriidae > Anarhynchus > Anarhynchus alexandrinus. Next base: position 168,208 of record VUYV01000428.1, read on the forward strand.
ACTGTTGCTTTCTGCTTCATCAGTCAGTCCTGACAATGTCTGTTCATAACAACTTGTCTTTCCTTTGAAAGGATTTGCAGCTGTTATGTCATCCAAAGAAGAGACAGAAAAGTCATTTTATATGCTAACAGGCTGCCAGTATTTACATCCATTTTGCCTCTGCAGTAACTTTCTTTTCCAAGTATAAATGATGTTTCTTGCAAGTGACTACAGATTTCAAATCCTCAAGCAAGAATGAAGCAAGATGTTGTGTTACTTCTCTCAAATTTTTTGTTTATCTCATTGCAATCCAGAGACAAAAGCACAGATTCAGTATGCACGAACAAAAAAACACTCTCAGATATGAAACCCTTACTTTTGATAAGTTCATTTGTGAAGGTGCTCTTTCCAGAACAGAAAGGTTGCTGTATTGAGAGGGTTTCATGCGAAGTGTTTAGCATAATGCTGTAGGCATACTGTGGCATACCCCATTCATTTACTTGCATGCTTGGAAAAAAAGTATTTCAAAAGTTAATTAAAATACTATTTCAGTGAATGACTGTGTTCCAGGCCTCAAGTGTAACACTAAATATCCCCATAAACCTGGCACCTCTCTGAACAACAAGTGTTTGGAAAAATTCTGGCGTTTGACCCTGTAGGGAAAAAGTTCCCAGTTATGGTTCATAGACCACTGATGATCCACAAGCTGCAAATCCCCTCCAGCTGATCTGTGGTACCATACATTACCATAATGCAACAATCTCCTTGTGATACTCTGCAAGTGCTCTCTGGTACAATGGGAGCCTGGAAGAGTTAAGGACTGACAGCTACCTAGTGGTTGAAAAGTTTTGAGGTCACTCAGCAATCACTAGCTCTTTCCTTTTTTCTCATCGTTTAAACATCACTCTTTAAACCAGAAGTAAACTGTATCTCTCATGATCAGAAACCTTTTCCTTGTTTGCATCAGTGCTCCTGGTTTGTGAAGAGCATTCATCATGAGAAGTTTAATATTATTTAATGGAGGAGTTTAAGCAGAAAGCATGAAATTCATTTAAAATGAAATGAGGAACAGTAATGCAAAGACCCCAGTGGGCATTTTCAACAATTCACAGTGAGAACCTCTGCTGTTATGATTCAAATCAAAGCTAGACCCCTGCAACTGACTGCAACAGTGCATTCAGATGCACTGAACAAGGCCTGCAGATCACAAAAACCAATTTAAAATTGGTTGGAGTTTAATCGGTCAAAAATCCAATCAAACTCCAACTGTATTTCCCCTATTCCCCTTTCAGAATTCACATCTACCCCTTTGAATTTTATTACCTGTACCACAGAGACAGGAACAAAATGTTTCCTACATACTGGGAAAACATTAAAGTAAATGAAAATAAATGTGGGGAAGTATATTCTGATACAAACATATCAGACTCCTATCTTTGCAAACAAAGAAGTAGTCTGCAAATGCTAGACTTTGTTTTCTCTGGACCTTGTTCTGTGACACACAAACTACAAAGAACACAGTTTAGTGCAATGGGAAGCCTCCATTCATAGCTCTACAGCTTCATGAAGATTAGTACTGAGGGGTAGTGATAGACTTGCGTATCAAAAACTTAGTTAACTCAGTTCTTCTCTTGTCCCATCTGCCCCCAGACAAAACTTCACACAGGTACAAATGAAGAAGCAATATACAAGATCAAGAATATACAAGAAAATGCAGCTGGTTCTGTAGAAGAGTAGGTGGCATATTCAGTTTAGAAATCTTTTTGCCTTGCTTGCTGATTTGTCTTCTCTCATTCCTTAGGAAGAGTTTATCATTCTATTTCGAATGATAAACTCTGGGAAACGAGAAAAAAAATTAACTTTGAAGAAAAAGCCTGCTGCTTTAATGCAAATTTTTTAGTAAGAAAATCTCTAAGAAGCCACCAACCACAGAAGAGATACACAGTTGAGAGAGTACTTTTCAAAATTTTAGATGGTATATGTCATTCTTTAACATAGAGAGAGGAAAGCAGATTTTCAAAGTTTGGAATGATAAAGAAGGGATGATTTCACTTACCTCTTTTGGCAATTTCATCAACATATCTTTGCAGCGCTGCACACACATCACTGCTTTCTGAAAATCCCCTTGAGCAACTGCCTATGAAAGCAGTAGAGCATGCCAACAAACCGCTAGTGAGCAACTTCTCTTTAAAATTCATTAAAAGACTGAATCTCTAAAATAGAACTTGGGTTTTTCACACTAAGTAAAGCTGGGTTTGGGATTAGATAACTGTCCTTACAATAATACTGTATATTTCTATGTATCGCCAGATGATAAAGGCATACAGAAAAACACTGCAGTCAGGTAGTGTGAAAAGGCCAGATGCATGGGACAAGTTCATTCTGATGTTAAGATGATACAACCATTCAGCAAATCTTAAACCACCCCTCCAATAATTTAAGGTTGTCTTTTGTCTCCATGATCAAATTAAAAATTTTGGCCGCTGCTTTGGTCTGTTTAGGGAAGCTCTTGAGAATTTTGGAGATAGTTTTCCCCTTCTAGGTACTGAGGTCAGTGGTGTTATCAACAAATGCAGGCAACTAGATTTTTCAAATTTACACTCATATGTCTGTAATACTCTACAGCATTGATAGAAGTACTCAGAAACTTCAGTCAAGCACAACAATGCCTCACAAAACTTTGAGTTTCTAAATTATATCCTTTGAATTATTGTAATTTGTGTTGTTGATCCCCTAGAAAACCTTTAGCACTTTTTCAGACTTCTCTTATATTGCTCTAGGCTTTTTTTTATAATTATCACCATGATTCTTACCTCATTTTATGGTGCCAGAGGTTGATACTTTAAAGAAAATATTAAATGTCATGGAACTCACTATTTGCAGATCTTGTAATTTTATACTGATTCTCCCACTGTTTAAAGCCTTTATACGTGAAAAGCAGCATGCACGAGGTCATGAAAGAGAGGGTATTCATGCATAGAAAGATCTCTGATGGCGTATAATATTAATAGCTTTGATGATGTTCATGAGTTTGCAGAGTCATGAAAGTTATGTTACAGAAGACTTTGCACGTGGGGCTTATAATATCTACTTGTACTTTATCTGCAGCCACGATGAATACTACCTTCACATACTTCCCATCAGCCTAGCTGCAAACACTAGCACAGTATGATGAGTGTCCCAAAGTGACTAGTCTTGCTGTGTATATGTTACACGAATGCAGTTTGGGGGGACCCAGGCTCTACACCAGCCCTATCCTGCTTCTTCAGTCAAGCATAGGACACCTTTGGAACCGACACATTTGTGATTCAGAAATGTTGTATAGTTGTATAATACAAATGCTGTTTGTATTATAAACAGCCTTGCTAGCCAAATCATAGAGAACAAATCTGAACTAGAAGATACAAACACCAGAGCAGAAATGACTGCGATAAAGTAGGCAAATTAAAAATCATTAAATGATTGCAACACTGAATGCAAACACGAGATCTGCTATCTTACATCTAAGTGAAGGAAATATATCCCTCAGCAAGTCTTCAACGCCAAGCATTCATACATGTAATAACTGGGTCAGAGTTTCCCTCTATACCCCTAGTGACTTATAAGGAAAACTGGGAAGAACACGTACTGATTCAGCCTGATAAGAGAGTACTTTGAAGAGGTTCTTCTCCACATCAGCTTTGTGCACATGAACATCTGCTTCACCATCGCTCCCCTTCAGTAACTTCGCATAGAGTTTTTCTATACACTGGAAAACAAAGCACAGGCATCACCCATGGAACTTACAAATAGGAGTGTTTATAAGAAATTTAAACTGGAAAAGGACTTACACTCATGGCAATCTCTAGAAACCCATCAGCAAGATCAGCTTTTCCAATATCGATCCACCCTTTCCCAGTTTTCATAGACATCTGAAGGAGAAAATCGTAAGTGCTTTGCGAAAATATAATCACTTTTAAGAAAGGCAATGTTAGATCTCATCTTGTTGATGCACATATCTTACGTAGAAGAGGGGTATTTCAACTCTTCAATTTCTGACAAGCACCTCTCACATCTGAATGAAGTCCTTAACACTTAGATGCAGCCAAGACTTACGGTGCCCTACTACAAAATATTGCAAGATACTGAAATAAATGCACATGGTGCTCATATAACATTTTACCGTATGACAAAAATGTGATGCTAACCGCACTGTTCAGAAATTCCTTACTGCACTGGCTCAGCAAGGTATCCCTGTGACAATACAGGTGCCCTTTCAGCATGTATATTCCTCAGAACCACAGGTATATTTCACTCCCTTTCCGAAGCAACCCTAACAGGGTTTGAAGGTTTCCGTGGTGATCAACTGTACTTCATTGCTCACCCACCATTAGCCTTACCAAAATCTGTCTTCGAATAGTTCCCTCTGGAGGATCACTGCCTTCACAAAGGCACACCAGTCTGCAAGCAACAAATCGTACTGCAAGAAAATAGTGCGGGCATTCGTAAGTTCCCTTTTCTCTTCTTTTTTTTTTTTTTTTTTTAGATATGGCAGAGCCTGACTTTCTCAGAAAGACTGCTTGCCATTTTAAATTACAAGAGAGGAAAATTTGAAAGTTTCAGGAGTCAAAGCAGTCTGAATTTTAGCCAAGCTGCTTAAAACTGCTTTTTAGGCAGTAAGGAAAAAAATACCTATTAAACACTTTAGAGAGAGTTTAAGTTAAATACATGGTATTCAAAGACTTAATTACATTGCAAGTGCTTACAGTAACATGTCTTGAGAGCCTCAAAACAGCCTTCAGCAAAATAGGGAAATTAAGTTTAATAATCTTTACATTTTCAAAGTAAAAAGCAAAAATATTTTCAGGCTTTCCTTACACATCAGGGATGGAGAAGACAGCACTTAATGTATTTAAAATAGCCTCTCCCTGGCCCTTCAGCTGTGATACAAGATCTGAGAACATTATGCTCTACAATTACTACTTATTTTGTGTAAACTTACCCTTTTCCCTTTACCTGATATAATTTATATGATGCAGATTATACATAATTTTGACTATAAACCCTCAAGACAAAAACGTAGGCCAGATATTGCAATCCTGTAGAACCACATAAAGAACAGACTGAGGGAGAAGACCAAAAGCTCACTTCTGCTTTCCCCCAGCCCTGCTCCTAGCTCCAAGCAAACCCACCAGCTGTGTACGTGGCTAAAGTGGGGAAGTAAAAAGATTTAGAGTTTTTCTGTATGTAAACATTGATGAGATAGTTACATTAAAGAAACAATCTCACTTGACACAAATTCAGCAACCAACAGTCTAAAATCTACATCTCTGTTATTTCCATACATTTTTAAATTAAAGCCATAGCATTAGAATGCAAATTACAACTTCCTTTGGTCACATCACCTCTTTATTGATGCTCTGGCACAGAAAGGGGGAGTGATAAGAATGCCTATGCTGACTCTGTGTCCCAAGGAGACCACTAATACACCAGGATGCTCCTTCTTGAACTGTTTATTCAAGCCCAGCTGTGTATTTTCCTTTGTCTACACCCCTGCAAAGATCCAAACAAATCTACAGCGCTATGTATATGTCCCTCAGCAGAGAGTTTTTCCTCTACAGCACACAGAACGCATTTACGAAGATACAGAACACATACGCACATTTAGCTCTTTGCTCATCGCTGATCACAGAACCCGTGTGTTTGGTCACGGCCCAGTTCCACAGGCTTATCGCACTCTCTTCAACCTGAGTAGTAGAATTCCATTAGATTTAATTTTGTCCTGGATTTGGGTGACATTGAAATTCACTACTGGAAAAGCAACCATCTTCCATACGTATCACAGTAATGACCTGTCCACGTGTTTGTGCAACTTCCTTTTAGATTGGAGTCAAAGGTGTGAGTTTTCCATGAAACCGTTACATGATCCCATAGGGAGATTTGGGAAGGTGACCTCAAAAAAAAAGGCATGCTGAATGGATGACATAGCATTTCTTCAGCTAAAAGTACGGACCATTCTTTCTACAGATCTATCATTTCAGAAGAACTAAGCCGAAGTGTATTTCATAAGATATATTCAGTCTTATAAAAGACTATTTTGCATCTTCTAAAAACACAAGAGCACTTCTAAAATGAAGCACAGTAAGAAAGCACATGACTGTAAATCCAAGGCTGACAAGACCTGAAACTAAAACGAACTAATTAATCATATGACCAACAGCACGTATATGTCACATCATCCATCGGTGCTCCAATTTGAAATTATGCATAATAGCGAATTCTGTAAGTGAAGTGATGGACTTCAGAAACATTTAAATATGTTCCTAAACAAATCCCATTGATCTGTCCTACTATTGAAATGTCCTAACCTTTGCTTCTACCAAGTCCTTTTCCAAACTTAGCAAAACATTACCTCACTTACCCTACCCATCTAGGATTAAGTTTTCTCACAAACACTCACAGATACAAAATTTGTGCAACAGCACATCACCATGTCCAAAATGCAACCGATTCACTGGCAGCTTTCAGAATACATTATGTACATTTTAAACACATGTTGAAAAATTTGAAGGAACTGGAAAAGAGCTGTAAGAATTGTATCAAGTTTGAAAACTTATCTATAGTAAAGCTTCACCTCTTTTGCCTATCATGAAGAAAACTAAGAAGTTTAATTATTTTAAAAACCTACATCAGGAAACTTCTGATATTAACAAACAAAGAACAAAGGCTATTGACTATATACTTTTGTTAAAAAGATGATGCAGTCCTACATAAAGGCAATAAGCTCCTTTAACACCCACCTTGAAGGGTTGCCATTTCTATCACTTCAGATCCTAGTTTCCCTAGCAAATCTTGCCTACAAATATGTTCTTGCCCAACTGGGAGATGTATTATGGCCCCTTTTATTGAACAGGTAAGATTACAAATTAATGATTTCTCCTTTCTATAAAAATAATTTAGCCCAACTAATTCAGGAAAACTGAGGGACACCAGTTTTATGTGCCTGTATTTCTTTACAGGGTGCACTAAGCACACTTTCTGTTGTGACACTTGCCAACCTATCCTGCTCCTTGTCACAAGTTTAGGACTTTCAAAATCAGCCTAGACGATAATCATGATGAGTTAAAACTCTCTTCAAAATATAATTTTGGAAGAAAAGGTTGGACAGTATCTCAGCTGGTCTTGTTTTTATTCCAGATTCATGGAGTTTATTTACTCATCAGACTTCTTTTTGAAAAAGGCCTTTTAAAGTAGACGTTTGCTACTTTGTAAGTACTCCCCTAGAAGAAATACACAGGGGAAAAAAACTAAAAACATTATAAACAACAACTTAATTCACTTTCATAATGTATGAAAATGGGTACTTCCCTCTCTAATATTACGTGCTGGGTTTACCAGGTGGTTAAAACAACATGCTCGCTTGTTTTCTTCTTCCTCAGGTACCTGCTATCATTATGGGAATCTGCATTCAGGATGAGAAGGACCTCTCCTCTGACCCAGTACCAATCTCTCAACCCATCAGCACTCTACTCCTGCATTTTTACTTGAAATTACAATTCCATACTACCAAATAATCGAAATTATAAAAACCTTAACATCACGCAGATACTAGTAACTTTTCCCATTATTATGCACGCTTTTGAAATGCAACATTTCCCACTTTATTCTGGACTTTCACGCTACTGGGCTAAAAGCCGAAAGAGTAAGCCGCTCTGTTTGCACTCCGGTTGGCCCGAGGGCAGGGGCGGGAGGCGGCAGGCCGCGCCGGCAGAGCAGCGGGACCGCAGCCACCCACCTGGGCCAGGGCTGCTGCGCGCTGGGGGGCGCAGGGAACCCCCATTACCCCGGGCGGGCTGGCGAGGGGCACCTCGGCCGCGCTCCCGTCCTCCTCACACACGCTACCCGCCGCCTGGAAGAGCTCTTCGGTGACGGCGGCGATGCGGGACGGCGCCTCCTCCCTCAGCAGCTCCCGCACCAGCCCTGCGGGACAGGACGAGAGGGGGGAGTGAGATACGGCCCAACAACAGACGGCGGCTCCCAGGCGCTGACGGGAAGGGGAGCCCGGCCCCACGGCGGACGATACCCTCCACCGCCGCCAGCCGCGCCCCCGCCATGGCCAGGGCCGCCCCTCAGCGTCGCCAGCCCGCCGTGAGGAGACTGGCGAGGCGCCTCTGCGCATGCGCACTACCGCGGAACATGGCGGGCCCGGCGCCACCGGCGCGCCAAACCCAGCGTTCCCGGTGGCTCCGCGCGCCGATTGGCTGTCCGGCGCTACCGCCCCGCCTCCCGACCCGAGCGACAGGCGCTGGGACCAATCGGACGGCGCGGCGGATCGGTTCCACAGCTTGCCGTCCGTTGGGCGCCGCGGCGGTTCTGGAAGGATCCCGGGATCAGGGCCCGGCCGGCGGCGGGCGACATGTCGGGGCTGCTCCACACCACCCTGAGCGGGCTCAACAGCGACTCCTACTGCGAGATCAGCCAGTATCGCGACCAGCACTTCCGGGTGCGCCCGGGGGCCCGGACTGGGGCGCGGGGATGAGGACGGCGGGGCCCGGGACGGCGGGGCCTGGCCGGGGCGGGGGGTGGAGCAGCGCCTGAGGGGAGAGGGGGCCTGTTGCCGGGGCAAGGCCCTGCGAGGAGGCGGCGAAGGGGAGGGCACCGCGTTTCCGGGGCGGCGGGAGGGGCCTGGCGGCGGGAGCAGGGCGGCAGGCGTGCTGACCCCTCTGCGTGCTCCCCTCTGCCCTCAGGGTAGCAGGCAGCTGCAGGAGAAATCCCTGAAAATATCCTCTACGCTCTATGTCGGCAACCTCTCCTTCTACACCACCGAGGAGCAGATCCAGGAGCTCTTCTCCAAGTGTGGAGATGTCAAGAGGATCGTCATGGGGCTGGACAAGATTAAGAAAACCCCCTGTGGCTTCTGCTTCGTCGAGTATCTTTTCTGGTTGTCTGCTACTGTCAGCCCGTGTGTGGTTGCCTCCTCTAGTTCCTCTCTGCACAGCAAGCTTAGCTGTACTGCTGTGGAAAACCTGTAAAGGAGTGACAGTCAAGTGCTTTCCACCACCACCTTAATTGGGAGACAGACTGTACAGTGGTGCCATAGGGAAAAGTGCTACCACTGCTGTACTTTCTGGAGGTGGCAGAGAGCTCCTTTAATTTCTTAATTTCTTTAATGATTTTAGGGCCAAAATGAGAGCTGTTACAATCGTCAGTCTGAGCTCTTGCATAGCCAGAGGACATGTTCACTTTTTCACCTTAACTTCACACCTGAATAAGCCATGGCGGTATTCCCAAGCACAGGGTACACGCTTGTACAAGTTGTACCCTGAACTGTCTTAGCAAAGCTCTCCTGTGAGGCCTGCCCCTCTTGTTCAAATTCAGTCAAGTTTCACATAGTATAAAAAGGCATGTTACAGATTTCTTGCCTTTAGCAAGGCTTTAACATGTTTTGTTTCATCTGCTTGTGAAATAAGTGATCCAAAATTACTTCTTGTCTGTGCAGGTACTAACATTAAAGTTCAGAGTCCTTTCTGAGTGGGAGCTGGTTTTAGCTTGGATTTATATGAGTGCAGTTTTTGATCCCATAGAGATAGCAGGAGGAGTAGAAAAGGCTGGAAGTCAGGTTTTTTCTGCTTCTCAAATAAAATAGTTCTTTTTTTTATCTTCCCTGTACCCAATAAAATAGCACACTTAGTTCTCCTTATAGTAAGCTTCAGATACTACACAAGAGCAGATGCTGAACACGCAATGCGATTTATCAACGGCACGCGACTAGATGACCGCATCATTCGAACTGACTGGGATGCAGGGTTTAAGGAGGGGCGACAGTATGGAAGAGGAAAAACTGGAGGACAGGTAAAGGCAATACCAGTTCATACCTTGCTTTTGCTCCCCCTAAGACTGTGTACTGTTTTGCTAGTTCTGTCTCATGCAGAAAAATGTGTAGACTGTAAAGACCTGAAAATGCACTTTAGCCACTCTCGGGTTGTTTTAGTAATATGCCTGGTGTTAAAAGCTAGAAATAGAACTTATGGCCATTTCTGTCTAGGACTCCAGACTTCCTGCAGTGAAAGCAGAATGTTCCATAATCCAAGCTAGTACTCTTAAAATGATGCAGGATTTGAATGGAGGGGGGTGGCGTAGCTGCTAGGCCAATCTTATAACGCAGCAGTTTGCCCCTGTGCGAAGGTGAGGTTCCTTTGCAGATTTCCAGGGTGGAGGGGAGAAAACGTTCTGGAGGCCAATCCTGGCAATTCAGAAAGCTGGACTGCAAAGTTGAATGAAAATATGTTGGGGTCTTCTTTGCTTCTTGTCTAAAAAGACTTCAGCCATCAGATATATCCTCATTTGTCATTTTCACCACCATTGCCACCTTTTTGGTGGATTGTTTGAAGAGATTTCAAACGAGTCAAAGTGCTTCTAACCTGCACTTCAGCTCCCCACCACAACTGGGCAAGGAGGGGATAATGACTCTGAAGTCTAGCAGGAGACAGGCAGTGCAGGGTACTAATATCTGTGTTACTGCTGTGCCCCAGGTGCGAGATGAATACCGGACAGACTACGATGTGGGAAGAGGTGGCTTTGGCAAGATCATTCAGATGCAGAAAGCAAATCATCAGCCTGCGATCTACTAATTGCCTCGTGGCTCCTAGCGGGCTCTGTCCTTCCAGAGCTAGCTCTGTTCTCGCATTTCGGATTGGGGTAGGGAGTGAGATCCAAGTTCCAGCAAAAGGTGACCCTCCTTAGACTGTGGATATACGTGTATTCATTCCCCCTTCCTTCTGGGCTAGAGAGGATGTTCTGTGCTGTTACAGGGCAACAAGGGAAAAAAAAAATGGACAGCTCTGCAGGATTCTGGGTAAGAAGAAATGCAGCATGTCACACACATCTTGTATGATGACATACTCTTCATGTTGCAGCTAAGCAGGTGGCTTCCTCCGGGCTGCGACTGCAGCTGTGGTTGCTCTCAAATGGAACTTTTTAAAAGCTCACCACCATCGGAGCCCTGAGCACCTCGCAGGGATGCACAAGAGATTCACGTTTCTAATTTACAACCTCATCTGCTTATGAAGCAGTATCGCTGTTTGGATGAGGGAAGTGGAACAAGGTCTTATCCACTTGGAGGTGCTTGTCTGCACATCTAGCCCTTGGGTTGGTCAGGGCCTGCAGAGCATTTCTCTTTCTGATGCCCCCAGTGCTGCCTGGCTTTTCAGATCCTCACTGTTCGGCATGATTTTTGTTAAAAGTTTCTTTTAATTTTTTAAATAAACAGTTGAATTGGGTCTAGCTGAGATGGAGTTAATTTTCCCCCTAGCAGCCCTCGTAGTGCTGTGCTGTGTGTTGGTAGCTAGAAGGGTGTTGGTAACACCCCAGTGTTCGGGTACTGCTGACCAGTGCTCCCACAGCATCAAGGCTGTCTCTCCAGTGTTTCCCCCCCTCACCCGGTAGGCTGGGGGTGGGCAAGGTCTTGGGAGGGGACAGAGCCAGGACAGCTGACCAAAGGGATATTCCATACCATATGACATCTGCTCAGCAATAAAAGCTAAGAAAGGAGGAGAGGGGCATTCGTTATTACAACGTTTGTCTTCTGGAGCGACCACTGTGCCTGCTGAAGCCCTGCTTCCTGGGAAGCACTTCCTTGACATCACCTGCTGATGGGAAATAGGGAATAAATCTTTAGTTTTCCTTTGCTTCCGCATGGGGCCTTTGCTTTTGCTTTGTTAAACTGCCTTTATCTTGACCCACAAGTTCTTTTCCATCTTATTTTCTCCCCCACCATCCTGCTGGGGAGGGGAGCGATAGAGTGCCTTGGTGGGCATCTGGTGTCCAGCCAGGGTCAACCCACTGCAGCCCATTTTAGCGCCCAACACGGGGCACAAGACAGTGGCAGTTTTGTATTAAGTGTGCTGTATATAGCTATTAAATGGCAAGCTTCTGTGTGGGTCACGGAGTTTGTTGGCTGCACTGCTTATCTCTATTTTGCTGAGCTTGGGAACATGCTTGTACAAACAATGGCTCTGTGCTTTGCCCTGGCGTTGATGGCCGTGCTGTGCTGCGGGAGCTGTCTTGTGGAGAGGATGAGGGAATACATCTCCTTCTTCCTACTCGGGATTGATGTGGGTGGGTTTATTATGCAGGCTCCCGAGATCCTTGTTCACCCTTACGTGAGCTGTTAAATACTACTAATTAACACTGTTACAGGATTTGTGGAATCTGGTGTCGTCCTGGTGTAAAACACAACTTGGGTGAGGCGATACTGAAACGTGCCCTGAGGTGGCCGATCGCTGGGTGGCAGGGTGTGTGGAAGGATTTGGGCAGGTGCCCAGGGCAATTATCACCTCCCATCGCCTGGGCCTTTACACCTGAACAGGCAAGTAACCCTGGCAAACTGATGCACCACCTGATAGCAGGGTGCCCTGCCTACCTCAGTGAAAACCAGCAGTACTGGGGCCTGGCATGTGCCTACCAAGCTACAGTGCACTACTGTCAGTGGGCTGTGGTTAAGGCAGGCACCCAAAACCACCTCTGAGAATACCTTCAGTGAGACCGGGCTGCAAACAACATCTGAGGACATGATAGTAGAGATGGGGACCCAAACAACAACAACTACAATTGCCCCAGTAGCAAAAAAGTGGACAAGGAGGTCAACGGGTCCGTATCATAGATGAGTAAGGAGGAGGAGGAAGAGGCAGGGTTTGATCAAGAAGCTGGTCCTTCGGAAAAAAAAATCGGAGGAGGGAGTGAGAAAATTCAGACAAGAAGTGGAAACTACCCAGTCTGTCCTGATCAGAAGTTTGAGACATGCAGAAAGGTTACAGCCGCCAGCCAGGTGAGTGGATTGGTGCCTGGCTGTTCCAATGCTGGGATAACAGAGCCGACAGTCAGCAACTGGAGGGTAAGGATGCCGCACAGCTGGGATCTCTTGCTAGAAACTGGGGAATTGAGAGAGGAATTGGAAAAGAGGCAGCAATTTGCAGTCGCTGGGGACAGCTCCTCTCAAGTGTGAGGGCAAGAGACCCATTCAGGGAAGATCTTGTGAACTGCCCAGGAAAGTAGACTGCTGCAGATGGAGGCATCCAGTACCTGAGAGAATTAGCAGTGCTGGAAGTCATCTACAGTGGTCTAGATGATGAAGTCTTCAAAGATCCAGAGAATGTCCTGTGCACACAGGCCATGTGAGGGAAGTCCCCCAGCGTCATATTCTAACAGCTTGGCAGCGATGTATTGCCCAGAAATGAATACACCAACTGTGGAGAGAGTGTTGTCTTGGCTCCAAAACTTTGAAGAAAATCTCTATCCCTCCTCCTCCCTATGGAGGAGGGGCCTTGGCTGTCAGGGGCACCCCAAGAAGTCAGTCCCCTCCTGCCCCGGTCAGAGGGAAATGGAGCCCCAGGCACATGCTTTGTGGCACACTCTGGTTCTTCCTGCATGACCAGGGGAGGACAATAGAGAGTGAGATGGTGAACCCACCTTGAAACTGGCAGCCCATGTCCGTGAACTGAGAGGGAAGACAGTGGTTATAAAGGGACCATCCAAGAAGGCTGTCAGCTTTGTTGCTGTAGGGGCACAAGAAGGCAATCGGCAATCTCCCAGACATAGAAGGACTGAGATCACCTCCCTTGATCCTGGTAAGGGGACTTCTGATCTGGCACTGAAAGGGTCAGACAGTGAATACTCCAGCCAGGAAGAGGAATAGAAGGTCCCTGCCTTCGGCCAGGAGGAGGAAAGGGGTGACTGAGTGTATTAGACTGTGTGGATTCGATGGCCTGGCACATCAGACCTGCAGAAATATAAGGCTATGGTAGACACTGGTGCACCATGTACACTGGTGCCATCAGGGTATGGGGGCACAGAACCCATCTGGATTGCGGGAGTGACAAGGGGATGCCAAGAATTGTCTGTATTGGAGGCTGAGGTGAACGGGGAACAAGTGTCAAAAGCACCCCATTGTGACCGGCCCAGAGGCCCCTTGTATTCTTGGTATAGACTCCCTCAGGAGAGGGTACTTCAAGGACCCAAAAGGGTCTGCTGGGCTTTTGGTGTAGCCACTGATGAACATAGAGAAGGTCAAACAGCTATCTATCCTGCCTGGCCTCTCGAAAGACCCCTTCGTTGTGGGATTGCTGGGAGTTGAAGAAGAGCACTGGCAGCAATATCGCACAAACCGAGACTCCATGGCTGATGAGGTGATTCACCAGTTGGAGAGCCAAGTGATCAGCAAGACTCACTCACCCTTTAATAATCCCATATGGCCAGTGCAAAAGTCTGACAGAGGGGGGAGGTTAATGGTAGACTAGCCTGAACGAAGTCACGCCAGAACTGAGTGCTGCTGTACCAGACATGTTAGAGCTCCATTATGAACTGGAGTCAAAGGTGGCCAAGTGGTATGCTACACGTGATGTTGCCAATGCATTTTATTCAATTCCGTTGGCAGCAGAGCGCAGGCCACAGTTTGCTTTCACATGGGGAGATGTCCGATACACTTGGAATCGACTGCCCCAAGGGTGGAAGCACTCCCATTTGTCATGGACTAATCAAAACTGCATTGGAAAAGGGTGATGCCCCTGAACATCTACAGTACATCGATGACATCATCGTGTGGGGCAACAAAGCAGAAAAAGTGTTTGAGAAGGGAAAAAGAGTAATTCAGATTCTTCTGGAAGCTGGTTTCACCATAAGAAGAAGCAAGGTGAAGGGACCTGCACAGGAGATTCAGTTCTTGGGAATAAAACGGCAGGATGGATGCCATCGTGTCCCTATGGATGTGATCAACAAGATCGCAACTGTGTGTTCACCAGCTAACAAGAAGGAAACGCTAGCTTTCCTAGGCCTTGTGGGATTCTGGAGAATGCATATTCCAGGTTATAGTCAGCTTGTGAGCCCTCTCTGTCAAGTAACCTGAAAGAAGAACTGTTTTGAGTGGGGCTTTGAGCAACAACAAGCCTTTGAGCATATCAAACAGAAAACAGCTTGTGTGGTAGCTCTTGGGCCTGTCCGAACAGGACCAGCTGTGCAAAATGTGCTCTACATTGCAGCTGGGGAGCATGGTCTCACCTGGAGCCTTTGCCAGAAAACATCAGGAGAAACTCAAGGTTGGTCATTAGGCTGTGGAGCCAGGGGTATCGAAGATTAGAAGCCCACTGAAAGCCAAACTGAAAAAGAGATACCAGCAGCCTGTGAGGGCCTTCAAGCCACTTCAGAAGTTGGTACAGAAGCATATCTCCTCTTGGCACCATGATTGCCTGTGCTACACTGGATGTTCAAAGGAAACATCCCCTCTACACATCATGCAACCAGCGCTACACAGAGTAAGCAGGTAGCGTTGATCGCGCAACGAGCTCCACTGGGAAAACCCAGTCACCCAGGAAGCCTGGAAGAGATCATGGACTGGCCAGAAGGCAGAGATTTTGGAGCATTGCCTGAGGAGGTGGCTTATGCCCAAGAGGCACCACGATATAATGAGTTATCAGAAGATGATTATGGTTCATTTACTGATGGATCCTGTTGTGTTGTAGGAAACCACTGGAAGTGGACAGCTGCTGTGGGGAGTCCCACATGACAAGTCGTTGAAGCCACTGAAGGAGAAGGAGAGTCAAGTCAGAAGTGAATGCCATCCAACTAGCTCTAGAATAAGAAAAGTGGCCACTACTCTGTCTCTGTACTGACTCCTGGATTGTGGCTAATGCCCTATGGGGGTGGCTATGGCAGCGCAAGAAGACCAATTGTCAGCACAGGGGTAAACCCATCTAGGCTGCTGCGTTGCGGCAGGACATCACTGCCTGGGTAGAAAACACAGCTCTAAAGGTATATCATGTCACCTATTTGGTCACCTGACTAAAAGCCGCACCACTGAAGAACATCAAAACAATGAGGAGGTAGACAAGGCTGTCAAAATTGAAGTAGCTCAGGTAGACCTGGACTGGGAGTGTAAGGGTGAGCTATTTGTAGTTTGATGGGCCCACAAAACATCGGCACACGTAGGGAGAGATGCAACATACAGATGGGCTCACGATCGAGGGGTGGACCTGACCACAGAGGCATCACACAGGTCACTCAGGAATGTGAAACGTGCCACAGTGAAGTGAGCCACAATAAAGTCTCCCCGGAACAGAAGGTGATGGCTGGGTTTTCCACATGGCAAGGCCTGGCAAATTGACTGTATTTGACCACTGCCACAAACACGCCAAGGCAAGCACTACGTACTCACCATGGTGGAAGCAACTACTGGTTCGCTAGAAACATACCCTATAAACCATGCCACTGCTTGAAACACCATCTTAGGCTTTGAAAGGCAAATATTGTGGTGGCATGCTACCCCAGAAAGAATTGAATCAGACAATGGGACTCCTCTCCGAAATAACCTCACAAATTCCTGGGCCAAGAAACATGGTGTTGAGTGGGTGTATCACATCCCCTATCATCCACAAGCTTCTGGAAAGATTGAGAGACATAATGGACTGTTGAAGACTATGTTGAGAGCGTTAGGCAATGGGGCATGGAGGCACTGTGTCAACCCACTACAAGAGTGAGTCCTCTGTACCTGTTGCAGTTTGCGCATCAAAACCACTCTCTCTATGACAAAAACTGGGGGGGAACATCTC
This sequence comes from Anarhynchus alexandrinus, assembly GCA_008711295.1. Classification (NCBI taxonomy): domain Eukaryota; kingdom Metazoa; phylum Chordata; class Aves; order Charadriiformes; family Charadriidae; genus Anarhynchus; species Anarhynchus alexandrinus. Next base: position 184,764 of record VUYV01000428.1, read on the forward strand.
CTGTTGATGTCTTAAAGCTGCTGTCACTTGCAAACATAAAGATAGATACTAAAAGAGGGCACAAGTCTCACCGTGTTTCTCTGGGCTTCCATCTTGGTGGTGGCTTTTCCTCCTCTTTTGTTTTGCAATAGCTGACGGCTGGTGTCAGAAGGAAGTTGCTTATTAAGTGTGTGGCTGCTCTGAATAAGATAAATCCTTATGTGTCACCAGCAGGTTCTAGGGGAACTTTCCCTATCGTGTCACCCATTCCATGATCAGAGGAGCATATAAAGCAAAACAAAGGCACAGTGTGCACTTTGGAGAGGAAGGAACCCTGTGGTTATGACAGGCTTTCTTCCCATTTTAAGAGCATGGCTGACACTCTCTAACCTGTTCTCAGCATGCGAACAAGGGGCCAAAGGAGATGAAAACCCTTTCTGATCTGTCCCCAAGAACCTCTCAGATAGAGCAGGTAATTCCATCGAACAAGTCAAATTCGGTCTGTAAATTGCATTTGTATTGTGTAAATAATAGCAGCTGATCCCTGCCCAGTAATGTGTAATCATGATTTTTCATGCATTATCTCATCCAAGATAATGGAAGTTGTTGCACACCCATCTGCAGACCAGGCATGCAATTCAAATTATTTTAATACTCATGTTATCCCGAAGTCTTGATAACTGAGCGGGAGGGGGAGTTACATTTAGTTTGTTGAAATGTCTCCTACCTGTTTGTTTTGCAAGCCAGGTTGATGCGCCTTGTACAACTGTCACAGGTCTTGAAGGAACTGCGTGTTTCGTCTGCAGCAGGTTTAAGTAATGACAGCACTGAGATGCCTGTGACGCGGCTGCCCCTGAAATGCCGTGAAAAGGAGCAGCACGTTGACTTAAGAGCAAAAAATACAAGCAGTCATCTGTCCAGCCTGGCAAAGCAGCATCAGCGTGAGGTTTCTTGCGGAGAATATGAATTACAGAGAGAATAATTGCCTGGGCAAACGCAGCAGGGAAGTGGGAAAACTTAAGGAAGATGGGGAGAGGTATCAGGCATGAAACTCTAGCATTAGCAAAGGAATCTCTTGTGTATGAGGTAGGGAAACTCAGGACAAGTTTTCAGTTTGCTCCTGGAAAGGATGGCGTGGCCTGTTGGACACGTCAGTCCTATGTATGTGACAGAACATGTAGAAATCTGTTCAGTCAGGTGCCTGGGCTGTTTTATGATTGCAGAAGTCCCTATTTTTGCAAGATACTGTGATTTCAGCTCTACACAGATCTCCCTGTCCCACTCACTTCAGCCCGGAGGAAGAGTGTCTCCTGCAGCAAGTCCCAAACCAGGGCTAGCAATCTATACACTGCTCCTCTTTCAACATAACCTTTGCAAAGAGATTTGTGCTGACTTTTATTCAAATACATGTATTTGCCTAAAAGAATCCACCTCAAATACTACAGCTGCAGTAAATGTCAGGATCCCTTCCTTCTCCAGCAATCCCAGGCAGAACCAGAGAGAGATGAGAAAGTTTACAAGTCAGTAGGTGCTCCCGGCTCTCAGCCCGTGCTGCCACGTGTAGGTACCCACGTGGCACCACGCTGCATCAGCCAGAAGAGATGTCCTTGCCAGGAGCATTCCCAAGCACAGCGGCTGCCAGAGCGCTGGAGCAGCCCCTCCTGCCCTGGCCGGGCTCCTGGCCGTGGCACGCTCGGTGCCCAGAAGACAGGCTCCAGGGCTGCCTTTCAGACACCTTTCATCAGCACACAAAGGTCCTGTTAGGAGAGAAACCCCTTTGTCCTCACATTGCTGGGGCAGCGCCAAGCCGGGCAGTGCAGCCAACAGACCAAGACCTGATGAGACCCAAGAGAGACTGTGTAGAGCTTAACAGCAAGCGTGTGGCTGCCTCTCCAAGTCGTGAGCCGTTAACATGCTGGAATCAGAGGCCACTTTCCCTGGCCCACAGCCAAGCTCTTTCTGCAAAGAACCCTGATGCTGAAGCTCATGCCAGCACCAACCAAAGGAGCTTAAACCACCCTTCAGGCTTCCTGGGGAACCAGGACTTGGACTCCAGTGAGTTTCTGCTGGATCTCTTGTGATGTGTGGAGACCCTCTTCCTCTGTGACAGAGAACAGAATAAAGTGGAGCAGTTTTGCTCCTCCTCAGGCTCCTTGGCTGCGCTCTTGTTCAGGAACAGACTCAAAGCCATCTGCACTGGGGAGAGGAAGAGGCAGGCTGCAGTTCTCATTCACTGTGACAGCTTTTAGAGTCCTCTTTGATCCAGTAACAAACCTGCGCAAGCTTTAGAGTGGTCAGACAAACAGCAACGTTACAGTCGTGGTGCTCCACAGCTGCTTCCAGCCACTGGTGCCCAGAGAAGACCCTGATCACCCTCCTCTCGTTTTTGTGTCGTATGGGGTCTCACACTTTGCCATACACCCCAGAGCTGGATGCACCGGGCCTGGCATCACAGTGTTGGTAGATGAGGTGGACCATCTCGTCCTCCACTCCACAGAAGCAGTAGACCAGCTCGCCCGGCCGGTCACTGTCAAACTCTGAGAAATGAATCCTCTTCACAGCCATCTCCTCCGCTGCTGGAGCCACCATCAGCTTCATGTGCAGGCGCTGATGTGGCCCGCACAGCCCCAAAAGGTGTACTCATAGTCCATGCTGACTGGGCTGGGGCCGGCCCATGGGCACCGGCGTGCGCTGCACCCGATCTCAGCACGTCACCGGCCTCCCTGTCCCTGTCCCATTGCCAGCACCCTGTGCCAACATCAGAAAGCCCACCTTGATCTTCTTGGCCCCCTTCACACAGTCTTTGCTGGTGTGAATGCAGTGGGCAGCGGTGAGGAACCGCCACCCAGACACCAGCACACCCCTGCAGCCCGTGGAGATCTCGACAGTGGCAGATTAGTGGTAGTTCATCAGGAAGCGGCTCCCACTGATGGAAAACTGCCTGTTTGCACCATAAATCTGCCGCTTGCATCGCACACGCTACCTCCGCCATCTCCTCTCCATGCCACTTGCCTGGGGGCTCACTTCCACCCTAGTGAGGGTGCGGGTGCCATTGGGATACACTGTCTCGTAAGAGAGGTACCCCTGGAGGTCCTGAGGGACCAGGTGTCAGTTCCGGGACGGGCTGTGCCAAGAACCGCCCCATGGCCAGTTGCAGCACAGACCGGGAACACGAGCGGGAACCAGGTCACCAGCTGCAGCGCTGGGAAGAAAGGAGATCAAGGGAAGAGCAGCCACCTGGCAGCAAGTCATCATGCCAGACCTGCAAAGGCAAAGCAAGGAGAGCATTAAGCCCGCACGATTAGAGACCCGGCCACCTGCCGCAGCTCGGGGCCGGGAGGATTATCGGATGCACGCAGCCTCCTGCCAGCTACTGGGTTACAGCTTAAGCTGTTACCACAGAAAGCAGAAGGGTTGGGACCTGCCTGGAGCCGGGTGAGTAAAGAGCGATAGAAATCTCACCCAGCACAGGCTTTGATCTCCTGGAGCTCTTCTGGACAGTGAGGCCCTGCAGCACAAGCCAGCGCTGCTGTAGAAATATCACGAGCTGATGAGTTCGCTCTGTTGCGCCAGTAACCCCGTCTGCCCTGGGGTGGATTCCCCAGATTCCAGGGCTCTCGCAACCCACTGATGGATGCATCCCACCTGGCAGCCCCCGCAGCTCCGCTCCACCAGCCGGTCACCTGTGGGGAGGAGGATCTGACAGTACCTGCTCACTGGTCCTACAGGGGAGAAGGCAGCACATTAACTCCTCAGGTTGAAGTATTTGGTGTCACAGAGCGCTGCGGACCAGCCAGCCTATTTTAACTCCCAAACGGATCATTGTACCCAATTTCAAATGTAATCTGCTGCTACATCTCCACATGCCAGGGCCACCCCTGTCCTGGCAAGGGAGCAGTGCAGGGGCAGGCTCTGCAGTGCCAGCTCTGCCTCCAACGGCTCAGCAGCACAGACCTTCTCCATCCTTCCCTGAGCCTGTGTACCCACACCAGCTCCTCTCAGCAGCCCCACTGGAGGCTCTTCCTCGGCAAGCAGCTGCTGTGCAGAGACCGCTGCTCCGACACCTCCACTGGGAAAGCCCCGTGTCCCCCAACAGCAGCCGGGGTCTGCACCGGACACGTGGCGGTGCGTGGGGTTATGGAAGCCGCAGGGGACTGGGTGGAGCCAGACAGGGAGGGATACCAAGAGCCACCAGCTCTCTGCACCATTGCACCTTGACACGCGGTGTTACATCCCCAGCGTGGCCCACAGCTGGAGCATGTCACCGTCCCTGGCACTGCAGCCGGCACTGAATCAGGGGCCAGCCCTGCCTCCCCTGCCTGTGCTCCTGCCCATGCCTGTGCCCGGCAGCAGCAGTGGTGCAAGCAGGGGAGCAGCTTCAGGCTTGTTTGGTTCCCTCCAGGGCTCTGCCAGCCACCACGCAGGGCTGGAGCCACCCCAGGGAGGCCCATGGCCGGGTGGCGGGCAGGAACGCAGCCTGCGGTGGGACCACCGGGGCTGCTGGGGCAAACCACGGACAGCCATGTGCGGGGCTGGGGACGGGGACTCTCAGCGGCACAGCAAGGCTCTGCTTTGCGCTGTGTTTTCTCCAAATGGAAAATGGCCCCTTCCACAGTGGCACGGGAGGGGAAAGCCCACCCGGCAGCCCTCAACGCCTGGCAGCCATCACCCCAGGAGCGTGCTTCCCTCCCGGCCCCTCTCCGCACAATGGAGCCCCGGGTTGCTATCAGAGCATCGCAGCAGGCCATACACAGGCTGGCGTGGCAGCCGTTAAAGCCGTGCCGACAACACGCTGGGGCTCCCCTTGGGTGTTATTCACACCCCGACGGATGCGCCGCAATGAACAGTAACAGCACAGGCATAGGTGCTGCCTCGGCAGGGGGAGATGTGGTGCCATCCCCGGCAGCTCTGCTAGCCCCGATGGGGCGGAAGGAGGCAGCGGGCAGAGGGAGGCAGGGTCCCCTCAGTGTGGCCGCCCAGGGCTGCGGTGGCCCCCCCAAGGGCACGGTGCCCAGCACAGGGCACAGGGGGGACAGGGCTGATGCGCTCCTGCCAGCACCTGTGCCCGTGGTGGGACGGCACCAACCCACCGCACGGCACCGGCACGGACAGGCGGCTGCCAGACAGCTGCGTCCCCGCCGGGCTGCCGTGGTGGGAGCTGCCCAGGGCTTGCATGTCCAGAGCTCTGCCAGTCCCAGTGGATGCCCAGGATGGGACACCAGTGCTCAGTGGGATGGCCTGGAGCCAGGCACAGACATGCCCGTGGGCACAAACAGACCAACTCACAGCCATGGGCATGGACATGCACATGTGCATGGGGACACAGGCACAAACGAAGGCATGGGGGGGCTGCGGCAGTGCTGAGCCAGGGGGTGAGGGCTGCAGTCATGTCACAGGCCCATTGCCCACTGGGCTTGGGCAACAGCACCCGAACCGGAGTGCATGGGTGCCGGGGGACTGCGGGCTTGGGGCTCAGCGGGGCCACACGTGCTGCCCCCAGCCAGAAGGTACCCACCAGCACAGCAGCCCACGGCACCAGCATGAGCAGGAGAGCTGGAGGGTCTCAGCATGGCACGCCATGTCACTGGGATGAGCAGGAGAGCTGGAAGCGCCTGCGAGGAGCCAGTGCCAGGAGTGAGCTGCACCTGTGGGCTGGAGCCCGAGGCTCTGGCAGGGCACCCCGGCCGGGGCAGCAGGGCAGGCAGTGCGCGGAGCAGGGCCAGGAGGTGCCGCAGCCCCTTTTGCTCTGGGCACAGCCCTGGGGCAGGGCTCGCAGCTCCAGCCCAGGGGCCAAACAGAGCTGATGGCGTGGGGCCCTCGCCGCTGACCGTGCAGTGACCCTGCTCCACTGCCAGTAAACAGGGAGAGATGCCAGAACCATGCAAGATCTATTTGCCCTAAATTAGTTTAGTTTGCAAAATAATCCATCAGGGCTGATTTAGACCAGACCAGAATCTGGGAAATCATCATCTTCTCATATGGATGCAGCCCAGCTCCTGGCTGTGCTTCCTCTGCAGACCATTGCTGGAGCCTCCAGGATATATTTCCAAGGTCATTACTGCAGCCGCTGGCCTGGGACCTGGTGACACACTCCCACGCAGCACAGGGCCGTGGCAGGCTGGTGTCCTGCCCACAGGTACCAGCAGCGCTGGGTTGAGCTGGCCTGGAGCGCTGCTCTGCGGCTCCTGGCTCGCTGTCCGGTGGTGGCTCCAGGCGGCAGGTTTGGGGCAGGGAGCTCAGCCAGCACAGCCGGCTGTGGCCGAGCCCCGCTCTGCACTGGCACCAGCATGGCACCAAGCCCAGCAGCACATGGGGTCCTGCCAGGGGTCTGTGACCACAGGGCATTAACAGGAGATGGGGCAGGACCAACAGAGCCAAGCAGTTAAAAAACCATTTAGTTTAATAGGTATAAAAGTCGACATTAAAACACCAATTATACAAAGGCATACGAGGTTGGACACGGGTACGGTTACGCTGTGGACATCTATGACGGACACCCAAGCTAGATGCTCACACCAAGCAGCATGGCCGGGGCAGCACAGGGCTCAGCGTGGGATGCAAACCCCAGGCACAGAGAGGGGTTTGGCCGGCTGAGCCCTGTGCTGCCGGGCAGTACCGGGCTGCTGGCGGTACCAGAATGAGCCGCCCCAAGCCTCGTCGCACGGCTCCAGCCATGGCTGTACATGCCCAGTGCTTGGAAAGCACAGAGAGGAGGTGGTGACCACAGCTACATGGACAGACGGAACAAATACAGCTGTACCATCACATGGGGCCTTTTGTGCACAGGGAAAGCAGCATTTCTGACAGCAGCTTCCATGGCAGGAGGGCCGTGCCGGTGTCACTGCCCCTCCGCGGGGTTTGGGAGATGGCAGAGAGTAGCCCCGGGCCACCAGCGCTCCCACCCAGCCCGGGGACTCATCTCCGTGACCTCTGCTGTGTGAGGGGAAAGGGCAGCGCACGACCTGGATCCGCTGTCCTGACTCTGGGACTCGCTCCCTGCGGGGGAGAGGATGGGTGTACTGTGCGGATCATGATCTTGTCCCTGAGCGGGAATACTGGCAGAGGTCCACGGAATGCCGATGTCCGGTCCCTCAGACCGCAGCAGCCCCGGGGCTGAGGTCCAGTCCAGGGTGGTGCAGAGGCTTTTCTACTGTGGCACAGGGCTCCTCCGCATTTTTCCCTTCCACGCTGTTCCGAATCCCGTAGCCAAAGTAAATCATAAAACCTGCAGGACAGTTTCCGCAATGAAATGTGTGGCGGTGGGCTGCCAGCATAACAGCCCCCCAGGGGAGATGCTGCGGGCACCGCGCTCCCCTCTGCAGGACACCTACCCACGGCCATCCAGACGGCAAACCGCACCCAGGTGCCAGCACTCAGCTGTACCATCAGCAGGATGTTAACGAAGATGCTGAAGACCGGCAAGAGCGGGAGGAAAGGTACCTGTGAGGGACAAGAGGGGCCATGTCAGCTGTGCCGTGAGGGACCCGGCTAGGCTCGAGGATGCTCCTGGCCAGGGAGGGATCCCACCGCTGCCACAGCCCAGAGAGCACCCAGGCACTTCCATGCTGGGGACTGCACCTTGGAGAGCCACGACTCAGGGCCCTGGGCTCTCCTGGATGGTGACTGCCCAGCAGCAAGCCTTGGCAGACCCTGCAACGGCCCAGACCCTACTGGGGGGGTGCAGACACTGAGCTGCCGGGGGCTGCACTCACTTTGAAGTTCAACCGTGCGTTGCTCTGCGGCTGCCTCCAAACGATGATGGTGGGAATGAGCAGAGCCACGAGAAGCAGCACCAGGGCCACAATCCAGCCTACGCTGGCGTCCTTCAGGGCGTTCACCTCGAGGGTCAGGACCACGCAGATAACCGTGATCAGTGTGGCTGCAAGAGAGGGGGCAGTCAGGGGGCTGCACAGCTCATGGCCTCCCTGGGACCCCGAGCCTCACCGGGCCTCGCCGGGCTGAGGCACCCACTCCTCTCAGGCAGGTACGGTTCCAGTGCGTGCTGTCTCCAACACCCACCCCAAAGCCTCAGGAAAGCACTTTGCTGGGGATACTGGCCAGCCCAGCAAGCCGAGGGGAACCTGCACCAGACCTGGATGAGCCGCCCCATTCTGGCTGCACAATGAAGCCACTGATGGATGGATCAGAGCCCGCTGGCCAAGCCTGAGAGCTCTCAGGGGGACCGGGAACCACCCTCACTGGGTGGCCAGCCTGGGCCAGGCTTGTCACAAGAAGCTCCCGTGACACCCCCCCACACCTGGCTTAGCACCCACATCCTCCATCAGACCCCATGTGCCCAGCCCTGTGCTCGGCACCCTGCTCAGGACAGAGCAGGTCCAGCGCCTGCTGGCACTGCCAACAGCAGCTGGCAACCTGTGCTGCCTGGCCCCTCTCCTCTGCCCGGAGCGCCCACCATCCCTTCCCGGCTCTGCCAAAAAGCTCCAGCTCCTGGCAGGAGGGGGACATCAGCCGCCGGCTCCCGCTCGCTCACCGATGACCGAGACACAGATGTAGACAATGCGCCCTGAGAGCGCGGTGGGGGTGTCTGAGGGTGGGTTGAAGAGTGTCGCCAGGGACAGCGTCTCTTTCTGCTGGGAGCCAGCAGCGTTGATGGTCGGGTTCATGATCACCCTCTCCTCCTCGTTCCCGTTCAGTTCCAGCATTTCCATGGCCTTCGGGGAGTTCAGCTGCCCGGACTGGTACCTGAGCAGATGGGACAAGCTGCAGCACAGCACAAGGAACTTCCCAGCCCAGGGGGACAGCGGGCAGCATCCTCATAGCCCTCCTGCTCCTGCAGCCCCATGTGCTGCTCCAGCAGCAGCCCTGCGACAGCCACCCCACGGATGTGCCCAGAGACACCGCGCTGCTCTTGTGAGCAGCCTCCATCTTGGGGGCTTGATGCTTCCCCAGGCTGCGTACCCCTGGGAAGAAGCTGTGGCTGCAAGCCCCGGGCTCAACGCAAGGCGTATCCACCTGGGACACCGCCACGTGTGAGGAGGCACCCACCGGAGGATGAGCACGCACACCGCCACCAGGGAGTAGGCCAGCAACGTGCCGATCGACATGAGGTCCACCAGGTCCTTCAGGTCAAGCAGGAAGGCCAACACCGCTGCAACGAGGATATGCAGCATGAGCGTGGCTCCGGACCGCCACGGAGCCAAGCACGAGGCAGGAGTCGGGAGCCTTACCCGCGAGGATCCCCGAGGTGATGGTGGCTGACAGAGGGGTCTTTGTGCGACTGTTGATGCTGGAGAGGAACTTGAAGAGCAGCCCGTCCTCCGCCATGGCATAGATCACACGGGGCATGGGGAACATGGAGCCCAGCAAGCTGCCACGGGGAGAGATGGCTCAGGGCCCGCCAGGCAAGCTGCCCGCACCCACCACCCAGATGGGGATGGGACCGGCTCTCTGCCAGGAGCAGGACAGCAACCAGACGGGGCAAACCCCCAGCCCAGCCGGGACATGTCCTGCAGGTCCCCGTGCCATGCCAGGTGCTGTCAGGGATGCAGCCAGTCCTACCTGGTGGAGAGGGCACAGAGCGAGCCGACAGCAACAGCATAGCGGGCGGGCTCCCAGCCCACCGCCTTGAAAGCCTCGGGCAGGGGGCTCTTCTTGTTCAGGAGGAAGTAGGGCACCATGAGGGTCAGGGCCGCAGAGACCCCGAAATAAGCCACGAAGCAGATGAGGAGGGACACAATGATGCCGATGGGGATCGAGCGCTGTGGGTTCCTGGCTTCCTCCCCTGTGAGGAGACAAAAGGCAGCGTTCATCCCTGCTCCACAGCACAGTGTGGGGCAGCTGGCCCCGGGGGACCAGCCGCAGCAGGGACTTCCCATGGCAGCATGGGGCTGGGCAGTAGCAGGCAGGGGCTGTTGGAGAGGAGGGGTCCCCTGGCCGTGCTGCTGCACTGGCAGAGGCTTTGGCACTGCCGAGAGCAGAGGTGCGTGGCTGCAGCCCCGGCTTCCAGGCATGCAGCTGCGCGGCAGCTGAGCTCGCAGCCCCCACGGGTCGTGCCGGCCCTCTGCCCCCACCAGCAGCTCCTGCTCCCCGCGGAGCCCGCTGAATGCGGATCCTCCATGCGCGTGGGCTCAGCGACGCAGCCACCGTGCCCTCTGCCCGGGCCTCGGCCAAGACGTGCTCTGCCGCTGCACCACGCTGCGCGGCGAGGGGCTCGGCGGCCGGCGTAGGAGGGAAGGAGGCGGCTGCCGGGCAGCCCCTGGGGGCGGGGAGGCACATGCAGGGAGGTCAGGCAGAACAGCCTGTACCAGCCACCCACTAAGTAGATTCCAGGGGGAATGAGAGGAAATTAAGAGGGCTCCCTGCGCTCCAGAGAGCGGCAGCTCTGCGTGAACTCAGGCATTTAGAAAAACGTTGCTTGAGGCTGGGAAACAACCCGGAGGCACTAGCAATTCCCAGCGCTGTCGCAGCCTCGACTCGGCAGCGGAAAGGCTCCCCGCTGCCCCGGGAGCTGCCTGCGCAGGCAGGGTGCAGCCCCGCTCCCACCGCGTGGTGCGGGGAGCCCCTCTTCCCGGGGCAGGGCAGGCTGTGAGCCCTTTTGTGCTGGCCCAGCTGGGGACAGAGTCGCCGTGGGGAAACCTCCCAGGAGCAGTGGGACAGGCTGTTTCCCACGCCACGGAGCATCCTCCCCCGGCAGGTCCCAGCCAGCCGCCAGCTGCGCTGGGGAAGTGCCCACACTGCCTTCACCCACGGTTGTACCTGTGGTGGCAATGCAGTCAAAGCCCACGAAGGCGTAGAAACAGGTGGCAGCGCCAGTCAGGATCCCTTCCAGTCCAAAGGGGACAAACCCGCCAGAGCCGAACTCTTTTTTCCTGGAAAGGAGGGAGGAGAGCAGCTGCTGTGGGGTGCAGGGACAGCGGGGCCGGTGCCAAGCCCTGTGCCCGGACTGTGCCCTGGCACAGTCGCGCTCCTCACCTGATGTCATCAGGTGGCTCTGGGTACGAGCGGTTGATGTAGTCCTCCTCCGAGAGCTGCCAGTTCTTGATGTCTCCCTTCACGAAGCCGGCGATGATGACAAAGCCCAGCACCACCAGGTTCACCGCCGTGAAGATTTTGTTCACGAGAGCAGATTCGCTGACGCCAAAGGCCAGCAGCGCTGCGGGGACAGAAGGGGTGAGTGGGGGACCCGCCGGGCTCCCGTGTCACCACCCGTGGTGCCCCAGAGCTGCTCCTACGCACTCACCGGTAAGCAGCCCAATCAGGATCAGGGCGAAGAAGTCCGGGCGCTCGGCCAGCACCCCTGGCAGGTGCACTGTGGTCTTGTTCATGAAGAAGGTGGAGATATGGTTGCCGATGATGTTGTCGAATGCCGCGCTCCAGGCGCGAGCCACGCTGGCTGTGCCTGGTCGATGGCAAATTTGTGCGTCAGTCCGAGCCCAAGGCAGAGCAGCACCAGCCACCCCCAGCACCCACCTCCCTGCTGATCCCACCCCCACACCCCGCTCCCGCAGCACCACACGCCGCCCCCATGAGCCCTCCACGCTGCCGGTGCAGCGCTGGAAGGAGCACACATGCCAGCACCCTGCCCAACCCCGTACCTATCACGTAAGAGAGGATGAGGTTCCAGCCGGTTGTGAAAGCCCAGATCTCACCGACGGTGACGTAGCTGTAGAGGTAGGCAGAGCCGGTCTTGGGGACACGAGCCCCAAACTCTGCATAGCAGAGTCCGGCCAGTACCGATGAGAGAGCAGCCACCAGAAAGCAGAGGACGATGGAGGGACCAGCCGTCTCCTTGGCCACCTCCCCAGCGAGCACGTACACGCCGGCTCCCAGCGTGCTGCCCACCCCCAGGGCTATGAGGTCCAACGTGGAGAGGCAGCGAGCGAAACGTGTGTCCTCGGAGCTCAGATCCACCACGCGCCGGCGGATCAGCTTCTTCCCAACACTGGTCATTTTTCCCCCGAACATCTTGTCCTCTCGTGGGTGGTGCTCAGCTGCTCAAAAGCCCTGCAAGAGAAGGGACAGTAGGAGCGTGAAGCCCAGTGTCCTTCAGGCAGCAGGACCCACAGAGCGAGGAGCAGGGCAGGCGGTAATGCCCACAGGAGCTGTGCCTGCCACCAGCCGACCTGTCGGCACCAAGCCCCTGCCACACTCATGGAGCAGGGACAGTGGGGGCTCCCTTCAAGGCGCTGTGGGGCTGCGCATATCCCACCTGTACAGCCCCTGCACCAGGAGAGCGAGCCAGGGATGAACCCAGTGAGACCATGGTGGGAAATAGGCTCATTGCACAAGCCCTGTGTGGTCCCCACCACGGGGCCCCTGGGCACGTCCCAGAGCTTGCCCGCTGTCTCCCAGCAACTCCCCACTGATTTGGCAGCCTGGAGATCCCTCAGCCCAAACTTGACTGCTGGCGCATCCCTCTGGCCCCGGCGTGTGGGCGTGCACAGCAGCAATGGCAGGGAGACAAAGCATTCCTCCAGCGGAGGATTTGGCAGGCTGGGCTGACTCACTGGGATGTGGCCATTCCGCCTTTGCTCCCAGCATCTGCACTACACCCTCAGCAGGGATGCGTGGCCAGATACATAGCACGGGCCCCCGACGCACACCCCTCGGGTGCCGATGATGCTTGCCAAGCAGCCCGCATGCTCCGCAGGCTGCAATCGCCCTAAACATGCGACACCCACACTCCCCTTGCCCACAGCAGCCACCCATCCCCAAAAAGCTCTGGGAGACAAAGCGCAGGCAGCCGGCACAGGGTGAGAGGAGCTGCAAGGAGAGCTGCTCCCAATGCCCACGGCCACAGCTACCACCCCGTGCCCAGCGCTGGACCATCCGCCCACCAGCGCCTTCTCCCTGCCGGCTTCTCCCTTCATTGGGAAACGAAACATGCTCCAGCCAAGCGCGTGGGGCAGCACTGATGCCGCACTGTATGGACCGGCGTGAGTACACACAAGGATAACTTTGTGACCCTCTTCCACTGAGGGGGATTACCAGGGTCGCAGTAGCAGCCACCAGCTCGGCTGCTTCCCCATAACCAGCAAACCAGCCCTTTTCCAGGGAAACCTCCTCCTGAGCTGGCACGTGCCACATTCGGCCTTGGCCCAAGGAGCTGTCCCAGCCTGAGGCAGCCTCGGGGACACGTTTCAAGGGAACAACAAGTGCCCCAGCACTGGCACCCACCCCAGCCACTGCCTGGACAACTCTGGCTGCCTTCCCCAGTGCCGCTCGATAGCTCCAAGGATTTCTGACGCCCAACGCGAGCTCTGCAAACTGCAAGCACAGCTGGCAGCAGAAACGTGCTCAGTCCTTATTCCCAGAGCAGCGCAGAGAAAAAAGCACGAGCGGCGCCGAGCAGAAAGATGTGGGACAGCCCGCCCTTCCTAACCCCTGCTGGTCTTGCTGCCTTGGAGTTCGCTGTGCCCGCTGCAGGGAGCACCTTAAGCCCCCAGACCCACCCCAGCACCCGTCAGAGCCGGCCTAGGGAAGGCAGCTCAGGCAGGTCAGCTGGCTCCGGGGAGGCTCAGCCCATGGCTGAGGTGTCTCGCAGAAAGCCACGCTGTCACCCGAGATGGAGAACACGCAGCGAGCTACGGGCAGGCAGAGGAGAAGAGAAGCAGTGTGTTGGGCTACAGCTCCCGCCGGCAGGACCCTCCCGCTGCCCACCGCATCCCGGTACCCACCGCATCCGTCTGCCCACCGCATCCCCGTACCCACTGCATCCCGGTACCCACCGCATCCCTCTGCCCACCGCATCCCTGTACCCGCTGCATCCCGCTGCCCACCGCATCCTGGTCCCCACCGCATCCCGCTGCCCACCGCATCCCCGTACCCACTGCATCCCGCTGCCCACCGCATCCCGGTACCCGCCGCGGCTCGGGGTAGGAGCCGGGGGCCGTCAGCCCCCACTCGGGACCCTCACCCCAGCCCCCGCCGGGGCACCTCCAGCCCCGCGGAGCTGCCAGCCCCTCTCCGTCCCGCCGGGGAGCCCGGCGCTGCCGCGGGGCCGGCGGGACCGGGCACGGGGCGCCGCGGCAGGTCCCGGTCGCCGCCTCCACCGGCGCCACGTG
>VUYV01000428.1:215385-273662 GCA_008711295.1 Anarhynchus alexandrinus
GGGCGGGCCGAGGGGGCGCGGGCGGGCGGCGCGGCGGCGCGGAAGGGCGGCTCCCGGCGCAATGCCTGGGGCAACCAGTCCTACGCCGAGCTCATCAGCCAGGCCATCGAGAGCGCCCCCGAGAAGCGGCTCACGCTGGCGCAGATCTACGAGTGGATGGTCCGCTCCGTCCCCTACTTCAAGGACAAGGGCGACAGCAACAGCTCCGCCGGCTGGAAGGTGCGTTACGGGCCGGGACGGGGCGGGGGAGGGACGGGGAGCGGCTGTCCGGGGGAGCCTTCCCCGCTGCCTGCCCCGGCCGGCGGCCGGCCGCCCCCCGCCGGGCTCTGTCTCTGCCGTCTGCCCGCCCGTGAGTGCGCGGCTGCGTCCTCTCCGAGCCGGGCCCAGCTCCGGCTGTGCGCGGCCGGAGCCGAGAAGAGCCGGCTCCTCTGGGTGGCTGGGCACGGCCCGGCCCGGTGGGGCTGCCCGTCGGCCCCTCCGTGTTCGGAAGGTCTTCCGCCGTCGGGTGAAAAGCTGTCGCTGAGCTTCTGTGCAAGGCGAAGCATCAGTTGGAGGGTTTTTAAAGACAAGGCCGCAGTTCTTTGTCACCTGACTGTGCTAAAGCTCAATATAAATAACTGTTTCATAGCAGGCATTCTTGGCTTTTGAGAGGCTCCCTTTAAAAAGGGTGCTGTGTCCCAGAGCCGTGCCGGTGCTGCGGCTGTGCCCGGACTGCTGGAGTTTGGAAAAGGGAAGGCAATGTACTGCTGCAAAGTCTCAGCGCTGTCTTCTCCTCTTGTTCTGGAAATAGGCATATGCCAAGCTCTATTAAAGCAGCTAAACTCGGTTTCCGTCCTCTGCAGGTGGCAGCCTGGTGTTCCCGTTCTCTTTAGTCAAACAAACTCCAGCCAAGAGAAAGGGAGGTTTGAGAGCTGGCTTGCGAAATAGTCCCACGGGCCGTCCTGATATATCCATGGTGACTGGAGTCTAAAGAGAGTGATCTATTGCTCTCGATGTAGACTGGAATTACGCTTAACGTCACGCTCTTGTTTGCAGTGTACCTCTCCGTTTGCAGGGTTGGTTGGCAGTTTGTCCATGCTGCAGTTCTGCGGCAGCTTGAGCCGCTGTGGTTTGGGGCTTCCCTGACTCCAGCCACGCGTTCCTCTGCCGTGTGACCGAGCAGTAAGTCAGCACAGAGAGTTAATTTTGGAAAAAAAAAAAAAAAAAGCTTTTTCTGGTAGGTTAGCTTTCAGCTGGCTCTCTTCTCTGAAGTGGCACACCTTGTGGTTGCCTGAGTGTGAATGTTTGCCTGAGAGAGGGTAGGAACGTGGCGAGAGGGATGCAGCCGTCATGGGCTAGGCTGGCACAGGCTGATACAAAACTTTTCCCTTTCCCATTTATCTGGCTCACTGACAGTTCCTGGAGAGTGCATGTAGTTTGGCTAAAATGGACTTTTTTTTTTTTCTCCTTTTTACAGGTTGAATCCTCCTTATTAAGTTCTGATTTGGGACAGTGCTTGGGTGCGTTTTCTTTCTTTTCAGAAGATTTGGCGGTCTCACTGGAAGATAGTTCTTGCTTCCTCGTGCTAGGCATGCTGTCCTGGTCCTGCTGCTGCTGTATAGGGTCACATTATTTTGGCAGACAGTTATGGAACCGGTGCATTTTCTTTTCAGGAACGTGTCTGTATCTGGCGGTGGTGCCTGAGACTGAAGTTCAGTGTGGCTTCTGAACCTCACCCCCAGATATGGTGGGGAAGGTAGAATATAGTGAAGTGTCCTGCCAGACTGGATGCTGAATTTCTGGCTTGATCCAGTACAGCTGTTCTTTTGTTACATTTACTCATGTGTATCAGGACTGTCAGTCTCTGGTTTTGCTCCGTGTTTTAGTCTTGTATTGCTTTTGGGAAACGCACAGTTGGATTTAACTTGCAGAAAGTCAGAGATGGGAATTTGTGCACGTATGAGGACTGAGGTCCCTGCTCAGCCGCTGTTGCTGTTCTGTGATGACTTTTCAGTGTGAAATTCATTTGTAGTTTTTCAGCCTGGGAATGGAAAAACTCAGGCTGGCTTTAGTAGGGGAAGAGAACAGCAACTTCTTGCCAGGAAAGATGAGGGAGGGTGGAATGACAGCAGCTGTGGTGGGACACAGCCTGCCTTATGATTAGGGCAGCTTAAAACCCTTGACTTGAACCAGCAAACAGAAAACCAATATAGAAATGCAGTTGAAACTGTTTAAATGCCAGGGGAGATTCTCATAACAACTTGTTTTCATTTTTAACAAAGATTGTCAAAGTTTGGGTTGGTAGGTAGGAGTAATGCAGTTAATCTTACGTGCCCAGGAGAGGCAAAGGGGGCTGTGGTATATTCCCTCTGCTCTGTTTTCTTCCCTGTTTACTCTCTCAAATCCTGTTGGCAGGGCTTGGCAGGATACGTGCCCCATCATGTGTGACCACAGAGCTCTGAATTCTAGTCTTGCTTTATGTTAACATACAGTTACATAGATTTGCAAGAGGTTTTTTGTGGTTTACTTTAGTCTGTTTGCATTGAGGTGCATTAGGTGAAGGCAGGTTAGACATTGATGGTTTTAAAGATGTGGAATCAATCAAGTTGGTTCACTATGACTTTGTGAATTTAGACTAAATTTAATAGGTGTGTGTTTTATGTTTAAGACAAACTGAATAAACAAAAGATGTCTCTTCAGTTGAGTAATGGACCTGCCTGCTTTTTGTTTTCACTGTTCCTTGTTATTTTTCGAGCTGTGAAGCTCTGCTTGCATCTTTTTTTTTTTTTTGTAAAATAGAAGAAAAACTTCTTGAGTTGTCTTAGCTTTATTGATTTCTCAGTTTTGAACTGAATGAGTTTGCATAAAGGAAATTAGTGTGGAGCTGCTGCTAAATGCTGATGCAGCATTTTGCCTGTTAAGATAGTACTACAGCTCCTAGAGTTCTGGTATTTCTGTGTTGTTTGGGCAGAGCCATACTGATGATATGTCCTACTTGTATGTAGTGTAGTTCTAGTACAGAACTTTAAATGGGAAATTAAAAGAAATGTGTCTTTAAAAGCTTTTTAAAAAAATCTACTTTAGTTAATATAAACCCATAAAGTCATTGTTGCTTCATAATGACTTTACAGCTGTCCTACTCCACTATACAATTGGGGGAAATACAGCTGTTGCAGACTGCCAGGGTGTAACCTCTGTGAATTCCGGAAGAATCCGTGTTTTCGAGGAAGGTGGTGTTTGCTGTTCTTGAACTGCTTCAAGCACTTTGTGAAGGACGGATTTGCTGGGTGTGCAGTCTGTCCTTTCCCTGCGGTAATTCAGCTGAAGTTAAGAATTAACCAGCCTGAAAGTCAGAAGTGTCCTTGCAGGGGTGTGCCGCGGGGCTTCTCTGTAATCCTCCCCTCCGTGCTCCACGCGCTGCTCTCGGGATAAGAGGATAATTCCTTCTGGCTTTGAGATTACTTTGGGGAGGAAGGTTTCGAGGGTTTTGAATAAAGTAGAAGTGTGTATGCCCCGCTGAAGCAGTTTGCCCTGGTTGTTGCGTTTCTCACATCCGTGAGCATAAGCAAGTTCGACACAGCGAGGAGCGACGTTAAGGAGTGGTCATTTGCCGTGAAACATTCTGTGTGTTCTCCCAAAGCTGTTGTCTTTGCCGTTGTAGGAACAGAATTAGCTTTAAAACCATCCTTTGCACCCTTCAAAGACACTTCACTGCTGCAAAAATCAGACGTTTCCTATGTGTGTAATGTAGAGGAAAGAACAAATGATTCTGCGGTATTGCCGTAGTTATCGGAGGCTGAGGTCACACCTCTGCGTTGTGGTACTTTACATTCCCTTCGCTTCAAATGTGTATATTTGTACATACATATGTGCAACAACTCAAGTAGCTGTACTGCGAAGTAAAAATTACCAAGCAGTCTGATTTCTGAAACAGAAGGTGTCATCCATCTGGAAACTCAGCGAGCTCTTAATCTTTATTACAGTGGGCAGCATTTTACTTTAAACCCTTCTGTTCCACGCTCATGTTATGTGCGTATTGCCCATAGTTGATGTTAACTCTTGATCAGGCGCATCGGGAGACCTGGCCGAGGGCTCTCAGGTGCTTCCTTGCATGTACACTGCAATTCAGTTTATGACAATAGAGTGACTTCACTGGCTTCCAGTGCCGTCGTGCTGGCTCTGAAGGTCCCCGGCCTCTCCCAGAGCTGAGGGTGTCTGACCTCCTGGCAGAGCTCCCTCAGGTTGGAGCAGCTGCTCATCCTGTGGCCTTCTGAAGCTCCTCTGTGAAGGAGGAATAAGCAGCAGACAAAAGCAAGCCTGTCCATCTTCTGGGCTGTTTCTGCTGTGCTGCAGTGGATAGGTTCTGCCAGGTTATCCTTACACCCTGCAAATAAATTCCAGTTTAGTGGAGACAAAATTATGTGAATGCTTGTTTTGGTAAAGATGAAAAGTTCATCATTCGTTGGCGTGTTGACTACTGCTCAGCCAGCTTTTGATTTTATTTTTTTTTTATTTCCGTAGTCAGATCTACAAAAAAGCAATCGTCAGTTCCTAAAAATAGTCACATTAGCTGTGGGTTTCTGTCCATCCAGACTGTGCTGGAGTAGCCCTGTATCCTTGAAGATTTTTTGGCTCAGATTTGTTGGAATCGTAGCTTCTTAACATGGACAGGTAAGGGCCCACATCATTGTTGAGAGAGCTTTCTGGAATTTCACAAAGAAATTGGAAAGGAACATCTGGTGGGAACGCTTTACACAGGTTTGCTTTTGACTTTTGGTAATGATAATTTCAAGAGGATGGTTTAAGAAGACATTCAAAATATTTGCCTGTCTTTGCTCACTGAGGCATAACTGACTTGATGCCGTAAAGCAAAAGGAAACATAAAATTTAAACTCAGCATCTTATCTCAGAGCGAAGGATAGTTCTGCCTGACCGTCAGCCTGATGCAGGGTCTAGAGTGGGTCTCTCTCTGCTGCACGGAGCCATCCGCCTCAGTCTGTGAAGAAAGGCGGCTGCTTTCTGCTGGCTGTGCTGAGCAAGCTCATCGTGTTTACTCCTAAATTCACATGCCTGAAATCATACAATTCCCCGTTAAAACTTCTGACACTAAAAGTGGAGAATTGCGCATTCTAAATTGAATCGGAATAGCGATGTCATTGCTGTCGTGGTTGATACTTAAGTCCAGTTAATCTTTAGTGGTGTTGTAGGTGCTGCTTTCTATTACGTTGGGATTATTTTGGTTTCTTGGAAGTTGTTGCCCTGCAAGGGGAGGGAGGGTCTGGCTGCTGGAATCCAGAGAAGCTGGGGGTGGGTGGAAGCTGCTGGACTCTGGCCATTACCTCATATGCCCCCAAATGCGTTCGTGTGGTGTTAGCAATGTGCTTAGTCCTGGCAGTGGGGAGATGTTCTCGGTCCCAGCTGCAGACAACTTAGCTGGGTTTCCTTAAAGTAATGGGGAAAATAACGAACAGAGGCTCAACGACGGTTGTTCAGAGGCTGTGGTGAAGGGTCTAGCATGGAAACCTGAGGAGCATAGGTGGCTTTTGTCCATCGGTCTTTCTTTTAGCAGAATCTTTTGCCTTTTAGTTCCATTAGTCCTTAAATGGTCTGGCCCCAGCAAGTGGTCTAGCCTAGGGGAGGGCCCAGTGGGGTGGGAGGAAGGTGGCCGGGCATGGCCGGGTGCTGTGGATGGGAGGATGGTGAAGTGCTGGGTGTGGAAAATGAGGCCGGTGGCAGTGTGTAGGAGCAGGGCGATGGTGTGAGTGTGGGATCACCAGGTGTCCTGTTTGTCAAGT
Organism: Anarhynchus alexandrinus; assembly: GCA_008711295.1. NCBI lineage: Eukaryota > Metazoa > Chordata > Aves > Charadriiformes > Charadriidae > Anarhynchus > Anarhynchus alexandrinus. The sequence goes on from VUYV01000428.1 coordinate 221,160, forward strand.
GGGATAAAACCTATTGATGAGTGGTCAACTGTGGTGAGGGCCCATCATCGCAGTGTGGTGATGTATATTTAGCGCTCATTAAAGTGACATTAAGGGCCCCTTCTCCCAAACAAGGTGTAGTGCCCTGAGCAAGTATGGAAGTGCAAGACTCTTTTTTTTCATTTGAAGCCTTATAGAGTGTAGTTGTCTCCCTCGAAAGTTGGGGGAGAGCTCGTCTTTTGGCAAAAGTCCATCTGCCCCGTGCCATGCCAATCAAATTACCTGAAGTTTCTGCTGCTGCTCTTTCCTGCCAGTTTGTTCTGGAAAGCTGCTTTGCTGAAAGGTTATTCCTTGCAGCATGGCTTAATTTTCCAGACACTCCTCGGAGAAGTCTGCTCCTGGGCTGCTGGTATTACTTGTTCCAACAAGTTTCTTCTGCTCTATCTAATCCTGAACGGCTTTTGTTGCGTACGCCTGCCTGTCTCGGTAAACTTGTAAATCGCCTCAGTCTTCGCTTTTTAGAGAGCTAGGATTTTCTTCTTCTGGGCTCCAGCTGAGAGATGACAGAAAGCAAAAACGTTCTTCGTGAGATACAGCTCCCCATCTGCCGAGCTTGACGTCTGCGCTCACGTGTGCCTTCTGGATGGGGATTGCTGGGGAAATGTTTTAGCTCCCTGGCTCTGGAGCAGTTGTTTACTTGCTGGAGAGTAACTTTGCAAAATCTCTGCAATGAAGACTTTTTTTTCCCCGAAGGCTTCGGAGCCAACTGCCCGGGTGAGTGCTGAGACAGGCACTGACAAATGCAGCAGGCGGGGCGTTCTCCCCTTGCAGCCTCCCAGGAATGCCATGGCAAATGATAATTCGGCACAATTATAGGCCTGGCTTTGGAACATGGCCCTGCGCTGGGATGTGACCATGTTCTTTGTATGCCTCCGAGGCAGTGAGAGTGTGCTACAGGCAGCTGCAGTAATTGCATATAATTTTTTTTTTTTTAATGTCACTCATTCTTTAGAGAGACATTTTGTTAAGAAATCTGGTGCCTCTGTGGTTTGTAATAGAAACTTGATGTTTCCCAAGAGAATGGTCCTGGCATTAGGGAGCAGCGGTTGAAAATCTAGGCAAATGTGCATATTATGGTTTGAGAAACCCACAACAATTTGTTGTCGTTTAGACAATTATTCTCTCACCCAATGACCCCTTCCCAGATGGGAAGGGGAATTGGGGAAAAACAAAGAAACACGAGGGTTGAAATATAAACAGATTTAATAGGGTAAGACTAAATAATTAACATTAATAACACTAAAGAACCAACATTGATCCCGATACCAACATAAAATACACAAGGATTACCCTCAGCCCGTTCTATGGGTAGAAGCCGTGCGCTCCCGGCAGGGACAGCCCATGTGGGACACCGCCAGCGCTGCGGCTTCGGGAGGAAGGGAAGGGCTCAGGGCTCCGGCACTGGGGCGAGGGGCTCTCAGGATGGCAGCCATCACGGGAGAGAGGGAACTCCTCAGCAAACTTTCTAATTTATAGTGAATGTGATCTTGATGGTATGAACTAACCCTGTTGGCCAGCTTGGGTCCAGTGCCCGGGTCTCGCTCCTCCTCATCCCCACACCCGGCGAGCTCGAAAACACTGAGACCTTGAAACCCGCACACCATCGCTGGATATGGAGTAAATATTTTCACAAATTCAGACACTGGAGTCTTCTGAAAGTGCAGTTTTCGCAAGCATTAGAAATTAGTTCTGTGTTGCTCAAACCAGGACAGTGGGCAAGCACAAAACTTTCAAGGATAGCTGCTCTTTCTGGTGTCTTTCTCAGCATAGCTGGTGCTCGGCCCCCAGCGCTCAGCTGGCACGCTTCATGCACTGCTGCTGCATGGACGAGCTCCTTCGGGCAGGGCACAAGAGCCTCCTGCTCCTGACACATCAGTGCTTTGAAGAAAGTACGTCGCAGGGCGGTGAGTTTAAGCTTGTTTTTACTGCGAGGAACCTTAAAGTCTGAGCAAACCATCCTGAATGTTCTGACCTGCTCCGAGTAAAACTTCAGTTTTATGGTGGATCACCTCAGCCTTACCTACAAAGCTGTATAGTCCCCTGGAAAGGCTGTTGCTGGCATTCTGTCTTCTCTATGACCCACTCGTGCATTTTCCATAGTATCTCAGTGCCTATGGCAGTTCTCCAGGAGGCTGACTGGGTGGGATAATTGCTTGGTTGTGCTGCCAGCTCCCATGGCTAATTCCCCGTCCTGAGCCCGAAGCAGTGTTGGGTGCTGGGCAGGGTCCACAGCAGTACTGGTGCTGGCATGGGGGCAGGCCCGGTACAATGGCGAGGAGTGTGCCTGCCCTTTAAATAGGGATAGGAGATTTTATCAAAGGAGAAGATTTAATGTTGGTATTTAGGAAATAGTTTCTGTATGCTGCTAGCTTCACTTCTGTGGCCGGTCCATATATCCTAGCTTGTACACACAGTGGTTGGGACCTAGTGAATGGTCCACTCTTCAGCGTACAATAAATGTCTCTAGCCAAACTTTAATTTTTTGCCTAATATCTGCCATTAATTTCAGAATGGTTTTGTCTGTATGTGGTTTATAGGAATCACCTTTGATCTGTGATGGGTTAGAGACACAAACTGGTGGTTTTTTCGCCACAGTACTAAACATACAGCCGTAAGAACCTCAATAAGATACCTGAATAAATAGCAGTAACCACCCCTGACTAGTTGTTGAAGAGGTCTCTAAGGATTTGAAGGATTCCTGCTTATGCCTCTTCCTTCGGGTCATGATTCCTTAGTCAAAGGTGTTGCAGAGCCGAGACCTGGTGTGGATTGCAGGCGTGCAGACTGACGGGGATCCTCCCACGCTGCTGAAGCGGAGCATCTAAAAAGTTAATGTCATCTGTATCTTTCTGGTTTGAGTTGCTTAACGCAGAGAGAGGAAATACGTCAGGGTTGCCTGGGTGACTGAACTCTGTCATTTCCTCTCCTGTCAGCTTTGACCTGGAGTTCTGTGATTATTTTAGCATGATTGATTTGTCCCTCACTTTCTCGATGAGATTTGGGGGTGCCCTCCATACGTTAAGTGTATCAAATCATTCCAGCAGATGCATTCTTCTGCTGGGGAGCGTGCGGTACGTAAGGGTGAATCTCCTGTGCTGGTAGGTGCGTCGGTTCACTTGTATTTTCGGACTCTCTGGACTTGAGTCTGTAGGGTGCAGGTGAGCTCAGTCGCTCTGGTGGGTTACATCTGTGGGTGCTGCGGTGGTGAGCTGCCTTGCAGGAGAGGTGCCAAAGCGATAATTTAGGCATTGCAGTTTTGACAGCAGTTAACCCTAACGGAAGAAGCGGTTGTTTTTTTTTTTTTTCCCTCTGCCTCCAACCACACATTCTGTTCCTCAGTTTTTGGTGCTTGACCCACAGTGAGGTAATTCAAAAAAACAGGCAGAGATAAAAGAGGCAGGAAAAGTAATTTTTCAAGGAAGGATAGGGCTGCTTTTCGGTTGGGTTGGGTCTCTGAACCAGCTCATAGGGTCACAGATGCCTCTGTTATGGGAGGAGGAGAGTTTGAAGATGAGGAAGGAAGGAGTGGTACAGCAATTATCTGTTTCTACAGTTGTTAGTCGTTATGTCAGTTTAGGAGGTAACATGTAAAAGCACTGTTTCATAAAAGGTACCAGGCTTTGCATATCTGTGTTCATGTGAATCCTAGTCTTATTCCAAGGTGTCTTATTTCAAGCCACTTTTCAGCCAAAAAAATAGAAAACTAGTTACTACAATTGTCACTTACGATACCCGAAGTGCTGCTGATTTTCTTGACGTTTGTGGTACTGAAATGCTTGCACCAGTGCAGTGTGCTGTTGCTGATGCAGGAATTAAAACCTGGCTATACCCATGCATGAGAAGAAAACAGTATAGTTAGTTGTGAAATTTTGAAGTCCTGAATCTGTTGGTTCCAAGTCCTGTTTTAGTAAATGGAGCTAAAAAACGTGTGGTTATGAGACTCCCAATGTGTATTGTGTGTACAAGCTACTGCGTCATTCCTGACAGGACTGGGTGTCATCATGAGTTCACAGGTGACTTTCAGGAGAATAAATGAAGAATTAGTGGCAACCTAGTGGTTCTAACTGCTGCACCTTTACCTGGGGAAAGGCAGGGGGGTTCTTTGGAAAGGAAAGCAGTAGCCTTCCAGGAGACAGGGTGCCAGGCTGAATTACTTTTTTTTTTTTTTTTTTTTTTGAGACTTGGAGGAAAGGGAAGTTTTATTTATAGAAGGTACCAGGCAGGAGGGTTGTATAGCTATTACTGTGAACAGCTCCGATGATAAAACTGTGCAAGAACATTGACTCACACACGTTCCATCAGGCCCTGGCTCCGCAGAAACTCTTGGGGTGCTCTCCCAGGAAGAGCGTATGTATCCTTTGATACTGATCACAACAAGCAGCCGGTCTTCTCCAAGTCCTCAGCTGCCAAAGGTTACACTGAAAGCTAACACGGAATGATTCTCACATCTCCTTCCCTCTCCATGAGAACTTTCCACTTTGCCTGTATTGTTTATCTACGCCTGCTTTGTTCTAGGATAGTACTTTTGGTGAGGTGGCCAAAATTAGCACGGTGTGGACTTGGCCGAGAGGAAGAGGGTGGGGAGAGGGAAAGCAGTGGGCAGGAAAGAACTGTGTTCAGAGGTGGTGGGAAATGGTGACAAAAGCACAGTTAACTTTGTTTGGAATTAAGTTAAGAGAACATGCACAAAATGTGAAGGCTGCTATATACCCTTTAGTTCATATGAAAAAGATGGACCGCTGTTATGCTACTGGTGTAGCACCTTTTAGTGTGTAATTTGACCATCTGAGCAAATTAAATGCAAATATCAAACAAATGCATGACACAGGCCTCAAGGGGAGTTTATGGGAGATCTGCTCAAACAATGAGATTATTGCTTGCTGCATCAATTGTAGGATGAAAATTCAGTTTGATGCTGTACAGATATGTTAGCTTGCAGTTTCCAGCAAAGCTAAACCAAAAGAAGGGATTTGGGAGAGGCAAGGAATGTGTGCCTTGCCAAATGGAAGGATGGGAGAGGCTGGAACTGACATGTACTGTGTGGGAGTGCACTATCTGCCGAACATCTTACCCCCTTAGAAACACACGCAGAGGAAAGCGTACTGCCGCCTGGCAGGCTCCAGGCTTACTAAAGGACTCTTGTTCCACAAAGTTCCTCTCTTGTTTCTCTGCTTTTGGGATGAAGATGGTAACGGGCGTACCGAATTAGAAGTGTTTTGCCATTTCTCTTCACCCAGTCTTATTTGATTCACTGCTGTGCTGCGCTCAAACCTGTCTGAAAGCTAGCCATGTAAAATTAAAAACCTCAGCTGTGCTTATGCGGGCTAACGTGGTTGGCAGAAGGGTGGGAGCAGCATTAGCTCAAATTCAGGTAGTCTCGTGTTGAAGTTGCAAGCTGTATTTGGGAATCTGCTTGCTTGCTCTGTGGTATGTTTAGTTTTTGCAGGTTCTGTACGGTCTTGAAAAGTTCTTTTGTGTTAGTATTTTGCTAATTGGAAGCTGCTAGTTGTCATGGTAGTTTCACCCTTGGTGCTGCAGGGAGACATGGCACTGCTTGCCAGTGCTGTCAAGCATATTCAAGCAGAAATAGCAGGGTTTTATGGATAGGTCTTTATTATAACTTTTTTCTCTGGATACTGTCTGAATGCGTTTATGCTTGTGAGGTTTATAGGTGGGAGGTGTGTCAACTGTCAGGTCCTCATATCTTGGTTTTTTTGTTTTTTTTTTTTTCAGAACTCTATTAGACATAACCTGTCCCTGCACAGCAAGTTCATTAAAGTTCATAATGAAGCCACAGGGAAGAGCTCTTGGTGGATGCTCAATCCTGAGGGTGGGAAAAGCGGAAAAGCACCAAGAAGAAGAGCTGCCTCCATGGACAACAGCAGCAAACTTGCAAAAGTCAGAGGTAAAGCATCCAAAAAGAAGCCTCCTCTCCAGTCTGCTCCAGAATCCACAGCTGATAGTCCTGGCTCCCAATTCCCGAAGTGGCCTGGGAGCCCGTCCTCAAGAAGCAATGAGGACTCTGATGTGTGGAACACCTTTCGGCCTCGAACCAGTTCCAACGCAAGCACCATTAGTGCCAGGCTCTCTCCTATCCTGACGGAGCAGGATGACCTCAATGAAGAAGAGCTGCTTCCTTCTCTAGTGTACTCCAGTGCGTCCAGCAATGTTCCACCAACTGTGACTGAGGAGCTTGAGCTTATCGATGGGTTGAATTTGATGTCTCCCAGCACATCTGTGTTATCTACCCAGCAATCTGCCTCGAGTGGTCAGATCCAGAGAGATTCCAGCTTTTCCTTGCGGAGCCCGAACGCAGCTGGTCAGACCACTACATTTGGCAATTCCCTGTTTAACCCTGTTGATATTTCGCTGCAAAGTTCTGTCAGCCATTTCTCTGCCCCTCAGACCTTGGAAGCTCTTCTGACACCCAGCTCTCCGCCTCCAAGGGATGTTATGATGACTCAGGTGGATCCAGTTCTCCCGCAGACTGGTAACAGGATGAACAGCCGAACTCTTCTGCTTCTAGGTGGACAAGCCGCCCAGAGTAAGATGAGCTCGGGCAATCCACGAGGAAAGCCTACAGAGCAGCAGTCAGAACCAGTCGGTGCCAATGTTTTGCCATCAACGCTTCCCATAGTAACATCTCCTCAAAACACTGCCAGCATCACCAGTTTGAAGGCTCCAGTTTCTGCAACAACTGCTCAGTCGGTCCAGCTGGGCAGTCCACTGCTTCTTTCTTCTGCTAGCCCTGCTCCCTTGGGATTGAACCAGGACAGGCTGCCCATTGACCTGGACATTGACATGTACATGGAGAATCTTGAATGTGATATGGATTACATAATCAACAGTGAACTGATGGATGGAGAAGGACTGGACTTTAATTTTGAACCCATGCTGTCTACTCCCAGCTATCCCAGCACCTCGCAGGCCTCCAACCATACCTGGGTACCAAGTTAACTTCAGGAGCACAAAAAGGTAGGTGTAGTTATGTAAAATGCTCCACCTCTATAATGGGAACAGCCCTGTCTGGGATGGTTCCTGTGCCCAACTCTGCAGCAGTTAAAGCGCAAGTGCTCTTTGAGTGAAAAGCTTCTGGGAGAGCTGCATTCCCTTTTATAAGGAGAAAAAGCTGTGTAAAGGTAGGTAGATTTAACTTCATAAAGGAGTTTACTACCTGTTGAGTAGAGCTGCAACCCGAATGAAAGTCCTGTTGTCTCTCATTACCAAAAATGACTGCGTTACAGGACGTCGGTCTCTGCCATGCAATGCCTATAGCTCTGAAGTCGACATGAGAGCATATGCTGGTTCCATAAATAAAGACATGATCCTCTATATACAGAATGGTTGAACTGAGCCAAGCACACGCTGGGTTTCTATCCAGGTTGTTGTTATCCTTGCAAAATTTTCTTGTACTGTGTAGTTGCAAAGCACGTCTGTGGTCATGACTGCTTGTTTTTTCCCTGTGTGTAGCAGGACACGTCGCTCTCAGTTAGCAGACCTTCTGCCCTTCCCTTATCTGGGATAGTGTCTGTGAAGTCTGGTAAGCTGGTCAATCAGCGTTAACTACTGAATTGCTTATGTACCCGTTATTGGAATGGGAGTATGTGGTGTAAACGGAGATGGAAGGAAGAAGGATGCCTTGGTGCTACCCCATGCGTGGCAAAGCTGCCTCCTCAGCGATCTTTCATACTTGCACAAAAATTTCTAGAGCCAGTTTGTCAAATGTGTATATGAGAACAAGAGTTAAAAATGTCTTATTCTCTGAAGGTGTGACGCCCTGATTTGAAGTTCTTTAACCACTGAGGCAGTTGAAGAATTGGAGAGATGGAGCTGAAGGCATACTTCGCACTTTGGAGCTCAGTTAGCTGACAGAAGATGGACAGTTTCTTTCATGGACTGGAGCGTAGGCTGGATATTGGTTGGAAAGTGGAAGCCTTGCCAAGAATATTTCCCATGTAGGAGGCAGATATGGCATTTGTTAGTGTTGCAAATTCAACCCCTAATACTGGTCAGCTGAGCAGTAAGGGCAAACTGCAGATACCGCTTCAGGTGTGGGAAGCCCTTGAGCTTCAAAATGATGGAGACTGAGTGAAATTATCATGTACTTGACCTTAATACTCTTTCCTGGACACCTGAGTAACCTGGAGGTAGTTTGGACTAGGTGACCTCTGGACACCCATTTCAACCTAAATTTTCTGGCGATTTCTCCTGCTGTTCATGATTGAGACCAGATATTAAGTTAAATATTTTTCTGCTCTGCTCCAGTACAGCCAGTCTAGACAAGTGTCTTGGCTCTAGACAAAGTGAGATGCTGTCCTTAGAGCTGGTGGTACTTAAATGCTGTGAACATTTTGATATACCACTGTATATTGACTTTTTAAGCACAATTTAACTCCCTCTTACTCCAAGTCCCACCAGGCAGCTTAGGATTTCATTTGTTAGTAACATTCTTCTCTCTGTACTTAACAGATTTCTTTCCTGTAGAGAGAGGGAGGATCAAGCAAGCTTTTCTGTTTTGTGATGGGGCTTTTTATAGTCTTATGCATTTGTTAACTGTGCTCTTGCTGAATTACTGAGTGGCTGTCTTAAATTGAATATCCTAACTTAAGGTGGAATATGGAAACTTGGTTTTGATTTCAAAGACAAGTTTGGTTGACAAAACATCGGCATCCTTCATCTGTGTTGGGACCGTTTGCAAATTAGCGGCAGAGGCTGTGGTCTTTTGAGCAGTGTTTCCACTGGATATTTTTCTGAGCTTTCGTGGTGGATTTTATTATTTTTTATGCCGTGCTAGGGCAGGCCGTCATATTTGGGGAGTACATTGACTTTGCAGGGGTGAAATGTTTTTCACGGGAGTGTTTTCAAAACATATGCAAGCTGTCCTGAGGTCCTGGGTGCATTAATTACCTGGGTAGGATACGCAAGACCTTTGTCTACGGAATAGCAGGCATAGATTTTTTTTTTTAAGAGTGTAAAGCAGAGAAGCTGAGGGAATGTTTATCAAAAGGTAGAGTCTAGTGCTGGTGAAGATGTGGCTATAATCAAATGCTGAAGAGGGAGGACATGAGTTTTTAACAGCATGGTTATGTTCTTGTTCCATATCATTATTCCATACTTAGCATGTGAATTGCTTAATCAAAACAGAGGAGCTATCTGATGTTAAAACCCCCGGATTTGCTTTGTTCCATGCGTGTAGTTGAAGTGGTACTTTCTGGGAATTACGCTGGACGCATGCTCACCAAGAAAGGAGCGAGATCTGGAACGAGTTCTAAACCAGTACGGTGTTTCAGCAGAAAGCGTAGCTCCTACACAGCTCTCGGTGAACGGTTCTTAACAGCAGTATTGCACTTGGAGAAGTGACACCCTGTTCAGCATGCTTTGTTTCAAGCCTTTTTTTCTGTCCTTAGGTTATGTTTGCTTTTTCTGAGCTTTGCAAAGCTTTTCAGTTTTGCCTGTAACCTGGAATCCATGGAGTGGGATGAAGGGGAGTTTTTTTTTTTCCCTGAAGGAGAGCAAGTATTGTGTAAAACACTGCCAAGACAGAGAGGTGGGTCACGTTTGTAAGAAAGGGAGAACAGGGTGCTTGTGGAGAGAAATAGGAGTGTTCAGGAGGCCAGGAAGGACCCTGGGAAAAGCAGGCAGAATGTTTTCTCAAATCTACAAGTTCGAAAACCAAGTGAGCTGCAGACATCAGTGTCTGTGAGGAGGTCGAGATTGCGCCATCTCTCCCTTCTCCGAATCTGTTACTGCAGTGAGTTTGTCCCTGTTTGGAAAGGAGGAGTCCCTGTTTGGAAATCACTGTTCAGGGCAAGCATGGCTGCCACTACATATGTTCCAGTGTGCCAGGCTTTTTTCCTTTCACGTCCTTTCTATGAATGTGTTTTTTCCATTGGCAAAAGCTCCTCCAAGTGATGGCTAACTTAAAGCTGTCTTTTTGAGTAGTTACTGTGGGGTTAACCTGTAGCCTTCTGGGTCAGCTATGGGTGTAATGCTGAGCAAAAACTGTTCATCAATAAATGCCAATGATCACGCTCTGTGATTTGAACAGCCAGAATGAAACTGGAGCCAGGGAAATATTTCTCTTTGTAGGCAAGAGAAGATCTTGTAGGAATAAGTACTTAGTCTCTCTGCAGCACTTGGGAAGACACAAGTGAGTTGATGTTACCTGTGGTGCTCAAAGCTGATATGATTTTATCCCCTTCTGCAAGTTAAACGCTAAAGAGCCTGTCCATGGTTTCACCAGGAGTCTGTTTGAACCCTCTGTCTCTTTACTTGGAGATTAGAGATCAAACGTTGAAACTTTGTCTCTGCCCAGCAGCGATGCAGCACCCACAAACCTAGCTATTAGCCACGGAGGAAGAAAGTCAGTGTGTGACTATTTTTCTTGACTAGGAAAAATACAAATTCTACAATTTCTGCTGCTGTTGTCTGCTAGCTGCAGCTCAGTTAGTTGTAAGCCTGTCATTCCCTGGTTAAGGCACTGAGTGCGCAACCCGTACAGAGTGACTTATGGGAGCCTTAGTGAGTGAGATGGAAAAAGGATAGCCACAGCTGGAATTAGACCATGCAGGTTCTCAGTCACGGGCAACCACTCTTGCCTTCAACACTTAATACAAGAGTCCTCCATTCCAGCTGTGGAAAGTGTGGGTGGCCACCCGGCTGTCTCTGAACAGCTTGGGGACTTCGGGCTTGCTCATCTACCTCTGTTAGGTATTTCTGCAAGGCAGGAGGAGGAATACCTGGGAATAGAATCGCCTCTTTTGGACAGTTTGTGCCTCACTGATGAGTGTAAAGTCCATCTACTCTTTTGATGGACATTAGTTAATGATCTTTTGTTGTTCAGTTAGACTCCCTATAGCTTCATAGCCTGAAGAACTCTTTATCCTTGCCCAGCTTGGTCTGGACTCACGGTTTTCTTGCTGTGCTCTATCTAATTCCCTTTAGTCCAAACACTGTATTTTTGTCTGCCAGAACATTAATAGATAAATAAAACCCTCATCAACTTGCAGTTTCCCCAAGTAGCCTGTTGCTCTGGCTTCTGTTTTAAGTTATTGTCTTCTCTTGTTCCGGACTGATTCCCTCTTGTAGCTCCTTTCCCTTTCCACAAGTTTTATTTCATGCTCACTGTTACTGAATGCAACTGATTGGATGCCCTATACTTATCTCGCTATTCTGCCTTCCAAAGTGGATCATAGACCTATGGTGGAGGTTTTATGTCAGTGTCTTTTTACCTATTCCAAGGCTTGTTTGAACAAGTTGTGGCAGCTTCCTTGACGGGAGGCAGAAGACCTGAGAAGGGATCTTTAGACTTGCAGATATATATAGATGAGATATCTAGAAATGTTTAGTTATTTGTAGGTAGATAGAGGATTTCTTTATGCAGGTGAGCATAAACAGTTTTAGTGTGTGATCTCTAAAAATTCCTTCTTTAATCTTTTCCCTGCCAATTGATACTTGTGGTTGTTTAAGGTGCAGAGTAATTTTTCTCTTCCTTGCTGCTTCCCTGCAGTGCTTCTGGTGTTAGCCAAGTCCTTCTTTAAACCTTCTTATCTTGCAGAGTTTTGTTTGTGCCATCAGCTTTCAGGAGGAGTGCTTACTTTCGACCTTTGTGCTTTTGTTTTGTCTTTCTGTCTCAGTCCTACTCTGAAGCTTGGAGCTGAGCAGTTGCATCCTCCACTTGACTTTCCAGCAATCAAGGTCTCTTGTGATCTGTGTTTGTTCCTTGCTGGAAGTTGGCGTCCTTGGAGCAGCAGGGGCTGATTGATAGTAATTAACTCATTATCTATGCATCCAGGTTTCCCACTGAAGCTGAGATGTAACCATTCACTTTCTTTTTCTTTCTAGTGTCCTTCAGGTTTTGAACATCGGGTTCTGACTTCACTTCCCACCCCTGGCAGAGAAAAGAATGGAGCACGTTGGATTTGGTTTCCCTGCACACCACGCCTTGGGCAGAAGGGGCTGCCCACCTGGGAAGAAGGGCAACCTGCATCTGGCTGCAACAGGAAGAGTTTAAAAGTAATAATCCTGTTACGTGCCATGGCTCTTCCTACAAACCTGACCCTGCCTTGGACCATCTGGAGAAATCCTGGGCTGTACATGTCCAAAGAGGAGCCCTGGTAAAAACCTCGGTGAGAAGACTCTGTGCCAGGCAATAGCGTTTTCCCATGTGAAGAGTTGGGTTTGCTGGAGGACTATCTTGATGGCTATCCTCTCTCTGCTATGGCAGAAAGTCTCCCAGTGCCTCGGACTGGTGGAGGGCTGGCTCTGCTCTCACTTGGCTTGCCCTCTGGGGCAAAGTAGCTGGACGTTTTCGTTAAGCCACCAGATGTGCACTTGGTATCCCACAGACTCGCAGAGGAATTGGAAGGAGTTTGTTGGTGGAAGCCCTATGGGAAAAGGGTGTGCTGTTTCAGGTGTTGGTTTCAGTGTGCCCATCTCTGGAGCACCCGTCACCGTTCTGCGGGGAAGGGTGGTGGTTGTGGTGTAGAAGGCTTCCTCTTGTCCACCTGCGTGGAACAGGAGGACATTGAGTTTTTCACTGTGCCAACTGAGCCCCATTGAATCGGAAACATGTTTCAAGAAGTCCCTATGCTGTTCTCAGCACTTTCCTGATACACCAGGCTGCTGTAAAATAAGCACAGGTGCTAATAGCTGTTTCTGGGACATAAAAACGTCATTTTGGGTTTGTTTCTGACCTGTCTTGCTACAGCAGAGAAATGGAAAGCCTGGGTGTGGCCTTAACAGAGCCCTGGTTGCTTTTCAGAAGGGCATTTTCTATAGATGAAATATTTTTTTACTAATCTGGGAACTTTCTACAGTGAATATAAAGCCAATGTTAAGTGTGTCCCCATTAGGCGTATTAGGCATCTCTCCCTCTGAGAAGGTACCAGTGACAGACTTCTTTTTCAGAGCTGTATTAGGAACAAACGCATTTGATGTTTGATAATGTATATGACTGAGGGGAACGAATTGGCAGCTCCCCGTGGTTTCAAACCACCTTGGGGAAGAGTTGTACATTATTGTAATCTATATGTAAAAGTAGCTGCAAATTACATAGAAGCTTTTCTAAACCTTTTTAAATATATATTATATATTTTAATTGAAAATGAGATTATTGGATAAAAAAAAACAAAAACAAAACAAACACATTTGCTGCATCTGTCCCCTTGATACCAGATAACACTACAGTATGGGAGGGGACAGGCTTAAGGCATTTTGGGCCAAGAAGCTGAAAATATCTTCGGAAAAGTGGGAAGGGCACCACAGTGTAAGTGGGGAACGGCTGCTCTCCCCCAGAACAGGCGGAAGGTGCCTGCGTGGCATGGCATTCAGCCACAGCTACTTGGTCTCCTTCCTCGACTGCGCACTCCCACTGAGCCAAGAGCACAATGTTAGGGAATGCTAATCATTAACAGCGCACTCGTTCTCAGCTAATCCCATAGGTAGCTGGACTGCAGCTGATGTGTAGGATGGATGCCCTAGGCTGCTAAGAAGATGGTGTGGACTGGATTGTGCTAGATCTGCTGACGCTCTGGGTCACCCTTACGGAGGGCACGTGTTTGGTAGCTCACTTTTTGGTTTCTGAAGGTTTTTGTTTTCTTGCTGAAGTTTCTGCTGCTGCTGGGGAACTTGAAGCCTGTAGGCACATCCTTGGGCACGTGCCTGGGATCCTGCCCTGTCTCTTTGTGCAGGGCAGAAGCTAGGAGTCAAGAGCTTAGTTCAGAGCATTAGCTGGCATGTTCCTGTCACCTTTCTGGTGTTTGCAGTGGCAAGATCTATGGGGGGCACGGTGCTTTCATGGTATTGTGGCAGGCTTGGTCCATCAGAAGGCCTCTCCAGTCCTTTCTGAAGGTGTCGGTGGCTTCTGTTCAGAAGGTTTTTATCATGCAGTGCAATGAGCCACACTGTTTTACCACCTTGTCTGCTCTGTTTTCATGGGTTTCATTTCATTTTCATTTGAGTGGAGATTGGAACAGGAGTGGTTTGTCTGGTTACCTGCCACAAGGAGTCTTCAGCAGTCTTATCTTTAGCACGCTCTGCTATCAGAGCCTTGGAATAGTTTAATAACTTGTGCTTTGAAGGCTGTCTTCATGGCAGACCTCATGGTGACATGTTTAAAATTTACTCGCAATCTGCATGTCTGACCACACCTCATTGTCACAAGGAAATGAAAAGGCAGATCCTAAGCTGGGATCCCAGGTCTTGCGGGCTTGAGTCCTGGATGTACATTCTTTCTGCAGTTAGTTTGTTACACAAATGGATAGATACGCCTTCTACAAATACCTGATGGCATGTGCTGCATGTACAAATCGGCCATTCTGGGCTGCCGCTAATAGATCTGGCGGGATTTGTGTTATTTGGCATATAATGTGCCACTTTGTCAGCTTGGGCTCTGAGGGCAAATGAATCTCATGATCTCCAGAGCAAGTTGATGGGCTGCCCGTGCTCCACCGCCACGTATCAAAGGACAAGACACCCATAGGTGTAGTCACGTTATATGTGAATCTCTAGCTTGTGTCTCATGGAAACGGAGCACAAAGCAATAGGAAGGACATTATTAGTAAGTGGTGCTTCAGATCTGCAAATCCATGGTGAGCCGTGGCTGGGTTGGTCTGTGGGGAAGAAGTGCTGTCTTCAGGCTGTTCCAAGGTGTCCCCTAGGTGTGACAGCACTGGGGACCTAGCCTGATCTCTGGCTGCAGAGAGCCTGGCCCTGAGCACTTGGGTAGGGCCCTGGGGTGATCTGATGTGTTCCAGCTGAGGGAGCTGCAGCTCAGGTACACCAAAGCTCATCATGGTTGGTGCCCTACAGTGCGAGTTCATAAGAGACTGTGTCCTTTTATTAAAGAATAGAGCATCTATGTTGGTTTTTTTTTGTACTCCCAGGCCAGACTCCTGGGGAGTTGCCTGTCCTGGGGACAGCACTGGAGACAGGAGCACCTCTGGCTGGAGTCCTGCTCTGCCGGTGGGCTGGCAGCCATGTCTCCGTCTTGCGGCGGTCCATGCAGGTGCTCTCTGTCTCCTCCACGCAAGAGGAGCTGGCGGTGGTTGAAGAAGCCTGAGAGCGCGCTAGTGCTGAGGATGGTGTTTGGAAGACGTAACGGTGCCCCAGGAGTGCTCAGTAAACCATGAATGTAATGTTGCAGGCTCAGGCAGGCAACTTGGCTTCTCGTTCGCTTGTGTAGCGGGTTAGCTCGGATCACGGGCACAGAGGGCAGGGATGCAGAGAATTCCAGAGTTCTCCAGTCCCTTCTCAAATAACTTCCTTTTCATAAACCTTGAGCTTTTCTAGCCTGGGATATTTCCTCACTGGACATCAGACACTTAGAAGTTCCTAAACTGCTGCTTGCTGAGAGGCTGTGTATCTGGCAGGGGCTTGCTCAATACTTGTCCTTTTTTTTGAATTCTTGCCCAAAGTGTTTGCTGCTGGATTCAGGGTAGTGTCTTAGTGGATCTTTGTTCTGCGGGAGCACTGCAGGCCCTGTGCTTGTGGGCTAGTTTTTGCTCTAAGGAAGGATTGGGCTGGGATTTCGAGAGCAGCTGTGAGCTGGGTGGGGAGGAGAAGGGGGGAGTGATGCTCCTGGATAAGTGCCTGAGGGGAGTGGGCAGGGGACTCTTGGGGTGAAGCCTTACACTGCGCTGGGTGCGTTTTCCTTGTCCTCACTGAGCTCACAAGTTTCTTCATCTCCAGAGGACGAAATGCCATCTTTCACAGTGTGGAACCACCGTGCAGCTCTGGGTTGTGAAGGATTCAGCTAACTAGGCAGACTTATTGCTTTTATTTACACCTGGGTTTAGCAAATTGCTTGAGCCTTCTTTACAACTTAAGTATGTTTTATTATACTCCCAGCTTCCTGTCAGAGTTTGGAATATTGAAAGCTTCTTGGAGCCCTTAATTTTTCATGTTGGTGTGTCTAAAAAAACATGTCATCCCCTACCCTGCACTGCTGTAAAAACAGCAGTTGAATCATCCTGGTAAGTGAGAGGAATGAAAGCAGTGGGAGCGTTCCAGAGCCCGGGCGTATTCATAAACCAGGCTCGTACTAGAAGCAAGTAGCACTAATCAGCTTTTCCAAAGGAAATGCCTAGAAAGCTTTTATGTAGATCATCATTTGTTAATTTCCTTACTTAGTTGCTTATTTATAGCCACACTCAAATGCTTCAGGGCTAGCCTTGCTCCAGGAATGAGAAACCTGTGTCTGGTGCCGCGGGTGGGAATGGTGTCCTGGACTGTCACCAGAATAATGTGCAAGTTTGGACCCATTATCAAAAAAAACCCACAACAAATCAGTCAACTTTGGGACATGAGCATGAACGGGCATAGCTTAGGGTTTGCCTCAGTTGCATGTCTAATGACAAACATGTTCTAATTAATGTGGAGAAAAGCAAGCAAGAGGTGACTCCTAAAGCCTGAAAGATCTGTCCAGGTGAAAGCTCGGTAGCACGTGGTAACCCATCACCACAGTTGCTCACCCTTCAAGAAAGGGATCCTCTCTCTTCAGTAGCCTTTATGTCTCTCCCCGCCCCCCAGTGTGTCTGTAGTTGATGGAAAACAATCTCTGCTGGAATCAAAATCACATCTAATACCATAGCAGGGAGAAGAGGCAGCAGAAGCTGAAGGTGAAAGAACTGATGGTATCGCATTTATGGTTCTCGGGCTGAGGCAGCATTATGGTGTGTGGTAGAAGGGGACGTTCACAGCCGGTGCTGTGGTGCTCAGTGCGGTGCTACCCTGTGGTGCTCCCCAAGGTGTCTTGAGAGGTTTCGCTACGTAGCAGATAGGTCACTTCTCCTGAAAGGAGCCTTCTTTGTAAGGCAATGGGGATGGTTCTGTGAAATGGCGCTTCCAGCACAGTGGAGTCTTCACCTGGTGCGATCCCAGGAAGGGTTTCTGCGTTGCTAGCACAGACGTCTGCTGCGCACAGGGCAGGCACCACTAGCTGACAATAGTTTCCACCCCATCCCCTCTGCACTCTTTCATCCATTTCTCACAATAATTTTTTTTTTAACATAATAAATCTCTGCTTTTGTTTGCTCTCTGTAGCAGTGTAACTTCTGAACCATTACAGGCTCTTTGTTACCATCTGTGCTAGCAAGACTGTAGAATGTGCTAGACTAGGGGGGAATGTTTGACAAATAAAAACCTGTAATCCTCTGCTCTGTGTCTCATGCAGTTTGTTCTGTTTCCCCGGTGAGGACCAGTTATTTTTTTCCTTGCACTTGGCTTCTTTCCTCTGCTCTCCTCACCTGTCAGGGCAACCCCTTGGTGAAATGTCCTTAGCTGGCCAGAGGTGGAAGGGTTGCAGCGTGACAGCCCACAAAGGCTCCAGTGTGCTCTGCGGCATGTAGACCCCCTTGTTACAACTTGCCGGCCGCGCGTGGGCACCCATGGGGTTTCCAAGCCCTAAAACTGACCCTGGGGAGTTTTAACTTGTGCAGGACTAGTCTAGAGCCATCTTAGCCCCTTCATTCCTCGCCCTTCTAGACCTGAGTGCAGAAGATGACTCCATTTTATATAGCTGCATGCAAACATCTTTGAGTGTCAGCAGCTCTTCCTGTTATCTCTAGGAATAGAGAGGTTTGCTGCTACTCTTCTTTCAGCCACCCCATCCACAAGCAGATGCTGACACATAATTAGGACAGATGAGGATGTGTGTGAGCTTTTCTCTATGCTTGCATACCCCAAATCCTCCATCGGAAAAAGGAAGGTTACTACACCGGGGGGGGGAGCATTTTTATTAGTAGAAGATAATGACTTGGAGCTGCCCATCAAAGGGGAGATGAATGTCAGGGTGGAAGCCAGGATCTGGTCATTCCTTGGGACCGCTCAGAGGTGTGCAAGTGGGTGAGAGGCCTCTCCGGGCAGGAGAAGGCTTCAGCTGGGTACTTTAAGGGGTCCGTCCTTGACATAAGGCAAGTAGGAGCGCAGATAGTCTGAGCCAGTGAAGCAGCTTGCAAGTTTTGTGGTGGAGCCCTTGAATCAGAGCGGTGTGTTGTTCCAGCAGGTCTGCCTTCTCGCAGCTGGGGTGAGGCTGGAGAATGTGCTGTCCCACTCTGCCCTGGGGGGGCTCCACACACCACAAGTCAGGAGGGGTCTTGCAGAAGGTGAGGCAGGTTCCGAGCCTTGGTCATGTTGCTTTGGAGTGGAGTCAGGTAAGAAGATCAGAGAGAAACAGGGGAAGGAGTGTAGAGCGTGGATTCCAGGGGCCTGGTTAGACACATGGAGAGCATCTCAGGGCTGTTTTTAAAATGACTGAGGAGAAAGTCTCGTTCATGAAATTGTACGGTATGCATACAGCCAGAAACCTTGCATTCAAAGCCTTGGATACTCAATATTCAGTAATATCTGATAAAGAATACCACTGAAAAATAACAGTGTCAAAATGGTTAATAGAAATAACCCTGGAAGGGGTCTTAAGGCTCCTGCTTCAAGATTTAAGCCCATCTCCAAAAATAGGGTATTGAGAGGAGAGTTCCTTGGGGAACTGTCCCTCATCTTTTCCTTGGGTGCTTCTTAGGGCTTCCTGCAAGCACACAGTGGTAGGTACTGTTGGAGAAACAAAACGCTGAGGGTGGCTTTTGCAGTTGTTGATGGGATCGGAGTGGATGCCATCAAAACTTGATGTAGAACAGGGGACCACGCCCTCCCCCCAGTAGCTGTTAACCTGTTTTATGAGGATTTGAGCATTGGCCTGTGACACTTAAGCATTGCTAGGGAGAGCAAAGCACAGAATAGATGCTAGGCTGGGACCTGGATGCCTCGGCTCCAGGTCACTTCTGACGTGTGACGCTGCAGTAGTCACACTGAGTCCTGCTGCATCCTGTCCTAACAGCTATGTGGGTTCAGTGCACCTTGTTTGCAGTAGGTCAGCCTTTCTTGCAGTCTTGGAGACCTTGCAGCTCTCCCCAATTGTCACCACAAGCATTTTGGTCTGTGGAGTAGCTGCCTGCAGAGCACCAGTACCTGAAGTCAGCACAAAAACTTCACTACCTTTTCTGCCCAGCGTAGTTTCTGGCCAGAGACCTGCTTTGCCCGGGCATGTGCTGCTTGCTGAACACTTCTCCCCTGCCGCCAGTGATGGGACTGTGCCTGAAAGCGCAGCGGGGAAGTCCGTTGCCCTACTTCAGCGTGGCTTTTGTGGTGGGGTGGCTGCTGCGTGGGGAAGGCAGGTGGGGAGGTGGTGGGGTGCCTGCTGCCTGCTCCAGAGCTCTCCTGGCAGGACGGTCCGTCCCCAGCTCCCAGGTACTATTTTTTCCCTCTCTGCCACTGGGGTAAGACCAACAGCCATAGGCCTGGCTTTTAGCGGGTGGTTTGTAGGAGCTGTGACAGCGACCATTGCTGCAGCACGGCTTGCTGTTCTCTGCAGGCCGGTACACACCATTCCTCCCACCACGCAGGCTGGGGACGGCTGGGCTGGTACAAAATCGGTCCTGGCTGTGCCTGCCAGCACGCCTGTCTGCTACAGGCTGTTGCAAGAAACTCGGTGACTGCTTTGGACGTGTGCCCGCATCCTCCCCTCAGTAATTCCAGGTAAGGTCACAGTGGCCTGGCTCCCGCACGGGTGTGCTGGACGTCCTGGCGGGTTCCTGCAGAGGAGAGGTACCCCGGGCTCTGGCAGCTCCCCTCCTTCCAGCCACAGGGGAATATCCTAGTTGGAGCAGATCAAGGGTGCAGGGGGCACCAGGGCAGGGTCCTGAGCGGATGAAGGGTGCAGGGGGCACCAGGGCAGGGTCCCAAGCATTGAAGTTGCCAGGCTCGTGGTGTGTCGCATGGCTTAGAGTCATCTGCTTCGCTCGAATGGTGTAGTGCCCACATTGCCCTTCCCGGGAAGCCTCAAAGCCTGGACCTCGGTGAGTGCAGCAGCTTCACCGCCTGCCCAGGCACAGGAGAGGAGCACAGGGGGGTTGTAAGGTGAAGGACCAGCTCATGGGTTTCAAAAGCGAAGCTGTAGTTACTGGTGTGGGTGTAGAACTCTCCTGAAGCTTCTGGTCAACAAGACCCTTATGGGCTCCTCCAGGGACACGATCCCCCATAGTTTAGTTGTTTGCTACACCACCAGCTTGGGACATGACAGCAACTTTGCTGGCTCTGCAGGGATGGGAGTAGACGGTTGCTTCAGCTCTTGCTTTCTAGCTCTGAGATCACATGGGGATGTTTTCTTGTCGGGGAGCTGAGCCTGGCGGTCTCCCCTGGCCTTGCCAGCAGCTGTGCTGCTGGTCAGGGTTGACAGCCCATGGAACTTTTCATCTTGCTGATGAGACCGGGGCTGCTTCTGCCAGCCAGAGCAAGCAGCGGCTGCCCCGGCTCCTGCAAAGGCAGCTCTGCGTGCACTAACGGAGCGAGATGGGGGGCAAGAGGGAACCTGCTCCGCATGTCCTGGGCACGGGCAGCCCTTTGCCCCCAGCCAGTGCCGCGCTGTCACTGTCTTCTCCCTTCCCTCTCCCCAGCAGAGCGGAGTGAGGGCGGGTGCTGTGGATGCTGCTGCTGGGGGCTGACCTTGGGCCGCGCGGAGCTGCGGATGCGCCACTGCCTTGCGGAGTGGGTGAGCCCTGCGGAGAACCGGCTGCTGCGGCTCGTCCAGGCCCTGCAGGGGACAGAGCTGCTTTCGCTGGGCGGGGGAAAGGCTGGCAAAGGGGTTAATCAGGGCGCTACGCCTGAGGGTGAGCAGAACGCCCAGCCCTCACTGGGGCTGAATGGTGGAACAGCAGTGCCTGTCCCAGTACTGTCGGACCAAGCTTGGTGGCAGCTGTCCCAGCACCAGTCATGCTGGCACCGGTACTGACTCAGCCAGTACTGCCCAGCACCAGTTGTCCTGGCACTTTACTGCCCAGGCCACCAGCTTGTCCCAGTACAGGCTGGCGCAGCCCCAGCGCAGCTTCCTCCAGCCTGTGCCGGCTTTGCTGACCAAGGACCTGCTTGTGAGTGCCACCAAAATGCTTCTTCCTCCACTGCCAAAGCAGCACTCACCCTTCACCCACCTGGGGCCAGGTCCCTGGCAGGGCAGAAGCCAGTTCCTTCCTCCGGCACCGTCCTTCTTGCTGGAGCACTGCATCCCCTTGAAAAACCTTCCCTCTTTTCCTATTGAACATGCAACGCTGCGGGAGTTGCTCATCTGAGCATGGGAAGAGGATGTAGCTGAGCTGAACGGGATGAGTCCAGCCTCAGTGACCTGGACCAGAGCTGTTGGCGCAGGACCCCGCTGTGGCTGGGAACGTTGGGTTTCCTGGAGCTGGAGCCACCTCGGGGCTGCGGTCAGCCAGGCACTGCTGCCCTGTAAGTTTGGATCCCCTTCCCAACATCTGGCAGAAATAAAGCACACATCCATGTCAAACATAATATATTTATAGCAAAAATAGGCTTTTTCTGTAGCTTCCATACACAAGGTTTTCTCCCTGTACATTTACGCAGTAAACAGGTTGACTGAAGCAGCGTGCGCTGGGCTGACTCGACAGCTGCCCTTGCTTCAGGCTCCCACTTATCACGGGTGGCCTCATTCCCCTTTTGGGGCTGCTCCCCGGAGCCTGTGCTCAGGCCCTCGTACCTCCATGGGGCAGGCAAGCGGCGGTGCGTGCTCCTGGCCCACTGGGTAGAGGGCAAGGCTGGTGCACGGGGACAGCCCCGGGAGTCCCCCCAGCCCAGGTTCCAGGAGAAGCTTCCCGTAGCTCACCTGTGCCGATCGCAGGCTCCTCCACCATGCTGTTAAGGACCTCAGCCCTCTTATGGTGGTAAGAAGACACAAGCCACATTAACTCAGAAAGCCTCCCTTGTTCCTCCTACCCCTCTGTTGATGAGAGGGAGAGGCTTTGGGGCAAACTCCCCCAAGGACTGCCCAAAGCCCCCTGCAGAAACCAACCTGGAGCCTGAACACTGTCAGAGCCCTTCTTACCCCACTGTCAGAGAAGGCAGAGCGCTAGGGCACCCTGCCAGCAAGAGCTTCACAGTTTGGAGTTTGCCTGGGTCATCGCTCCTCCATCCCAGAGGGGTTTGGCACATAGACCTAAAGGACAGGACGTGTAGGCAGCAAGCGCATCCCTGTCCCGGGCTGGGGAAGGGCCCTCGCTCAGAGCCAGTGCTTCTCCCTGCCTGCCCACGCAACTGGGGACATTGCAACGCGCCCACGAGCTGCCCTGCTGTTCCCAAGTGAGATGCATCACCCCGTTGAGGCCAGGCACCAAAGGGTGGCTTGCAAGAAGGGCAGCCATGGCAGCACAGGGAAGAAAGCCAGCGCTGCCCTCCCTGTGGTGGCCCAGGCTCCTGCAGCACCCGGGTGAGGAGCTTCTGCTCGTAGGGGGAGCATCCCTCTAAACTGGCCCCAGTCCCCTCCCGCCTCCCTCTCCCCCTTCTCTTTGGCAGTCCTCCTCGGACGTGTGTTCAAGTCTCCAGCATCACACCGACATCTCAGCAGCACGGACTTGCCTCACAGTTTGGTAATTGCACGTAACGGGGCCACTCAGCGCGCCCCACAAGGGGGGGGTGGGGGGGAAGGAACAAGACAGTCAAGTAAACTAAATTGAGTAATCCCTCGCCATCCGTCCCAGCGTGATGGGTCACGCACGAGTCCAGGGAGAGGATGCTGCCCGGCCCTGCCGCAGCTCCCCACCGTCTAGGAGATCATGTACTGGGTGATGGCCTGCAACGCGTACAGCAGCTCCGCCTGCATTCGGGCTTCCAGGATGAGCAGGTTGACGTGGACCTAAGGGAGGAAGAAGCAAGAGAGGTTCAGGCAGCTGCAGTGTGCTGCAGTGAAAGCAAGTGCCCATCTGGGCTAGTGAGTCTTTTGGCATGGGGCAAAATCCCACCAATTTTTCCAGCACAGGCAGCTGCCCTCTCCCCCTCCTTCCAGCCCTTCAGGCTGCGGCTGCCTCCCAGAGCCACGAGCTGGGGAGTCCCTGGCACACTTGGCGCCAGCATGCCTGGCTGGCACCAGCATGGTCCCTGCCACCCACAGCCGCCGCTCCTGCGCGTTTTGGCTGGAGCGAGGGCACGCCTGGAGGCACTCACCGATGGGGTACTGGCCTCGGACATCTCCGTGCTGCTGGTGGCCCCTGCAGTCATCACGCTGCGGGCGGCCCCACGCCACGCTAAGCCCAACTCCTTGCAAACAGCCAGCTTCCATTTTCCCTCCCCACCTGCCTCAGACTGGTTTGGTGGCTCACAGGCTTCTCACACACCCCCCGGAGCAGCCCAGGCTGCAGCCCCTGCCCGCTCCCAGCCCCACCGCAGCTGGTCAGAGCCAGGGGCCGGCTGTCCCACCTTTTCACTGTGCTTGAACTGCTTCCAGAACCTGTCAAACATTTCTGAGTTTGTCTTCTCTGGGTAGCAGGTTACTGTTTTAATGTAAACTTTGAGCATTCGCTCCAGGAGCTGATTCACTTCTGCGTAGTCGTAGTCATCGTACCTGCAGGGAGCACAGGGGCGAGTCACGGCCAGCACCGTGTCCCTGCGGAACACCTCTGCCTGGGACACGGCACAGCCACGGGGCAGGGGGACACACGGCAGCGGCAACCAGGCACTGAAGCCCCGTCCCCAAAGCGCCCTGTGCTGTCCAGAGAAGCTGCACATCTCCGCCCTGCCTGGCCCAACATCCAGACGGGCCATTCACCTCCATCTCTCTTTTCCAAGCCCATCTGCAAGACAGCCCGAGTGCCCTGCTCTCCTCCCGCCTGGCTCAGCTCGGTTTTCTCCCCCGGACCGCGAGGTTGGGTTTCCCTACCTAATGCCAAACATGCAGTGGATGTAGTTCCAGATGCCCCGCTTGAAGACAGAGGGTTCGCAGCCCTGCCGCTTGGCCATGGCACTGCTTTGCAGACCATCCACCATCCGAAACTTCTCATCCAGCAGATGCCCGATGTCAGAGTAGAGCCGGTTGACCAGCGAGAAGCCATGGTCTTCCCAGGAGTAATCCTGTTGAGCACAGCAAGAGGCTTTTGTGACTGCAAAAAGGAGCCCAGGATGTTTTCCCAGGAAGAAGGGCTGGAGACCTCGGGACGCAGCAGAATTCAATAGGTTTGCTCTGGGGGGTGGCTCTGCCACAAACCACAACATCCCTCATCAGGCAGCTTTTGAATGATTTTGACCCTTGCTTCCGTGAGGGTGATGTGAAAACAACTGAGCCCATAGAGACAGAAGTCACCGGTCACCTCCCTCTCCCCACACCTAGCGGGGCAGGTCCCCTCTCGGAGCTGAGCTTCCCCGCTCAGGCATTTTACAAAAGCAGCTGCACCAGATGTGGGCTGCATGGGCACCCCTGCAACCATCCGCTCCCCACCAGGAGCGGACAGGAGAGGAGAGGAGAGGTGGCAGCCCGCACTGCTGCCCGCCGAGAGAGCAGGAACCTCACCTGGACTCTGAATACCTGCGTCTGATCCTCGTCGCGCCGGGCAAAGTCCTGGTATCCAAAGTCAGGGTCCTGCATGTAGCATGCAAGGTTGGTGGCACCCGTGACTTCCCCGTCGGTATCTGTGAGAGGGGAGAGCCCCGCAGACAGGTCAGAGCGATGCTCAGCTGCCCTGTTGAAAGCCGGGCCTTGCTGCGCCTCAACCACAGCCTTCTTTCCCCAACACCAGCATCCAAGGTCATCTTCAGCCCTCTTCGAACCGTACATCACGGAAAATAGAAGTATAGACATGGGGGAGCACACCCAGGTCTGCCCTACGAACTCCGCTCCCTGCCCCTCACCTTCCTCTCGGTCCTGCTGCAGCAGCCTCGTCTCCTCCCTGCCCTCGGTCTCCACGTGGATCCGCTGCACACGTTCCCGGAGGGAATCCAGCTCCATGCAGGAGTCCAGGGACTGCACAGACACAGGCTCGGGGGTGAGGGCAGCGGTCCAGGCCGCCGTGCTCCCTGTCCCCCCCATGTGGACCACCCCTCCCAGGGGCTCACCCGCTTGCGGTTGATGCGCAGCAGCTCCTGGCTGCAGCCGTTGCCGGCGGTGGCTTCACAGAAGCACTGGTTCCCGGGTGACAAGGGCTTCAGCGAGCCTCGGCCCCCCGGCCCCTCGTCCTGCTCACAGCCACAGCCGAAGACGAAGCTGGCGAGCGCGTGGCAGTGCGCCAGGAGGACGACGGCGTGCACCAGCTCCGCCAGCGACCAGCTCCACTCGCTGATTTTCAGCAGCTTCTGCAGGACAGGGACAGGCCAGCGATGCGACGCGGGCAGGGTGACGGCACGCATCCTCTGGGGATGCTGCTGTCCCCACCGCTGCCCTGGTCCCTGGCTGACAGCTCCCCCGCCATCCCCAATACCTCGATGTGCTCCTTGGTGATGAGCCACGGCCGGTGCGCCAGGATCTTGTTGATCTCGTTGAGGTTGCGGAGTTTGGGAGGGATGAAGTCGAGGCCGCGCAGCCACTGGGGATCGCCCCCCGCCCGCAGGAACTGCAGCACATGCAGGTTCACCAGGTACCGGCATTGGTGCCGGGCGGCCGCCTGCAAGAGCAGCACGTCAGCGTCCCCGCACCGTGCCGGTGGGACAGGCGGCCTGGGACCCCGCGCCCACCTCTCACCCAGCCTCCAGGACACCACGATTTTGGCCTCTGCAGAGAAGCCCCTGGCGCAGGCTGTCTGGCAGAGGGAGAGCGGGGAGCCTGGCGGGGCTGAGCAGAGCCCCCCCGTCCCCTCCGGCAGCTCCCAGCAGGGCTCACCATGATGGCGATGTAGTGCCGGCAGTCGAAGGGCAGCGGGCCGTCCATGTGCAGCAGGTAGTGCTGCATCTTGAGGAAGCTGTCGAGGTACTGCGGGTGGTAGCCCATCTGCTGGGTCACCGCCTCCAGCCGTCCCCGGCTCGCCAGCACCTTCACGAAGAGGAACTGGGGGCGCTCGGGGTCACTGCCGGACATCTTCACTACCTGTGGGGAACACGCTCTGCTTAGCTCTCCCCAGAGCAGCCCCCGCTGCAGCAGCCCACCCCAGCCAAGCCGGGGTTCTGCGAGGGGCTGGGATGCCCTCTCCCAGAGCTCGGTGCTCCCAGAGGGACACCGTCAGGTCAGAAACCAGTGCGGAGGGCGAGGGCTGGGGTCGGGGAGCGGGGCAGAGGACCGCCCGGCGGTGTCAGTGCCAGCGGGAGGACAGGCTGCAGGAAACACCGGTCGGTCTCTGCCTGGGAGAGGGCATCGCGTGGTGAGCGGAAGCAAAGGGCAAAGCGGTGCTTCCTTGCAGCCTTAGAGGCAAATGCAAGGAGAAACATGACATGAAAGACCTCCCAGAACAGAGCAGCCCGTCGGCCCGACTGCCGGCACCGAGCCCTCCCGCCCGGCACTGGGACGGGGGGAGAGCTGTGGGGCCAGCTGAGCTGCTCCCAGGCTCCTGCCCCGGCACACCAAGGGACAAGCGACATCCTGGCACCCACCACGCAGTCAGGAGCACACGCAGGGGCTCGGAGGTCTCCCACAGCATGGGAGCAGGTCCCGCAGCGCACGGGTGTGTGGCACAGCTGGCACTGGGTGCACCCACTGGTGAAAACACAGGCAATGTGTCGAGGGGAGTCCATACATCCCCCGCCATGCCCGCCCCAGCCCTGCGCTGGTGCCCAGCCGAGCCCAGCCCTGAGCCACACCACCCCTGTCGTGGCTGGGAGCAGAGGGTGGGGATGTGCAAAAGGTGCCCGGGCAGCTGCTGCGCCCCAACGGCCCCGCTGCCACACTGCCCACCCGACAGCAACAGCGGGGTCTGCCCCTGCAGCCCGCCTGCCCCGATGCAGGGGCGCAGCAGGCGCTAACCCTCGTCACACAGAGTCATGGCTCCCGCTGGCGTGCGGAAGCCCAGGCAGCACCCTCGGGTGCAGAGGGTGCGCCTCCCCTCCCAGGCTCGAATCTAAATCTCCCGTGGGAACCATCGGCCCCACTGACACCGCCATCATCTTCCTCCCACCCGTCTCTCCTGTGCGGTCACCCGAAGGCTGGTGACCAGGGCACGGCTACAACGGTGGCATGGCAGCAAACCAGGAGCATGCCTGCAAACCAACCTGTGCTCCACCATGACCCCAGGCTGTCACCGCCGGCCAGGACACACGCACAGCCCTTGGAGCCCCGACCAGGAACCCTGATGCCCCTTGCACCTCCCCTTGCCGGCAGCTATCTTGCCAATCAGGCCTTCGTTTCTGCAGCAGATGACTGCGTGCCACCACAAGGTGACCCAAAGGGTCAGGGCGGCACCGGTGGGGACAGCAAAGCTGCAGGGCGCAGAGCAGAGCACCCCAGGGCTGAGCCGCACAGCTCAGGCTGTTTTCTACCATCCTGCACTTCCGATGAGCACACCATCGCTCAGGTGTTAACTGATTTACTTGATGTCATTCCTCTTCACTTTTGGCCAAAGGGGTTAAAAACCCCCACCCAAGCCCAAACTAAAATGGGGAGGGATGAAGAGTGCTGGCTTCTCTGTCCCACCGGAGAAGGTGCAAACCAGCAGTGACCCGTGAAAGTCCCCCGCAAAGTCCCTCTGCTCAGGGAAATGAGCTGCCCTGCAGACACCCGTGGGGCTACAGCCACCGGTCTTCTCCTTCTGGTGGGCAGAGGTGGAGGAGCCGGGGGCCATTCCACTTCCTCAGGGGAAGGTGGTCCCCAGCGAGGAGCCGTGTGCCCAACCCGCGGCTCAGCCTCCAGGGCCACCAGCTCTCTTTGGTCTGCTTGTCCAGGTGACGATGGAGCGAGCGACCAGGTGGACACGTCTTGCGAGGGGAGGATGAAGGAAGGTCCAAGGCAGCCCCCACCTCAGCCCTCCTCCCCTGGTGGGCTCCCCTGCCTGCTCCCCACGGCACCACCAGCCACATCCCCCCGGCCTCTCGCATTGCCCCCGGTGCCGCCTTCCTCACCCTCCCCGGCCATAACCCTCCTCCTCCTCCTCCTCCCCTTCACCCAGCCGCAGCCCTGGGCGGTGGGAGCATCGCCTCCCTCCCTGGGGGGGCTTCCGTGTGTCCAAGCCCCCTGTCCCGCAGTGGGCACCCCGACGCCCTACCCACCGCCAGCCTCACCCTCTCCCTGCCCGGGCAGGTGTTGCCCGGCCAGCCAATCGCCGGGCAGCGGTTTGCATGTTGAGCAGGCAGGAGGATGGAGGAGCCCGGCCGGTCCTGCGCCCCGCGACCGGGAGCGAGCCCGGGCTGTGGAGGGAGAGGGGCCGGGGGACCCCGTCTCACCCCCCGCCCGGCCGGGCAAGACTCTGCGGTGTGAACCCCCTCGCCCCCCTCCCGGGGCTCCGTTCCTCCGCGAGGAGAGACCGCGGCTTCGCCGGTACCGGTGGCTCCGCCGGCGATGCTCGCTGGGGACGCGGCGGGCACCTCTTGCCCGGCTCCAGCCCCGGTTCTCGAGCGGACGGGGGAAGTGTTAGTGCCCGCGGCAGGGGTCCCCGCGGCGGTGCCGGGCCCGGTGCCGGCAGCCGGTAACCGGGGCCCCATTGTGCGGGCGGCGGCGGCGGCAGCGCCCCCGGTGCGCGGCGCGGGCAGTGCAGGCGGAGAGAGAAAAACAAGTTTGATTGGCAGTGATGGAGGCACGGCGCATCCCGCACAAAGGGGACGGGGACGGCGCCGCCGCACCGGTACCGGTACCGGGCCCCCGGCCAGCGCATCGAGAGAGGGCGGCCCCGCGCACCGTCGGCGGGCAGCGGGAATGCCCCGGCCAGCTGGTGCCGCAACCTGGCCGGGCCGGTGGCGGCAAGCAGGGCCGAGCCCGGTTCTCCGGTACAGTCTCCGGTGGCGGCGGGGCGGGTCGGGTCCTACCTGCCCCGGCAGCCGCTGGCACCGGCTTCCTCGGGGGTGCTCCACGCTCTGGGGACACACGATCATGGTGAGCCCGTGCCGTGCAGTACCGGTGACCGGCGCCGGTGCCGCCCGCCCCGTCCCGGCAGCGCCGAGCCGGGCACCGCGGCAGCCCCCGCCGCCAGGGGCGTGTCCGCCGCTCCGCCTCCGCCAATCACCGCCGCCAGGGGGCGTGGCCGCCGGCGCCGCGCCCCCAATCGGCTGCCGGGGGGGGTCGAGGGGGAGGGCGGAAGCCCGGCGCACCACGTGGACAGAGGTGGAAAGTTACCCGTCCGTCAAGCGCGGAGGCCCCGCCCACCCCGGGCAGGGGGCGGTGCCGGGACCGCCCAGCCGCTGGGGGGCGCTGCGGGGCGGGGGTGTGTGTGGGGTGTGCTGTCCCCGTGTCCCCCTGTCCCCTCCGCGGCCCCTCCGTCCCCAGCGATGGCCACAGTGCTCTGTGCGGACAGTCTCAGCCTTTATTGAGCCTCAGCGCTGCATCCCCCCAGCCCGGCCCCCGCTGCTCTCCAGAGGGTGAAGCCACCTCCCACCGGGTCCCCTCCGTCCCCGTGCTGCCTGGGCCTCGCCCCAACACCTTCCCCTGCCCTGAAAGGCACGGTGTGGGGACAGCAGGACACGAGGGGGTGTGCAGGGGGACGGTGGGGCAGGGGGACAGAGTGTGAGGGTGGTGGAGGACAGGGCAGCAGGGCATGAGGGTGACAGGGCGTGGGGACAGCGGGCATGGAGGCAGGGCGGTGGGCCATAAGGGTGATGACATGTGGGGACAGCGGGGCACAAGGGTGATAGGCATGGGGACGGGACAGTGGGGCACGAGGGTGATGGGCGTGGGGACAGCGGGCATGGGGATGGGGCAGTGGGGCACGAGGGTGATGGGCATGGGGACAGCGGGCATGGGGACAGCAGGCATGGGTATGGGACAGTGGGTCATGAGGGTGATGGGCACGGGGAGGACAGCAGGCAGGGGGACAGGACAGTGGGGCACAAAGAGGACAGGGTGTGGTGACATGTTCCTGGGTGTGCTTGTGGGCACCTTGGAGCAGGGAGGGGGGATCGGCGAGCCCCCAGCAGCTCCAACACACCTCCATGTTGTGGGGGCTCAGCGTGGCCATGGCGGGGAGCAGGGCTGTGGGTCCTGGGCATTTGGCAGAGGCAGGGTGGGAGTGGGGAGCGAGGCCCGTGGGGCGGTGAGGTTCCAGGCAGCGGGGATGCAGAGCATGCGGGGCGCAGGAGCACATCACACTCCCACGTAGCTGTTCTTGTAGGGGCTGTGCTCCGGGGGGATGTCCGGGGCCCCGGGCATCACAGATGGTGGTGGGTGGTTGCTGCCCTCCCAGAGGGGTTCGTAGCTGTCCTTGGGGGGCAGCTCGCTCACGTGGCAGATGTTCTCGCTGTAGTTGGGCTTGAAGCTCTCCACGACATCTTTGGGGACTCCGGCCCATTCCTCGGGGGAGCAGAGCGTGGTGAGAGGAGCCATCCCCCAGCCCAGCCCCAACCCCGTGGGGCAGGGGGGGAGCCTGGGGCAGGGCTGCCCGCAGCTGCCTTACCTGGAAGTTGCCGTTGTGGGTGATGAAGAGCTCATCGAAGTTCTTGCTGGGGTTGGGGATTCGGGGCATGAGGATGACCCACACCCTGTGTGGGAGAGGTGTGTCAGAGGGGAAGGGCCCCAGCACTGCTGCCCCCCGCCAGCCTCCCACGCTCACCTTTCCATGCGCACCAGCAGGACAACAAGGACCAGCAGGAGCAGGCAGGAAGCGACGGGGATCAAGACCATGTGGATCCAGAACCAGTGCAGCTGCTCCTCCACCGCGCCTGGAAGGAGCCAGGGTGACACGGACCCCCGGCCAGCACACCGCCACGGTAGTGGGGTGGGCACAGCAGTGGCGTTTTGTGGGTGGCCATGGGAGCTTGGCATCATCTGTGGCAGGGCTCAGCTGGGAGCAGAGGATGGAGAAGGGGCTTGTCCCCAAGCCCTGCCACACTGTCCCCACAAATGACTGGTGATCCTGTCCTGGACAGGGACAGCCCCTAGGACCTACCCTTGCTGGTGGAGTTGCTGCCCCAGACTACAGGGACGCTCCACTCGCTCCAGAGCTGAGTGCTGCCGCAGTAGCTGTTGATCTTGCTGCGCACGTAGAAGGTGTAGTACTTCTCATAGTCCACGCTGGGGAAGGAGAAGACGTCTCCTTTCACCTGGTGCACCTGCAGGGAGATGTGGGCCATACGATGAGGGCCGGCATTGCCATGGAGGCTGGTGCACAGCTCGTCCCCAGGCACAACTGTGGGGGTGCCGCATCTGGGGGGCTCTCACCGTCCAGCTGGTGTCCTTGTTGCTCTTGTACTTGACAGCGTGCTCCAGGCACTGGGTTTTGGGGTACGGGGAGGTCCAGGTCAGCTGCAGCTGGTTGCTGCTCATGTTGTGGATGGTCAGGTTGACGGGCGCCTCTGGTTTCACTGCAAGGCACAGGTGATGCCCAGTGAGTGCTGTCCCCACAGCCTGGTGGTCCTGCCACCAGCTGGGACATGATGGGGCAACCCTGGGGACCCACAGCCCCACTCCTGCCCCACCGCAGCCCTGCAGAGGAGAGTGGGTGCCCCCCATCGCTCTGTACCCAGGTCCTGGAGCTCCATGCGCTCGCTGCGGACTTCCAGGGTCCGGCCGCTGAGGCTGGCATTGATGAGGACACGGAAAGGCTGAAACTGGATGATCTCACTCTCGTTGAACCAGCAGCCGACTCTGATGCCCTGGGCCTGCAGGTACTGCTTGCACTCCACCACGGGGGACCTGTTCTCGTACCTGTGCCGCAGAGGGTTACTGGGGCTCCCCGAGACCCCACACACCCCAGCTCTCCCCAGAACCACTCTCCCCAGTGCATCCCATCCCACTTGCCCTGGAGAGAGAGCCTCCCCCACCCTGGGCTCGGGGAAGAGGAGCAGGCTGATGCTGGGACCAGCAATGCTGGCAGGAGCGTCCCGTGTGGGGACACACCACTGGACACCCTGCTGTGGGGCTGGCCGTGGGGCAGGGGCACCTACCAGTAGTAGAGGGAGTAGTTGGCCACGAGCGTCTCTCTGCTGCCCCACATGCAGGTCATGTACTCCTCGTTGAAGAGGACACAATCCACCCCTGTAAGGGACAGACACTACTGGGCACTGCGGCGGTGGGCAGCTGCGCAGGGCCCCGGGAGTGCACCGGGGAGACACGGCACATGCCAGGGGGCCCTGCACATCCCCGACAGCCTTCCTCTGTGTGAGCCAAACAGGGCCAGCTCTTCCCACCAGAGCTGCAATGCAGCCTGCCTGCAATGCCGGGCCCCCACCGCCCCGCTCACACTTGCTCGGTTGGTGGTGCCTGGGCTGCCAGCAGCCTCGCATCTTCCTCCAAAGGACTGCCAGCCCGGCAGCTGTCCCTCCCGCATCCCTGCTATTGGCTCCTCTTGCTCCAGATGTGCTGTTTCGCACCGATTTCTCCATCCCTAAGCCACTGTTCGCAGCCCCTGGTGCTTTGGGACAGGACAGAAACCCTTCCCTGCTGACCCATCTTGCTTGTCCGATGAGAAAATCAGGGATTTGTGCCTGATGTCTTCATCCTGGCTAAATTGATCTTGCTGTTGCCCTTTTGGGTGCTTGCAGGTGCCCATGTGTTCCTGTGTCTGTGGGATGGGCATTACGCTGGGCTGTGCTTCCCACCGCAGCCCCTCTGCCACGGGGCTGGGGGCTGAGCCCCAGTGGTTCCACCTCTGCAGGAAACACCGCTGAGCCCCGGGAGGCCAAGCAGCCACTCCAGGCACCCACGGCAGCTCCTCTGCCCCCTCCTTCCGCCGCACTGTGCCAGCCCCGGTCCTGCCCACGCAGTTGGAGGCCACATCCCGGGCTGGCTAGGGGCTGGAGGGGCACTGGAGCGGTGTCGATCCCTGGATCGGTTATCAAGTCGCAGTCCGTTCTGGCAGCCACGGGCACGGCTTGCTGCGGGACGAGCTCCTCCGACAGACTGAGGCGCTTCACAGAGCCCTTGCAAGTGCCAAACCAGCTGCTGACGGCCAAGAGCTGTCCTGGAGGCTCTCAGAAAATGTGTTTTTCCCCCCTAAAAATCAGGCAATGGGACACCCCGTCCCTTCCAAGGTCCAAACCTGTCCACCAGCACCGTGGGGGTGGGAGAAAGCCAGAGCCGGACTTTCCTGGGTTGTAATGTAATGCGACAGAGCAAACAGGCGCTGCGCTCCGGCTGTTTCCACACCTGGAGGTGGAGGGCACCTTCCCGACAAACCAGGAGGCCCAGAGATACAGAGGGGCTGTTTTTCCACAGAAAGCTGGCGTTGTACTGACAGCCCACCAAGAAGCAGAACGGCGGCTGGGGTGAGGGTGCCGGGTGGAAAGAGAAACCGCCGTCCCCCGTCCCCTGCCTGCGCACGGCACCGGCACTGCTGACGTGACTGGGATGGAGAGGGGGGCTGGTGCGGATCTGCTGGCTGCCGCCCGATAGGATCTGCGCATAGCATCCTGCCGTTGCCCCCCACCCTGGGGGAACCCCATGGACAGGGTCCCTCCCGGCAGCGCTGCCTGCAGGCCTGGCAGCCCCAGGGTCAGCAGAGCTGCGGAGCTGGGAGCTGTGGGGCCAGTAGAGCCATCATGGGGCCAGGAGCCATGGGGCCAGGAGCCACAGGGCCAGGAGAGTCGCAGGGCCAGTAACCATGGGGCTGGTGGTTCCAGTGATGCTCCAGCGCCAGGGCGGGAGCAAGGACACCCGATGGGGATTCCCTGGCATTCCTGGGGATTCCCCTGGATTCCCAACTCTCCCAGCAGCCTTTCCAACCCGTGTAGGTGCCAGGGGTCCCGGGGAGCACCAGGGGCTCACGGGGTCTCTGGTGCACGCCCTAATGGCTCGCCAGCCCACACGGCCCCACTCAGCCCCATGTCCTGCCCTCCTCGCCCATCATCACCGGAGAGCGACATCCCCCAGCCCCACCACCCATGGGGCACCACGGCCTCCCACCGCCCCCCCCGGGGCCCATGTGCCCCCCTTACCTGGGGAGCTGCAGGCAGCAGCAAGATAGGGGCCCAGCCCGCAGAGGAGGAGGAGGAGCAGGACAGGCACAAGGAAGGTGCCGGGCACCGCCATGGCGGGGCGAGCTGTGGGGCGCGTGCGAACAGCCTCTGCACACAGCCCACCGCGCAGGGCTGCCGGCTTCCGCACCCACGCCGCTTCCTGCCCCACAGCACCGCCCGCCGCCACGGGGCCCACACCACGGGGTGCCCCATGGGTCACTCCAAACGGAACCGTGGGTCACTACATCGAGGCCCCGCAGCTCATCCCACTGGGGCCCGCCACCCTTCCCGTCCTGCCCCACGGCTCACCCCTCTGGGCCCCACCGCGACCCCGTGGTTCACCCCACCGTGTTCCCACGGCTCACCCCACCATGCCACGGTGCTCCCCCCCTCCCCTCCAGGGCTGCTCCCCAGGAGCGGGGCCGGTGTGGGATTTGTGACCCACGGCCCCACCGTGGGCATCCTGGGCTGGGTCCCTGTGAACTGGGCAGAACTGGGAGTCACTGGGGCAGTCCCGGGGGGCGGCTACGGGGAGATGGTCACACAGGGGCTCATGGGGACAGCTGGGGGCAGTTATGGAAGGTGGTCGCGGGGGTCAATGGTGGGGGAAAAAATGGGGGGCAGGCATGGGCGCAGTGATGGGGGTGCGGTCGGGGGGATGGTGGCCGTGGGGCCACTGGGGCAGGTGTCGGGGGCAGCAGTGGGTGGTGGGCTGTGGGGCAGTCCTGGGGTAAGGATCACAGAATCATAGAATAGTTTGGGTTTAGAAGGGACCTTTAAAGGCCATCTAGTCCAACTCCCATGAGCAGGGACACCTTCAACCAGATCAGGTTGCTCAGAGCCCCGTCCAACCTGACCTGGAATGTTTCCAGGGATGGAGCATCTACCACCTCTCCGGGCAACCTGGGCCAGTGTTTCACTACCCTCAGTGTAAAAAATGTCTTCCTTTTATTTAATCTATATCTCCCCTCTTTTTAGTGTAAAACCACTCCCCCTCATCCTATGGCTCCCCTCCCTGATCAAGAGTCCCGCCCCAGCTCTCCTGGAGCCCCTTTAGGGACTGGAAGGGGCTCTCAGGTCTCCCTGGAGCCTTCTCTTCTCCAGGCTGAACCCCCCCAACTCTCCCAGCCTGTCTTCCCAGCAGAGGGGCTCCAGCCCTCAAGCATCTTGGTGGCCTCCTCTGGCCCTGCTCCAACAGGTCCACGTCCTTCTTATGCTGGGACCCCCAAGCTGGACGCAGTACTCCAGGTGGGGTCTCCCCAGAGCGCAGCAGAGGGGCAGAATCCCCCCCCTCAGCCCTGCTGGCCACGCTGCTGGGGAAAGCCGGGGGCTTTCTGGGCTGTGAGCGCACATTGCCGGCTCACGTTGAGCTTTTCATCCACCAGTTTCCCCAAGCCCTTCTCGGCAGGGCTGCTCTCCACCCCTCCATCCCCCAGCCTGTGTCGGTACTGGGGGCTGCCCCGACCCCGGTGCAGGACCCTGCGCTTGGCCTGGTTGGACCCCGTGAGGTTCCCAGGGACCCCCTCCCCCCGCCTGCCCAGGTCCCTCTGGATGCCACCACGTCCCTCGGGCGCGTCACCGCCCCACTCGGCGTGGTGTCACCCGCGGACGCGCTGAGGCTGCGCTCCACCCCACTCTCTGCGTCACTGGTGGGGACACTGAGCGGTGCCGGTCCCCACACGGACCCCTGAGGGTCGCCGCTCCCCGCCCACCGCCGCCCGCGCGCGGAGCCGTTGTCCCCTTGCGCGCGACCGTCCGGCCAGTCCCTCATCCGCCAGGGGGCGCCGCGCGCCCCGCCCGCTCCCTCTTCGGCACTTTCCGCCCTTCCTCGGCCCGGCTCGGGCCCTCCCGGCGGCGCTCGGGTCTCTCCGCCCTTCCTCGGCCCGGCTCGGGCCCTCCCGGCGGCGCTCGGGTCTCTCCGCCCTTCCTCGGCCCGGCTCGGGCCGCTCCGGCTCCCCTCGGCGCCGCCCGTCACACCGGCGCCGCGCTCGGGTCTCTCCGGCGCAGTGCGCATGCGCCGGCGGCCCTTGTTGTGGCCCGGCCGCCTCTGCCCGCCGGCCGGCCCGGGATGGCGGCCTTCGGCGTCCTCAGCTACGAGCACCGTCCGCTCAAGCGCCCGCGCCTCGGCCCGCCCGACGTCTACCCGCAGGACCCCAAGCAGAAGGAGGTGCGGGGCGGACGCGGGGTGCGGGGCTGGCGGTGAGGAGGCCCCCGGGGCTGCCCTGCGTCCCCGCCGGCGGCTGGGCGTGAGGGGCCCGTCCCCCGGGTTGTGGGTGGGAGGCCTGGCCGGCGAGGGGGGCGCCGCGGTTCCCGTGTCCCAGCGCTCGCCTGGGGCGCTGCCTGGCAGCGGGGGCCTGGGGGAGGCCGCCGGGCCCCGCCGGGCCCTGTCCCCACGCTGGCCGGGCCGCCGTGACGGGGACGGAGGCTGTGGGCGTGTGGCGTGGAGGGGCCTGGCCGGGCCCTGCTGATGGTCCTTCCCCCGCAGGATGAGCTGACTGCTCTGAACGTCAAGCAAGGCTTCAATAACCAGCCGGCGGTCTCTGGGGACGAGCATGGCAGTGCCAAAAATGTCAATTTTAACCCGGCGAAGGTGAGAGCCGTCGGGAGGGTGTGGGGGCCAGGCAGGTCCCGGTGGCTGGGTGGGTAGGCTGCTGGGTCCTGGGCAGTCCTGCGTCTCGTTCCTTCCCACCGTGTCCAGAACCAGGAGACCCTTTTATTTAGGATGGGTGTTTTAGGACCTAACCATCTGTCCCTATAGAATCAAAGTTCTGCATCCTTTTGGAACTGTGTCCCACCTCTGAGAGAGCAAGTTCTTGTCTTGCTCCGTACTTCTTATGGGCAGGTCTGTATCTGCAGTCTCTGTTAAACCAGCATCTAGAACTACTCGTGTTCTGCAATTAAAGCAGGAGACTAGGATACCAGAAGCGGGAAACTTCTTCTTGGTTTGGTTTCATTATGGCCATGGTAGAAGAGAAGCAAGATTTCTTGAAACATCTGGCAGTTTAAACATGGGAGTTATATAACAGGTTTCAACTCCATTTTTCCAGTCTCTAAAACTAAGACATTAACTTCCTGGCCTCCTGGACAAGAGGACTAGTAATGACCTGGGATGGAAGGCAATCAATAAGCACAGTATATTTGTTTTCCTTGGCTGACTTCTGTCCAAGAAGCCTTCTGTCTGGTTTGGCAAGTACCTATAAAGAGTTGTGTCTGTCTCAGCTTGAGTCCCTGCTTGGTTATTGTATGAGTTGTCTAGAAGCATTCCTCTTTGCAAGTATGCCAAAGGAAATTATTGGCAGGTTTTTTTGTGTTTCAAAAGTTGGTACTGATGAGACTTCTGGTATGAGTGATAAATGAGATTTTAAGCACGTAGAATAGATCTTTGACCCGTGAAATGTAATTCATCCTTCTGATCTTTTTTTTCCAGATCAGTTCAAATTTTAGCAGTATTATTGCAGAAAAGCTGCGATGCAATACACTGCCTGACACAGGAAGACGGAAACCCCAGGTGAATCAGAAGGATAATTTTTGGCTGGTGACAGCACGTTCTCAGAGTGCCATAAACAACTGGTTCACAGATCTGGCTGGAACTAAGCCCCTCACTCATCTCGCTAAGAAGGTATGTCACAGGAGTTGCTACCTGGCAGGGCAGAGCATTTCATCTGCGCTTGTTTCTGAAGTGTTTGCCTAGTAGAAGTTTATTTCTATTTGGAGAAATTTCTTCTTTCGACATCTCTTAAAGCTTTCAGCTTGAAGAGCATATTCGTGACTTGTAGTGCACTGGCTGTAGTCGTCCCTCCTCTGTTGTTTGGAGGTTGTGTTCAACTTTGCTTTTTGGCTTGTATGATAGGATTTACTTCAAGGTTCAGATGTTTTTCAGAAGAGCTGCCGCTGTTGCCTTTGGTCTGTTGTTTAGGTTAGGACCGTTCCTATTGTGGAGGGGTTTTCAGGTTCTCAAGTCATAGTGAGAATTACTGGAAATGATCAGCTGAGTGATTTCCCAGACTTCTGTTGCAGTGACGCACGTTTCTGGTTTTAAGCTGAGAAAAGTATGTGTATTATAGCTTCGTCTCAGGCAGGCTGGAGTATTTCTGTGCCCTGGGGTGTAGGGCTAGATGTTTTCCTGGTAGCATGCAATTCTGTAGAGTGTGAAAGAAGAAAGAAGGGTCTTTACTTTGCCATTTTATCAGGCCTGATAGCGAGAGGAGCTAACTCTCTATCAGGCTGAGCCTATAAACAAGGAGCTCAGGAACCTAGTATGCCTTGTGGAAAAGTACAACTCCCAGTTGCGAAATGGTAGCAGAGTATGTAGTTTAGAAGCTGGAGTTTGTCTGGCCCTCGGAGTTCTGAGTCACTCTTGGGGGGGAAAATAAAGTAATCAGATTTTCCCAGAATCTGCCTCTTTATCAACTTGTGTCCTTGTTTGCACGTTGGCTGTCAGTTTCCTGAGGTCGCTGTGAAAGCTTGAACCTTTCAAGGCCTTTCCCAGTTTCCTGCAATGGGCTTCATCACTTTCCATGGATTTAGACATGAAAGCAGTGACTGTCGGTAGCCGAGTTGTGTGTGTCTTTGAGGCATCAGAGAATGATTGGGAAGAATGTAAGAAACACAGCAAAGCGATTGAACTGTCGGTAGTTCAGGGACTTTGAGATACCAACCAAATGGAGCTGTTCTCTGTGAATTTGTGTCATGCCTCTGTGAACACACGTATACTTTTGCTTTCTGTAGTATCCTGTGGAAATGACCCCCACAGCTGTACTTTTTCCTGTGACGTGTTATTGCTTCCTGGTTTATAGATCTGCAGTCTGATGATTTCACTGGTATCCTTCCATATTGTATCTTGAATTTTGAATCCTGAATTAATGAATTCCTTTCTACTATGGTGCTCAATTCTCTGTTTCTCACAGTCTTCTGTTGGCTACTCATGGTATTACAAGACTTTTATAACCACTCTGTTTTGTTTATGTAAATTAAGTGTCCTGTCTTCAGTCTGTATAGCAGACACTCTCTGTGTTTCTGACTCAGTCCTTAGTCTGTATCTTTTGTAGTTGTTTATATCCTCTCTGGAGGATATCCTCAAAGCTGTTTGCAGGATTCAGGGCGTGGATTTACAGTAATGTAATTATGTTTTCTGTCTTCTTTCAATTTGTTTTGTTTCTGTTTATACCGAAATGCAGCTTTGGTACCACTGCTTTCTGACCAGCGGTAACTTTGCAGTAGTTCCCGTCTAAGTCCTTGGTTGCAATTCTCCCTCTCAATTCTGTTACAGGTGCCCATTTTCAGCAAGAAGGAAGAGGTCTTTGGTTATTTGGCAAAATACACCGTTCCAGTAATGAGAGCAGCCTGGCTCATCAAAATGACTTGTGCCTATTATGCTGCCATCACGGAAACCAAGGTGAAAAAGCGTCATGTCATTGATCCCTTCATTGGTAAGCACTTTGTGTGGAGCACTGGTTTTGTTCCATACCAGATGTTTCCTTCTCAGCCTGCTCTTGAATAGTAAGAGGTAACCTGGAAATCCATATAAACTTGTTTCCTGCTGCTAAGTCCTAGTGCTCTGACATGCATAACTGTCTAAAACAACAGGGCCCACCTGTGAGAGTACGCAGTTGAAAAGTAAGTCTTAGCAGCCACAAATACTTCCTGAGAGCCTACCTCTTCTTTCTCCCGGTTAAGTTTTGCTGTGCTCCTCTGCTGTACAACCTGTTTTTTTCTTACCCTACAAAGACTGTACACGTTATAATTTAACGATGACTGATATGCTGCTTCTAAAGTAAGTACGTTTCCCAGAGAATTCCAGTATGTTATTCCTTGTTTGTGTTTCCAATTTTGTTAAGCCTTACTGAATCCCATATCTAACATCCTTTGCATCCTGGCCTGCTCCAGATTACTGCAGTCTAGGAGAGCTCCCCTGGCAGTTTTCTGGTTTGTATGGCTGTGGCTCTGGGACCTGACCATGCTTCTTTGAAAAGCAATATTAGCAGCTGAAGTCCAGGGATATTTTTTTTTCCTTCATGTTTATCTTTGGTATAAAAATTACACAGACTTCTCAGCTCTATTTCTAGAGGTTGGTTGGGTTGTTAGATGTATTTATTTTATTTGCTTTCTTTTTCCTTTGAGTGTTTGTCCTACTGCTGACCCTGTAAGTGTTGTTTGTTTCACGTTCTTGTGTATTTTGCCTTGGGTTTTGCCATCTGCATTGTCCTAGAGGAATGTAATCGTGCTGTCACTTTCTGTATTGCGTTTATCTCTTATACAGTTAGGTTTAAGTAAAACCAATTATTTTTAAAAAATCATTGATCGTGGCTTTACAGTGATATCTGAAAGAGATTAAGAACAAGTTCAGAGCTGAAGTGTTTCCAGTGTTTCTGCTGTCTGTCAAATTATTGAGGATGCTAGACCAGGCTGGCCTAACACGGCTCCCCGCTGGAAAGCCTCTTCTCTTTGCCTGCTGATTCTCAGCAACTGCAGTTGAGGAATCTTTCTTCCCAACTTTGCTTGTACAAAGTAACCCCCCGCTGCCAAACACAGAACTTTTTTCCCTTGTTCCCTGTTTCTGTGGATGCCTCTTCCTCCCTGCCACCCCCAGGTCACAAGCAAAGCTAATACTGTGGCATTTACTTTTCTTTCTTTCTCTTTCTGTCCTTTTCAAATGACAGGAACTTTTTTGGGTTTCCACCTGCACACCAGCCTGGTTCTTTCCTGCTTCTGTTTACCACGGCACTCGTTGCTAACCTGTTTCCTCTTCTCCAGAATGGACGCAGATCATCACCAAGTATCTGTCAGAGCAGCTGCAGAAAATTGCGGAGTTCTACAGGCAGCTCCCAGGGCAAGGCTGTGGCTCACCGTCTGGGCCAATGCCGCAAGAGGTTGAACAAGCTTTGAAGCAGTGGGACTACAACGAGAAACTAGCTATGTTCATGTTCCAGGTGAGGGACTGGGGGCTGCTGGGTGGGTGCATAGCAGAGGAGGGCTAGGGGAAGTGGGTGCGAAGTGGTTTATTTTTGCAGAATGTTCTCTTTCTGTGAATAGACCATTAGGGCTGGATGCAGTCTCGAGCTCAGTAGTAGAACAGGGATAGTACAGAACTGTCCAAACTTCTAGAGTTATTTCCGCTGTTAGAAAGCAAGCAGCTGCTGCTGCTCTGCCTTTCCTTAGTGGACGTTGCTTCAGCTTTTGTCCGTTTGCTCTGCCTTTATCTGTGTGCAGGATGGCATGCTGGACCGGCATGAATTCCTGACGTGGGTCCTCGAGTGCTTTGAGAAGATACGGTCAGGAGAAGATGAATTTCTGAAAATGCTCCTACCCCTGCTGCTGCGGGTGAGGAATACGTACCCGGCTTGCTTCAGGAGAGTGTTGACTTCTGTTGTCAATCCCCTTCCTATGGCCTAAGGGATGATGAGCTATTTTGCACCGAGAACACTAGGGAGTGTCCCTCTGGGCATCGTTCTTGGCTCATGCAAGGAAACGTTTTTAGTCCTGGTCTCTTCTGTTTCTTTCTCCTTTACCTTGTTTCCCTGTACTGGACTTGGTCATCCCTCCCCGTGTCATAGCTGTGATAGTTGGACTCATTGTGCACCACTACATGGAAATTGCTTTTCTTTCTTTCTGTTGCAACAGATTGTAGGCAGACCTTTGAAGCCCTGGGAAGGCTGGGTGTGGGTACATTTTCATACATGAAGTCATTGCCATAGAGCACTTAAAGGGTTTTTCTCGTGTTTAGTAGCCAGTGGGCAACTGATGAAGCTAAGTAGCTCTCTGTAAAAAGGGACTGTCTCTACAAGGCAGTGCCACACAGCATATTACTTTGGGAGGTTCAAGGGTTTCTCTTGTGTTGCTTGTAACGAGGACATTTCCCTTCCCCCTCCCGCCTCTTCCCTACAGTACTCTGGAGAGTTTGTGCAGTCTGCATACCTGTCCAGACGTCTGGCCTACTTCTGCACCCGCAGGCTTGCTATGCAGCTGGATGGTGCTGGTGGGCACCCACCCCACATCCTGTCTGCCCAGACAGGGAACGCTCTTCCTTCAACTCCCACCCCTCAGCCAGCTGCAGGGAATCCTCCTCCCAGCCCTTTCAGCGACTTACTGCTGTGCCCCCAGCACCGGCCAGTGGTATATGGGCTCAGCTGCATCCTCCAGGTAGGTTTGAGTAGTGGTTGGTGATACTGGGGTCAACAGGGATGGTTTATATTGTATGCCATCACAGAAGAATCATTACAGTCTGAGTAAGCAACTTCCTGAGTACAGAAATATCAAACCATGATTGTCAATGGGTCGGTCTCTGCTGATGTGTTACAGAGCTTTCGTACCAGACATCAGTGCTGTGGCAGTGCCCTTGACTGACTTGCATAAGAAAAATGGGTTGGAATAGAGCCTTTTGCTCTATTCACAGGTGTCTCAGGTGGCTGGAAAAGCTTTGCAGAAACGGGGATGAGAAAGAAAGGGTCATTTCATCTTATGTATGTCAGTAATGTTGTCATCTAGGAAAGGAAATTATGCCAGAAATGAAGGAGCAAGCCAAGAAGCAGCCAGCCAGCTCTCAAACAGGGTAGATAGAAAATTCCTAGAGTACAGTGGGCTAGAAGCAAGGATCTGTCTGCAAGGGCTAGAGAGCAATGCAGAGGTTTATAAATAGCCCCTTTGTATTCCCATTAAGTCTTTCTTGGTCACTTTCAGTTAAAAAAAAATTTAGAGTGTTTTTTTCTGGCTTCTGTGTGATAATACATGTCTTCTTTAAATATAAAACCCCCTTTGGGAGTTTACTTTAGGAAAAAGATACGAGCACGTACACCTCAAAGATTTGGCTGATTTGGGGTTTGAACACAACCTTCTTAAAAGGTTTGACTTGGTTAATGATGGTCTGATTTTTCTTAGTATGTCTCAGAAGAGCTCTTCTGGTGGATCTACAGATCTTCTGATGTGCAGATAGTAGACAGGGCTAAGAGAATAAGATCTAATGGTTGGAAATCGGAGCTGGGTAGAGTCAGGCTGGAAACAGTTGCATTTTTAACAGTGTACATAATTAACATTTGCTCAAACATTCTCAGGATATGATGAATTCTTTGGTTTGAGTGTTTAAAACAGCCTTGGTTGTCCAATCTTAATGCCTGGCTCATTGTGAGCTAGAAGCTGTAGGGGTATATGCTAGGAATCGTTCAGTGAAGTTTTGTCTGTGTTTGGGTGGGTGTCTGTACAAGATGATAAAAGAATGAAAATGTGTATATAATAGTATTGTTACTATAATCATACTTGTAATCATTAAATAATATAGTGTAATAAGTTTGGGTCTGTTGACTCATTCTACTTCTCAGACTTTCCTCTTGATGAGGGCAGTAAGTCACTAATGTAAATGCTGCTCCTGGACCATGAGGGTTGGATTGTGCATTGACAATGTGAGTTGTAGACAATAAGTTCTGTTTAGAAGCAG
Organism: Anarhynchus alexandrinus; assembly: GCA_008711295.1. Taxonomy (NCBI): domain Eukaryota; kingdom Metazoa; phylum Chordata; class Aves; order Charadriiformes; family Charadriidae; genus Anarhynchus; species Anarhynchus alexandrinus. Next base: position 264,412 of record VUYV01000428.1, read on the forward strand.
CAGGGAGCTCTGCAGCAACAGGTTGCTGCTTTTGGATAACGCAGAACTCTGGTCTTGGTTTCCTAAGCATACCTAGGGGAAGAAACTCAGTGCAGCATAAAGACTAGTTTACTCTTTTCTACTCTGGTATGGTCTTTAGCCCGAAGACTCTTTCAGAGCTTAGAACAAAAAAATCCAAATAGTAAATATGTATACAGGATGGTGAATGCCTGGGCAGTAGGATAAAGGAGTGGTTATTTCTGTACAAATCAATCTAACTTAATTGTTTTGACCTTGATTTGCTCAATGATACTGACCTTTCTATCTGTTGCAGAGTATAATTTTGTGTTGCCCAAGTGCCCTTGTGTGGCATTACTCATTAACTGATAGCAGGATAAAGACCGGCTCTCCATTGGACCACCTGCCTATAGCCCCATCCAACTTGCCCATGCCGGGAGGGAATTCGGCCTTTACACAGCAGGTGAGCAGCCTTCAAAAAAGGGAGCTCTTGTGGTCCAGGATAATAGCTGTATCTTTGCTCTTTCAGGATTTTCTTTTCATGTTGTGTGATAAGCAGAGCTGGAGGTGCTGTCTCACTCCCAAGGAATTAAATGCTCCCATTCTGCTATAAGCAAGACAGTGATGTCCTTGGAAGATGGGCAGAATCTAACCTTGAGTAGAACTACTGTCATGCTCTTTGTTTTCTGGTGATTTTATACACGGGACTTCTAAGGCATCCTTTTGTATGTTTACACAAGTCCATTGCTCTTAGGTTCGGGCAAAGCTGCGTGAAATTGAGCAGCAGATAAAGGAACGTGGCCAGGCTGTGGAGGTTCGCTGGTCATTTGACAAGTGCCAGGAAACCACAGCAGGTAAGTTGTTGTAGGTTAAAGTTTCTCTCTTCCTGTTCCATGTGTTACCCTGAGAAACATTCTGTCTGGCTATTTTCTTTGACTTTTCCTGTTTGTTGCCATTGGTGTTTACTGTCAGCGGTGAAAAAAAAAACCCCAAATGGCTCTTTTTATTTCCAATGCAAAATCTTGCATGGGTCTGTTTCCCCAGATGTAGGGGGAGTTTCTGTTACTGGAAGCTGGAAATATGTACCAGAGAAATATGCTCTTGTATATGTGCCGTGTTCTGATGCTTTCCCCTCACATCTGCTGTTGGCTGCTCTGAGAGCCAGGATACTAAGCTAGGTGGACCCTTGCCTGTCTGGTACAGCTTTCCTTAGGCAGTCTCCTGAGCAGTGAGCTCACAGGAACTTGTGCTCCATAGTCTGTTGTACCAGTTGCCAAATGCCCGTTTCTCTTCTCTCTTCTCTTCTAGGTTTCACTATTGGTCGTGTCTTGCACACTTTAGAAGTTCTGGACAGTCACAGCTTTGAAAGATCTGACTTCAGCAACTCTTTGGATTCCTTGTATAACAGGATATTTGGGCTGGGTCCAACCAAAGACAGTCATGAGGTGCCTTGGGACTTTGCTGCTGGGCCCTGGTCTTGGACATGCTATGTTCTTGTTTATATTCCACGGTTACTGTGCTGTGTCTGCAGAGAGCTGATAGGTAGTGGCCTTTGGCCAGGAGATGCGATCTCCATTGAAAAGGATTTTGTGCAGCCCTAAGTTGGGGAGGTACTAAAGTGAGAATGGGGGTTCTGTGCTCTAGAAAGTCTAGGCTAACAAATACGCGTAAGCTTGAGAGAATCTACACAGCTAACTGAGGAGAGTTGGATGGAAGACCTCAGTCCGAATAGCAGATTGATAATAAAGACATGTTCTGTGTCCAAGAGAAGTAAATGCTAGCCTTGTCAAATTCTGGGCCGGCGGCTGTGTCCTGGGAGTCTGGGAGCTCACAGTTCAAGTTCCTCTTAGCCTGGGATGTGACATATTTATGATGTGTGGGACCATAGTGCAACCAATACCGCAATGGTTCCTGGAAGTGAGCTGCAGATTTAGTAGTTTGCATATTTTGTATAATGCTGTCGAGAAGCTGTTTCACTCTGTGCTGAGATTAGCACTCCATAGATGTGCTGCTGGAAGAGAGATGATTTTCTGAAGCAAAGCCAGCCTGGAGATTTGTCAAGGGCTAAGGATCACCTCATGTTGCAATGTGGAGTCAAAGCAGAGACAAAACAGGAGGGCTGTAGCTTGACATCTTTCTTCCATGGTAGGAAGAGGGGAATGTAGAATTTTTCAGGTTGTGTTCTACTAGAAGAAGACTCTCTGTTATATCCAACCTGAGGCCTTAGGACTGCTCACCTCTTCTGTTTGGCTCGGGTTCTCACCGTAGTGCGTATATCTCAACAGATCTCCCCAGATGATGATGCAGTGGTGGCCTTGCTGTGCGAGTGGGCTGTCAGCTACAAACGCTCTGGACGTCACAGGGCTATGGTTGTGGCGAAACTCCTGGAGAAGCGTCAAGCAGAGATAGAGGCTGAGGTAAGTCGTTATTCCTGGAAGGCTAGCAGCAGTAAAGGAGAGCAGAGGTTACCTAACTACGATTATCTATTACACCGAAAGGCAAAGGCTGATCAGCACAACGCCTCTTAATGCTGGTGCTGTTAATTACAGCATCTGCTCCGTCTAACCTGAAGTAGGTCATAAGTGAGCCTGTGGGATGGTGTGTATTCCATTTCTTGGATATGTTTGAAGACAGTTGATTGCAGTGCAGAAGTACTGGCATACTTGGAGACTGTGAAGTTGTTTACAGAAACCTGTGTGGTGACTTTCCCATAAGTGCAAGATAGGAAAATTCTCTTGAAAACTTCTTTTTGGAGTTTATGGATAGTGAGTTTCTCCTCTGTGACAGCAGTTGGTACTTTTTTGTGTTTCTACAGAGATGTGGGGACTCTGAAGTTGTGGATGAGAAGGGCTCCATCTCCTCAGGCTCACTCTCAGCAGCCAGCGCTCCCGTCTTTCAGGATGTCCTTATGCAGTTCCTTGACACTCAAGCTCCTATGCTAAGTATGTAATAAGAACTTTTGGTCTCCTGGTTTCTAGTTTTCACTCTCCTGCAAACTTTGAATCTGTGTGCTATTCGCTTGCGCGTAGGTCTCGGATGTACCTAAATTCTCTCTCTGGCTTTCTTGCGATCCAGAGCATACCTTGGAGAGGGAGGGCAAGCAGCCTGGAGGGCCAGATGATAGAAGGATAATGCAGAAGCACTTCTGTTGACAGTGTTGACCAGAATAAATGGCTATAGGTTAATCAGGAATTAATTCAGTCTGAGAACTAGAGAGAGGTTTCTAAATAGTAAGTGACAGAGCTCTGGAATAGTCTCTCAGTGGAAGTACTGCAGACAGATTAAGGGGGAGAGGGTACAACTCTGAATGATGCAGCCAACTGTTTATACACCAAGGAACGACACTTCCAGGCTGAAGTCCTTTGCCTCTGGTCTGTGAGACTGACTGGAGAGTTATTGACTTACTTAATTTCCACCTGTTGAAACTGGGCTTTCTGCTTTTAGTCCCTACTGTAATCTCAGAACTGTGTATCAGTCATTTACTGTGTTGAGATCTGTGGAAGCACTTTCTCTAGCCCTAGGTGGCTGGCGTTGCTCAGAGTGCTGCAGAAGAACTCTGGTAGCCCTGACTGTCCTGTTGTTTCAGCTGATCCTGGGAAGGAAAATGAGAAGGTGGAGTTCTTTAATCTGGTGCTGCTGTTCTGTGAGCTAATCCGACATGATGTCTTCTCTCACAACATCTACATGTGCACGCTCATCTCCCGGGGTGATCTTGCCATGGATTCTCATGGGCCTCGCCCGCCCTCGCCCTTCGATGACCCTGCTGAGGAGCATGACAGGAAGGAGACGGAGGGAAATAGTGGCATCAAGCTAGAGGTGAGAGCGCAAGCACCATGGCCCTCCTGTACATGTCCCTGTGTTGTGCTTGTCTGTTTTTACCAGCTTTGCAGCCTCCTTGCTGTTACCTGCTGGAGGGTGTACCAGCGACTCATGCTTTTCCTTCCTCCATCCTATTTCCTTAGCATTTCAGTTTCAAATGTAGAAGGCTGGAAAGGACCTGCTGAACATTAAGGGGTAGATAGGAAAATCTTGCACTGCTCAAAGCAGAGCAGCGTATCGTGAGCTGCTGTGTGAGGCCTGTCTGTGATATTTGCAGTGTATTAGGCTCTAACTTGCCAGGCACCATGGGTGTGTTGGCATATCGCTGTCACTGTCCAATGTGGACATCGAGTGCTGTAGTAAAGAAATACTCTTGTTCTGTGGTGCATCACTGAGATGTAAAGCTGCTTTGTCTGTTCCCAGGACACAGGTCTTTCTGAGCCCATGGACATCGACCACAACTCCAGCATGCTCTTTGATGATATGGAGAAGACAGACTTTTCGGTACGTTCCTGCATTTTCTACCTGCTACTCAGTAGGTAGGTCAGTATGTTGTGGTGGGACCAGGGACAGTATATGTGCTGTTTTTGTGTGAGTTGTGGTTTGAGGTAAAACAAAACCATTTTTCTTTTCAGTAACTTTTTCCCTCTCTACTGTAGAGCCAGTATGCTGGGAGCGTAAGGCAGCTGACACTGTAAAAAGATCCATATAACCTGTTTATGCAGTTTGGAGTCCATCAAAGTAGAGTGAGTCCCAGTCGTTCCTGGGATCTCCTGTGCTCTGGCCACTGCCAGCCCAGTGTTTGGGCAGGGTAGGAAGTGGGCTGCTTGGAAGTGAATGGGGAAATGGATGACCGTGATAGCACCAGGAGATTGGGAGTGACCAGTTAGTGTTGGCAGGGATTTTCTTGATCACCTGGGAGAAGACACAGTTCTGCTGTCATCGTACTGTGTGGCCTTCAGCACTTCTTCAGTTTTACAGTTCTTCATAATATTTGTGGGCGTAATTCATGGTTGCAGAATGCTTTGAAGCACTTAGTAATAAAAATAACTTGTGGTGGTTGAAAAGTCCCTGAGTACCTACATTCCTGCGGCCATTTCTGGCCTTTCAAGGTACGTTAGGCAGGTGTCATGTGCAGAGCTATGTGGCTTTCCTGTGGCTTTCCCAGGATCCTTGCTTGTTCTGTAGAGGTGGTGGTTCCCCAAATCCTAAATAGTGGTTATTTATTTCCTATTGTTTTTAACTCAATATACAACACGGACCAGAAGCAGAAATGGGAGTAATGTCTCAGCACATTGCCTTGGTCATTGTCCTAAGAACTGGATGTTTCTCCAACCCGTCCTCTTCCTGCCCTTTTTTAGGCCTGAGCGGATGTACCTTCCTTCAGCAATCTTCGCTGTGACCGCGTGACCATGTTCCCAAACTACCTTTTCTTGTTCTTATGTCTCCCTAGATGTTTTCTCCTCCAATGCATTGCGAATCTAAAGCCAGCCCTTCCCCTGAGAAACCAGATCCTGAAAAGGAAACAAAGCCTCTGCTGAAGGATAAGTCTGTGGAAGGAATGCTAGCATCCCTGTATGACCAGCCTCGGCACATCCAGTATGCAACACACTTTCCTATTCCTCAGGTATGAGACCTGCTCATAACTGCTCCCCTCTTGCTGCCTTCTGCTCTGGTCATGAGGGTGCTGTTTCCCTGTGGTACTGCTTTGGTTGGGTAAGGAGCCGTCACGCTTTCCTGCAGTGCTGCAGGAGGTGATCTACTTAAGATGTCTCCTTGCTTACTCCCAGAGCAACTTCTGAGATGAAGCTTTCCTTTTCCTTTAAGAGATCCAGATGTGAAACAAGATTAAAGCATTCAGACTCATAGTTGCTAATGCAATTGTCTCTTTTGGTTCCCTAGGAGGAGTCATGCAGTCATGAGTGTAACCAACGGTTGGTAGTTCTTTTTGGGGTTGGAAAACAACGGGACGATGCTCGGCATACGATCAAGAAAATAACCAAAGACATTCTAAAAGTCTTAAACAGAAAGAGCACTGCAGAGACCGGTTAGTAGAGCTTAAGCCACTCCTTTCTGAAGTAGGAGCGTCTTTCCAGTTGGCTGGCTAATTTGTCTGGAGTCTCACAGTGAAAGGATTTTATGTAATCTACAGTGCCTGGTTAAGTTGTATCAGTCACTGAGAGTCTGGATTGGTGCTCTGCTCCCAAACATACTAACCAGCAAGTTAAGACGATTGGTTTCCTGCTGACAATATCTGTTTAATTGAACTTTTCTTCAGAAAAGGATTAAGTCATATAAGGTTCAGAGTAGGACCCTGGCCAAAACATTGGCTTTTCAAATTTTATTTTCTTTAGTTCTTATGTTTTGATCCTTGCACAAGAAGCAAAGAGGACTTTGCCGATGCATATTTGGCAAAGACCTTGATTAAATGTAGCATATCGTTATGCTTGGGGCACATGCTAAATGTGTAGCATGGGTAATTTGGATAGCTGTGTCAGAGGCTTTCTATTGATTTTGAGTTCCATCAGCTGAGAATCTGGCTACAATTCTTTTTTCTCTCTTAGTCTGATTCCTGAAAGGCAACTTGAAATGTGGTAGAAAGATGATTCTTTAAAGATGGGGTGCTCTGACAAAGAAATTTTGAGGCTGAACATCTCCAATCCAGAATGTCTGTTTTCTTCAGGGAATCAGTGTACCTGTAAATGGAGAGAGAAAAGTATTTTCCCCCTCCAAGAAGTACCTTCGTTTGGGATAAACTAACGTTAACCCTACTGTCATTCTCAGGTTAGGAATTCCTTCCTCAGCATTTTATTGTTTTGAATTCAAGATAGTCCTTATCAGTCTGGGACTTAGGCTTTTTGGCTATGCTGTGTGGCAGGGGCTGGTCTTGCTGAGGGACTGGCAGTTACTGGTGGCCGATGTCTCATACGCCTCTGATGAGGAAGGTAGCCTAATACTGTTTTCTGATCTTCCCAACTTTGGTAGGTGGAGAGGAAGGCCAGAAGAGGAAAAAAAGCAAGCCAGAAGCGTTCCCAACAGCTGAAGATATCTTTGCAAAGTTCCAGCACCTTTCTCACTTTGATCAGCACCAAGTCACATCTCAGGTATGAAACTTTCAAGGCTGCTTTCCTGCTTGGGCCCTGACCGTGTCCCTTTATGTTACTGAGAGCAGCTTCCTGGAGGGACAGGGAGATGGGCCTGCTGAGGGACCTCTGCAAAGCGCGATAGTACTGTGTGTCATCTTGCACTTGCAGGTATCTCGCAACGTCTTGGAACAGATCACCAGCTTTGCCTTGGGAATGTCATACCACCTGCCTCTGGTACAGCACGTGCAGTTCATATTTGACTTGATGGAGTATTCACTCAATATCAGTGGTCTTATCGACTTTGCCATCCAGGTAAGTGTAGTGTGCTCAAACGCTTCCTGGGGAGGGGTTTGTCAGCCTGAAAGGCAGCAGATCTGTGCTGTGATAGCTGGGCTGCTCCTGGGATCATTGGTGACCCTCTGACCTGTGTCATGGAGGCGGTCAGATTAGGTGGTCATTGCGGTGCTCCTGGGCTGCAGCTGTTAGGAATAGTTTTTTTGGGGCAGGTAGTCTTACATGTTCTGTTCTGAGGATTATTATTCCAGAGGCTTCAGGGTTCTCTCCAAAGGACTTGTGTTACATCTCTGTCCCTGGCTGCAGCAAGGCCTTGTTCTGAGTGAGAAGGGGATCATCTGTCTCTGGCAGCTCTCCCACCTCGCTCCCCTGGAAGGATCCTTGGCACATGGCAGCACAGGCTGCCTTCTGGATCCTGCTAAAATCCTGTTGCTGTTTCTGCAGCCTGTGCCAGGTGTCTCTTGAAGCCTTGCTATGGTTGCTGATGGAATTGAGGCTGTTAGCCTCAAAAAAGGGAGCCGAGTGAGATTTATGCAGGACGGAATTGCCAAACAAGCTGCCTGCTGTGATGTGTGGCCTTATCCCAATCACCTTCTGATATCCAAGCACTGCCAGCCCCTTGTACTGCCTGAGTGAGACATTGTGCCTAAGTATGGGGTGCCAACTGTTCCAGGGGTACATCGCTAGGCAGAAAGTGCCTGCCAGTCCCTTTCCTGGCAGGTCCCGTAGGCTGTGGGTGCGGTGTGCCTGCTCCATTTCTGACCATACCTTACCCCTGTGGCTGTTGAAGGGTTTTTCTGTCATTGGGTACAGTTGCTGAATGAACTGAGCGTGGTGGAGGCAGAACTGCTGTTGAAATCCTCCGACCTTGTTGGCAGCTACACCACCAGCTTGTGCCTGTGCATCGTGGCTGTGCTGCGGCACTACCACTCCTGCCTTATATTGAACCAGGACCAGATGGCTCAGGTCTTTGAAGGGTAAGGGAATCTTCCCCTCACTGTGTGGAAGGAAGCAACCTATCTTCTGGGGTCTTGTTAAGGGGCAGAAACTTTGTGCCTGATGGTTCAGCCTGCAGAATTTGCGGGGGACAGGATATGTCACCCAGTGAGCACTGTTGCTATGAGGTCAGGAAGATATTTATGTAATGAGGTTATTCCTTATTCCTTGTTGCTGCAGCACTTTTTTTGTCTCTGTACAGCCTGTGTGGGGTGGTGAAACATGGCATGAACCGCTCAGATGGCTCCTCAGCAGAGCGCTGTATCCTGGCCTATCTCTACGACCTGTATACCTCCTGCAGTCACCTCAAAAGTAAATTTGGGGAGCTCTTTAGGTGAGTCTGTGGCAGGTGGGATGCAGTGGGTGCTGACCAGTATAGCACCTTGGCTTAAGCTTTGCTTGTGATCTTGTTCCATGGGATTGTCCCTGAGGCCCTCTCAATGGGGAACTGAAGCCTTGGGAGTAGTGTCTGTTTTAATCACCCAGTGTATAATCTTGACTCTTAAATTGTCAAGTTGTTTTTGGTAAATTGCCTTCAGCAGTCCTCTGCACCTCCACAGATCTGTTCTTACCGTACTCCTAGAGAACAGAAGTAGAGAGATCTGTTCCTACCAAACTCAGATGACTGAGCAGTTCATCCTAATGGTTGTTCTCTGCTTGTGCTCAGCTCCCTAATAATCCTTGGACTGCTTCTGAACCTGCTCTGCTTGGTTCTGGGTTTGTTCCTGTGCTACTTTGCACTCCTTATCCTTGTTCTGCCCCTGTTGGCTCTTCACGTTCTGCTCTGCTGATGTTGCCCCCAGGCTCTGTCCCGTGGGCTTACTTTACTCTGTTGCTTTCATAGAATCATAGAATTAGTGAGGTTGGAAGGGACCTTTAAGATCATCAAGTCCAACCGTTAACCTACCCTGAAGAGAGAAAAAAGAGAAAGAAGAAAAGAGAGAAAGAAAGAAGAAAGAAAAAAAAAAAAAAAAAAAACAAAAAACCCCCAAAAAACCCACACCAAAACACAAAAAAAACCCAAAAAAACCACCAAAAAACACACCAAAAAAAAACCAC
>VUYV01000428.1:273823-299095 GCA_008711295.1 Anarhynchus alexandrinus
CTCAGCCTCCTCTTCTCCAGGCTAAACAACCCCAGATCCCTCAGTCGTTCCTCATAAGGTTTGTCCTCCAGACCCCTCACCAGCTTAGTAGCCCTTCTCTGGACACGCTCCAACACCTCAATGTCCTTCTTGTAGTGAGGTCTTTCTGCCCTTTGCAGTTCTTCTCTTGGGAACTGTGCCTCCACCAGCTCCCTGTGGAGCTCCTCCCTTAGCAGCCCAGAGATGGAGTCCACAGATCCCCCTGGCTTTTTGCTTACGCAATCTGGTGAAGGGATAATTCTCCCGACAGCCCTGTTTCCCAGTACAGTGCTTCACTTTGTCTTCTCTTGCAGCCCCTGCTCCCTATTAGTGTTTTCAGTGCGGGCGTGCTGTATGGACATCTAACGCTTGGTGTTACCCCTCACTGAGGGGCTGTGAGAGTGGCTTGTGCCTTGGTGTCAGCTGGCAAAACTCCTGGCTGCTGAGAGCCTTTGACGTCTCTCTCTGGACTGAATCAAGAGCAAGAGGGAGTGCTATGGTCACAGGTGCACTGGGGCTCTTTGAAGGAGTCGTCATGCATACAGACATGAGAAACCTGATATTAGTCTATCTGAATTCCCAAAAGCTGTTCAGCAAGGCTTTAAATTAATGGCCACATAAAAAAGAGAATAGCCTCTAGCAGGCAAACAGTAGGTTAGAGAAGGAGACAGGGAGTGGGAAGGAGTTTGTATTTTGAGGGTGATCCCTCCCTGAGGAGTCCCATAGGACTCTGCTCGTGCTTGTGCTGTTCTACGCATTGGAAGTTGTATGGGTGGTCCCAAAACTTTTCATGTAACTGTTAGCGAGCATATAACAATAGAAGTTGGCTGCAGATTGTTGTAGTAGCGCACAGTGATGGTGACCAGGTGATAAACTGGCAGATGAAGTTTAGTGTTAAAATAACGCACAGAGGATTGTCCTTGTTCCCTTCCAAACTCTACGTAGCAGTGGATATATATCTTTTGGGAGAGTCTTTGTTGGTACATGGTGATCTTGAGTTTCCACAGGTTCTTGCCCAGGGACGGCTTGTCTTGCACAGGATTGCTTTGCTTTTCAGAGTTCAATGGAAGCTTAGTTTTTTGTGTTGCTAATCTCTCTTTTCTGTCCTGTTTAGTGACTTCTGCTCCAAGGTGAAGAACACAATCTACTGCAACGTTGAGCCATCTGACTCCAACATGCTATGGGAACCAGAGTTCATGATTGACACTATTGAAAATCCATCTGCGCATAACTTTACATACACTAACCTGGGCAAGAGCCTCAATGAAAACCCAGCCAACCGCTACAGTTTCGTCTGTAATGCACTTATGCATGTGTGTGTGGGACACCACGATCCAGACAGGTGAGAGGCAGAACTTTCATGGTTCTACTGAGGTAGTAAAATCTTTGGGTGAGGGTAAGAAAGCCAGTAGCCATTCCTTGGCTGTCTTGAAGTGTCAGGAAGAAGGAGCCAAGGCTGGGGTCCCTTAGAGAATCACTGACCTCATGGCGTGCATGAGTAGCAAAGTTGACCCTCTGCTTTTTTCATTATTTATTTAACAGGGTGAACGACATTGCTATCCTGTGTGCTGAGCTAACTGGTTACTGCAAGTCTCTAAGCGCCGAGTGGCTGGGTGTGCTCAAAGCTTTGTGCTGTTCCTCCAATAATGGGACCTGTGGCTTCAATGATCTCCTCTGCAATGTTGATGCAAGTGCAAACATTCAAAAGGGGAAAAGGAATTGAAGCAGGAGTGGAGGGATCCCTTGGGAGAAGGCAGAAATGAACAAGGGATGGAGGCTTTGTCTTCTGAGGACAGGGGAAAGGCTTTGAATACCAGGGCTACCTTTTGGTGTTTGTTGCAGCCTGGGCTGATCATGGACATTGACCTGGGGTTATGGGCCCTTCTACCCCCCCTGCTCCTAGGCAAGCTGAGGAATTGCTGACAGAGGGAATGAGGCAGAGGCTGTTGTGATCACTGGCTGATCTCCTCTCTTCCAGGTCAGTGACTTATCTTTCCATGATTCCTTGGCCACCTTTGTTGCCATTCTCATTGCCCGGCAGTGCTTGCTGCTGGAGGACCTGATTCGCTGTGCTGCTATCCCCTCACTCCTCAATGCTGGTAAGTGCAGCCCTGCAGAAAGCTGGTCTTAGTCTCAGTTCTGGCCCAAAGGCTTGTGTTTAATGGATATGGTTCAGCTTAGCATTTTGGCTAGAGCAGTCAGCTGAGCAGTTGGGCCGAAAGCTCCTGGGTCACTCTGCTTTTGCCACCAGCCTTCCTAGCTTTGCTCTGGGGGTTGCAGCATCCAGACCCTGACAGGGTGAAGTTGGGAAGATGGAGCGAGCAGAGTGCAGTGCATGCCATTGGAGATAACACCGATGGATTTCCTCACTTGCACGTTAATTGCTGCACATGCTCCATATTTTGTAAATACAATAAGGCTGCTGCAGCTTCTCAACTGGCTGCTCCAGGGCAGTGCACTGTGAATAGCTTTTGGATTGAGAGTCAGCTGTCCTGGTGCTTAAGAAATCTCAGTTGTCTGTTTTCTTTACATAGCCTGCAGTGAACAGGACTCAGAACCAGGAGCACGTCTGACCTGCCGGATTTTACTCCATCTGTTTAAGACTCCACAGCTGAACCCATGCCAGCAAGATGGCAGTAAGTGAATGACAGTAGAACCTGTCTTTATTGTGAAAGTACTGAGGCTCTTGCACCTCAAGAAAAGAGATACTGGACCCTATGATTAGAGATCATGACCTGCTTGCTTTGAATAAAGCAGGCAAAGCCTGATACACTGCTTTCTGCAGAGAACAAAGAGCAACATCCTTCCATTTATGTCACTCCATGGTAGCCAGGCATGTTGGGGAGGAGGCCCTTGGAGGCAGGAAACCAGCCAGTAGAGGTGGCCTTGCCGTCACTAAGCCCTTAAAATAATGATCACTTCTTTTTTTTATATCTAGAGCTTTGTATAGCCTCTTACCTTGGTGACAGAAGCTGCTATTTTACAGCACTCCCTTTTTGTCTGATGATGGAAACAGTCCAGGAAGCTCTGTTCTTGGCTCCTCATCAGTATCCTGATAGCTCAGATCTCTAAACCCAGCCTTTATTCTAGGTTAGGGTGCTGTTGGAGCTTGGAGTTCATGACACAGGCACTGCTCCCCATTTGGATTTCATGGTTCAGTTGTCACAGTGTGATTCGCACTATGCTTTGAGAAACTTAATTAAATTGACCCCATGTTACGGTTGGGAAAAGGACTAGCCTCAGGATTCTCTGAGCTGGATTCTGCGGTACTGGCTGGCACGTAATTCAGGCAGCTCTGGAGCCTGCGCCTTTCTCGCTGGGTATTGCCCTTCCCTATTGTCCTCTTTGCAGACAAACCCACGGTGGGAATACGCTCTTCCTGTGACCGTCACTTACTGGCAGCTTCCCAGAATCGTATTGTGGATGGAGCGGTCTTTGCAGTGCTGAAGGCTGTCTTTGTTCTGGGTGTGTACCTGTGCTAGCCTGAACCTATAAGAATGTTTTTTGGGGGGGGGGTGGGTGGGAGAAAGGCACTGTATTGCATGTGTTGGTTGTGCAGAAGGCCAGAGCAGATCTGTTTTGGTGGATATGTGGCTTGTCTGAAGCCCTTTGGTTGAGCTGAAAACATACTTTGTATCTCTTAGCTGGAGAGAGATCGCTGATCACAGAGTTTACAAAAGCTCAAGATGTTTTGGGGGGTCAGGCTTTGGGTTTAGCATTGATGATTGATGTTTGTGCTTTTCCTGTAGGAGATGCAGAACTGAAAGGCTCTGGCTTTTCCCACCCTGGAGGTGTTGATGATCTCATGGATGATGAACTGGGCACCAGGAAGGCTGGTGGTCGGGTAGTAACTGTAGAAACAGCTAGCTTGGATATTTATGCCAAGTATGTACTAAGGAGTATATGTCAACAGGTGAGTCTGTCCCAGGGTTTGTCCTTATCCCTTCTGCTGACAGATAGATCCCATATGCCTTTCTGCAGATTGGGTTTTGCAGGTATTTCTTTGAAAGATCAGTAAAGAACCTGCGATGGTTCTGCCACGTGATGGCGCCAAGGATTGCTCACCATTAGCGAAAACCAGAGAGGCAAACAGTTGACAAGAATTAGGTGTTGCAGTATGCAGGGACTGCATATCCCCTTTGCTGTGGCAACAGCACAGGGCTTATGTCCAAGGAAGGGAGTGCTGGGAGTGATTTGCTGAGATGTGTGCTGGAGGCAAAGAAGATAAGCATGAGAAAGACAGCTTGTTGAAGTGATAAATGGTGCCTTTCAGAATGCAGCTTAAGTGTTGCTTGTAGCTAGGCTGTTAATGTATCCCTGGGCTTTGCAGTGCCCTGTTTAGTTAATTAAAGGAACAACAACAAAAATTTTTTGCTTAGCCTAATCTGTCAACACCAGTATTTCTGTTCCTTTGTGGAAAATTAACATTTGAGGAGCTGAAACCTGGCTAATAAGGTACTTAGTTGCAGAGTGGAGTGGCTGTTACCACTGCTTTCTGAAAATGGGTGTTGAAGGGTGTCCTTGGCCTTGGTTGCAAATTTATTCTGTCAACAGGAAAGATGCAGAGTTACAATTTGAAACCTGTATTCTGTATTACAATTTGAAACCTGTATGCTGTGGTACTAATGTGTAAACACAATGCATTAGTGCTGCATTGTCCTCATGCTTTGTGATGCTGCCGTTTGTTAGTTGGCTCACTACGTAGCAATGTTACCAGCCTACCAAAGAGGAATTGGAGCCACCTATTTGCAAGAATAAATGCAACAGAATTCAGGTGTTCCTGAAACCTGGCTGTAGCATTGACAGAAGTAGATATTCCCTTGCTCCTCTGCGTAGGAAGGACTCGCAGTAGGTAGAAAGCGCGCGCGCGTGTGTGTGTGTGTGTGTGTTTGTACAGGAGGGAGCAGCAATGTCAGGTATCCTGCTCATACCAATTGTTGGCAGCACTGGTTATGTAGGCGTGAGCATTCCAGTAGACACCAGTGTGTACCACCATATTGTGCCAGAGCTCCAGCAGGGTTTCTGCAGCTGTAAAGGGCTGGTAAAATGATGTGTGCTGCAGAACTCGCACTACCAACTCTGAAATGTCTGTAGAATGCCTTAAACTATAGGTTGTGGTTTCTCAAACTCAGAAAATGTTGCATCTCATATTCAGGTGTATATTTTATAATAGACTTCATCATGAGTGGGTGGGGAAAAGGAGCAGATTATAGAACTAAGTTAAAGGTTTCTTAGGTGCAAATGATCATGACATAGTTGCTGGTCTTCCCTTTAGCCTCTTTAAATTAATAAATGTAATTGTGACTGCCCTTTTGAAAAGGTTAATTTTGTAGAGCTGTGATAAACCACAGTGGGAACCAAGAGGGAGGCTTGAGCCAAAGGTGCTAACCTAAATCTGGTGATTAGGATGGTGGAGTTGTCCATAGTGCTTGGAAAATGTGTTCATCATGCTCTCTTGTGAAAGAGGCAGGTGAGGGGCTCTGTTTCAGTAATATGAAGGCTGTGGCGGTGGCTGTTTTGTAGGGAACTGTTGCAGAGTGAGAGAGGCTGGAAGTTCCTCAAGGTTGAAGGTGGTAGTTGACTTCATGCTTATTTGTGACATTATACGAATAAAGTGGATCAGAGACAAAGTCTGAATTCTTGTAGGAAGCTGAGCAAGTGACAAAAAGGGTCTTCCCAAGGATAGGCGTATTACGTACACAAGGAAGAGAAGCTTCTAGAGATGATGATGTAGCAACACTGGAGGGGAGAAATGCGATAGGCATTGGAGGTGTCACCAGATCACATGTATTGGCAAAGTGGAAATTTCATCTGGGATGAAGTTGAAGATCTGGGCTGTGGTTTCACAAGGATTTCAAACCAGGCATTTAGCCTTTCTGATCTTTGTGCTCTACTTAGTGCTTAGAGTGCTGTCTGCTGCTGAGAGGGACCGTTCCCGGCTTTCTAGGCTTAGCACCAGCACCTGCGCTTCATGAGCTGGATCCTCATCTCTTCTCTGGTTGTCACTTTTCAGTGGAAGAATTCTCTGATCAGACTTGCTCTGCAGCTGCAGAAGTGCTTATACAGCAGTCCTCTGTAGATTTTAATTTCATGAATTTGCCTAACTGATTTTCAATATTAAAAAATTTTGCAGTAACGAATGCTGCAGGTTAACTGTAAATTGTGTGAAGAAGTGCCTACCTCATGTTTGTTTTGGAAACTGCTGCCTTTATTATTATACATTTAGGGACCACCAACTGAATTTGAGAGGCTGACAGGAGTAGTTTTCTGTCTGCCTTCTCCTCATGGTTTGTGACTTTACAGATGGCTTGTGTCCAGTCAGTTGTTTTTTCCTTCCAGGCTTTGAGAAGTAAAGTCATTGTTTTTTACTAAGGACGGTAGTGTGTTTTCCATCGCTATTTGAGAATTAAGGAGTGTGCTTTTCCTTAAGACGTGTTCTAGTTTTTAGCCTCAGCTGCAGCCCTGAATTACTTAATTTAGGATGGCTCCAGGGCTTTGTTGTGCAGGAAATAGACCACATAATTTTAAGTGATCCCTTCTGATCTTTTGAGCCCAAGCAGCATTGTTGGTGGAGCCTAGGCATGGCGGTGACTGTGTACTATTAAATCATACCAATACTTTATCAAAAGAAACAGCATCTACTGTGTTTCACCACTGCTGACTTGTCAAAGTTGATGTTTCCTCTGTTGTGATTGCTGTGCTGTGCCTGACGCCTGCTGAATCAGGATAGTACAGTTCATGAAGAGAAATAATTATCAGGCCTAACTGCGTACTAATAAGGTTTTTATGAGTTTGATGTGTTCCCCTCATCTCTCTGAGATTCAAAACAGGGGCGCTCGTTTGGAATCAGACATCGGTTTGGCTGTGCTGACTCTGGCTTCGTCTTGCAGGAGTGGGTAGGTGAGCGATGTCTGAAGTCCCTCTGTGAAGACAGCAATGACCTGCAGGATCCTGTCCTGAGCAGCACGCAGGCCCAGAGGCTGATGCAGCTGATTTGTTATCCACACCGGCTGCTAGACAACGAGGAAGGAGAAAATCCTCAGCGGCAGAGGATTAAACGCATCTTACAGGTACAGGCTCCTGGCAGAATAGAAGAGTGTCCTAGTAATTGCCTAATGTAGCATTAGAGTGGCGTTGTCCAAAGTGCAGCCTTCTGAGGGGTCCGACACTCATTATCGTGGGGGTGTGGGTTGATGTAGTTTGAAATGAGATAAGGACACATATGAAGTATGTGTATGTGTTTTGCAGAATCTGGACCAGTGGACCATGAGGCAGTCCTCACTGGAGCTGCAGCTCATGATTAAGCAGACAGCAAACAACGTGAGTTTCTGCTCAGAGGGGACCATACAGGGATGTGTGTTGCCAGTGTTGAAGTGGCTGCTTGTGGGGAGGTGGGGAGATGGCCTGGCAGAAGTGGCAATAGGGAGAAAGTAAACAAAGAGGGATTCAGGCCTGTGAAAGCCAAGCCTGAGAAGGATGCGATGAATCTGAGACCCAAAGAGCAGCAGCCATGAGGGAGTTGGCAGACTGGGTTTGTACTGAGTTGTGTTGAGATGTGCAAGCCCTGTCAGTGGGTGTTCTCAGAGAAGGACTTGGCTGTCTTTTCTTCCCTATCTCCAGGAGATGAATTCCTTGTTAGAAAATATAGCCAAGGCCACCATTGAGGTATTCCAGCAGTCAGCAGAAACCAGCTCTGCTAGCTCTGCTGGCAATGGAGTCAACAATATCAGTAGCTCAGCCAGTGCTACACCTGCCAGCAACAAATCCAAACCCATCCTCAGGTAGGTGTAGTCCCAGCATGCAGCTGCTTTGTAGACGAGTCTGAATCATAGGTTGGACTGCAAATGGCTTTTCTCCCCTGTGTTGTCACAGCTCCCTGGAGAGATCAGGAGTGTGGCTGGTGGCCCCTCTGATTGCCAAGCTTCCAACATCAGTGCAGGGCCATGTGCTGAAAGCTGCTGGAGAAGAACTGGAGAAAGGACAACATCTGGGGTCATCGTCCCGCAAAGAGCGGGACCGCCAGAAGCAGAAGAGGTGAGTCCTGGGGAAAGGGCAGGCAACGCTTGCTGTGCTGATCCCCCAGCCTGGCGGTACAGCTCCATCTTTGGTCTCTCTGCAGCATGTCCCTCCTGAGCCAGCAGCCATTTCTGTCACTGGTGCTAACATGCTTGAAAGGACAGGATGAGCAGCGGGAAGGCCTCCTCACCTCTCTGTACAGTCAGGTCCAGCAGGTAGCTGTCTTGCTTCTCCCCTCACTTTCCACAAGGGCTTGCTCCCCCAGTAGGCTGGCTGTTGGACATGTCCTTGGGGATGATGCCTGTCTGATTATATGCTCAATAAGGCAAAGATCTTACCGTGGTTGGTATAGGGTGCTTGAGCTGACCATGTCTGAGTCAATGGACAGTGGGCAGTACAAGCTGCTCTCTATAAACTTCAGTGTATAGCTTGTGAGGTCTGTCCTCCCTTCTAAATTTTTTAGATTGTTACGAATTGGCGGGAAGATCAGTACCAAGATGACTGCAAAGCCAAGCAGCTGATGCATGAGGCCCTGAAACTACGCCTGAATTTGGTGAGCAGTTGCAGAAAAAGAGCTTAACCATATGGGGTGAAAAGTTGGCTGCCTCTTTTGCTTTTTTTGAGCACACACACACATATGTCCTGAGGCAAGGAAGTAGGAGAGGCACATGTGCAGCTTCTAGGTCTTGAGCCCTGAGTGGGATAGGGTGCATGGAAAAACTCCCTTGCTCTATTTCACTAGGATGAAATCCACAGCCCTGGTCTCTGTTTTGGAGATGTGCCTTCCCATTTCAATGCTTTTGCAGTCCACAACACTACTACTTGCATCTGAGGTTTTTCCTGCTGACTGCAGTCTCCTTCAGCTGTCAGTAGGAGTTGCTCTGGTTTAGGCTTCTTTCTCGCTTTTAAATCTTAGTGTTTTTTCGTGGTGTCCTTGTGAATAAACTACTTTTCTCTGCCAGGTGGGGGGAATGTTTGACACAGTTCAACGCAGTACACAGCAGACAACTGAATGGGCTGTGCTTCTCCTGGACATCATCAGCAGTGGCACCGTGGACATGCAGTCAAACAAGTAACTTTGTGGCTGACTTCTGATCCATACACTTCCCAAGGGAGGCAGTCATTAGCATGGCCCCTCTTCTCGTGTGAGCTAGCTGTCTCTGTAGATGATCTCTCAGAAGTACTGTGACAGCAGAAAAAGGCTTTGGAGTAATAGCAGGCTACGACCTAGGTCCTAATATCCAAGTGCACTCTGACATATCCAGAGCAAACTTGGCTTTCCAGATGGAGAGAGGTAGGCAGGGGAGAGCTGAGTCTGGACCTGCTTTTTGGAGAAGCTGAATGGATAGACAGGAGGCCAGTCTTAATCTGTGATACTGCACTTGATTCAAGTGCGAACACCCTGTGGTATATAAGCAAAAGGAGTATTAGTGTGGGAGTCTGAAGAGCGCTTGGCACTTCTGACTGTAGGCAGTACTCTTGGCAATCTAATAATGTTTGGTGTTACTATGATGGCAGAGGCTTTATATCTGCTTCTCAGGTGACTTTGACCTTTCTGCTTTGATCAACAGTGAGCTCTTCACCACCGTGTTGGACATGCTGAGTGTTCTCATCAACGGCACCCTGGCTGCTGATATGTCCAGCATTTCTCAGGGCAGCATGGAGGAGAACAAGCGGGCATACATGAATCTTGTCAAGAAACTCAGGGTGAGGGACACCAGGCCCAGTATGGAGAGCAGTGTGTGATGTGTAGGGGTTGTCCAGCTATGCAGATTTGCTTGTGTCTCATGAACGGTACTTGTCCTGTTGCTGCTGTTCAGATGAAGCAGTGAGGGTGGCCCCAGTGGCTCTGTAGGGCTGAAGGGTGGAAAGGTGAGAGGTAATGTAGGGATGGAGGTTGACACCAGAAGAGGCACAGGTGGGCTTTGGATGACCTTTCATGAGTGATTCTTCAAGTCTTCTCTATTACATTTGTGCAGAAAGAGCTGGGGGACCGGCAATCTGACAGCCTGGAGAAGGTGCGACAGCTACTGCCACTTCCCAAGCAGACCCGAGACGTCATCACCTGTGAACCTCAGGGATCCCTTATTGACACCAAAGGCAATAAAATAGCTGGATTTGACTCTATCTTCAAGAAGGAGGTAAGTGAAGCTTTTTAGTCTGCATCACAGCTCCCGAGTGTAGGTGTCACCTTGTCCTCTGATGCCTTGAGTCTACACAGCTTGGAGGCATCTATATGCAGCACCTTGTTGCCTGCTGAGCTTGAAGTGGCTGGCTGCATGCAGACAAGCTGGCACATAACCATGTCCAACAAGGGCAAAGCTGGGCGTTAATGCTTGGTGATATGTGGTGCTATGGCCTGAGAAGTTATTTAAACTTTGGGTTTGTACTTACGGCTGTATAAAGCATAAAGAGAAACCCATAATCCCTGTCACATGAGTTACTGGGCAGTGCAGGAGACTGGCAGAGATGGGATGAAAGAGACTGGCAGTTGTTGATGAAGGCCTTTAGAAGTGGCTGCTTTGCCACGTCGAAGAGCAGGGATGATTAGTAAGGGCTCAGGCTGTTTTCTGGAACACGTGGAATAGAACCTGAAGAAAGTATAGGTTTTCCTGGGTCCTCGTAGGAGAAATAACAGCGACTTGGAGGTTCTTCTCTCTTTTGCTTTAAAGGGTTTGCAAGTCTCTACAAAGCAGAAGATTTCCCCTTGGGATCTGTTTGAGGGCTTAAAGCACTCAGCTCCCCTCTCCTGGGGATGGTTTGGGACAGTCCGGGTGGATCGCAAGGTGTCTAGATTTGAGGAGCAGCAGAGGCTTCTTCTGTACCACACGCACTTGAAACCCAAGCCCCGCAGTTACTATCTGGAGCCATTGCCGCTGCCCCCTGAAGAGGAAGAGCCTCCTACACCTGTGGCTTTAGAGCCAGAGAAGAAAGCTGCGGAACCAGCTAAGGCTGATAAAACAAGCTCCAATCCTGCCACCTCTACTGAAGAACGCAAGAAGAAACAGAGCAAAACCAAGAAACGCAACCAATCTGCCAGCAAAACTGAGGTAATTGACTGCCCAACAGCTATGGACCTCCTGTGTCCACCCCTCCTAGTCACAGAGCACTCCCTTGAGTCTTCCTGAGGAGCCAGAGAGCAGTGTAATGGTGAAGATGTGATGTGTTTGCTCTCGGCTGGGAGTGCTGGAGCTCTATCCTGCTCTCTCTAGCCTGGGGCAGGGCAAACATTTTCTTAATCCCTGATGGGAGGGAAGGGGGCTGACCAGCTCAGATAGCATCCCAGGTTTCCTCCTGTGGACTTTGCAACCCTTTCATACTCTTCATCCATTCAGGAATTCCCAGCGCACGTTGATCTTTCTTACTCCTCCTTTGTCTTTGCAGGATTTTGTGTTGGGCCCTAGCCGAGGGGTTTCATACGGAGTTGGTATGCCTACAGATCTCTTGCATCACCAGTCAGGAAGCACTATGTCGAGGCTGGCATATGGGCAGTCACCAGTGGGTCTCTACGCCCAGAATCAGCCTCTTCCAGCAGGTAGGTGCATAGGAGAGGTGACCGTATTCCACCTTTTTGGGAACCTCTTGTAAGAACCCATTCTGTGAGAGGTCCCTACGCTTTCCCTTTTTGCCTGTCGTGTGTCTAGATACAGTCATGAACAGTCATTCTGGGGCTACAAGGCTCTGCAATAGCGTGTGACTAGTCCGCCTGTTTCCTTCCTCTTGCAGGTGGCCCTCGCCTGGATACATCCTACAGACCCGTACGCATGCCACTGGGGAAACTTGTTCAGAGTCGTCCTCCCTATAGCGGTGTGCTGCCTCCAGGGATGGGGAGCATGATGGGCATTGACCCCTCCTACAAGCCGGCAGTGTACAGACAGCAGCCTCCAGTGTCCCAGGGACAGATACTGAGGCAGCAGCTTCAAGCAAAGTTGGTAAGTCTACCTCTCTGCCCCTCTACTCTGCTCTCATGAGACCCCACCTGGAGTACTGCGTCCAGCTCTGGAGCCCCCAACATAAGAAGGACAGGGACCTGTTGGAGCACATCCAGAGGAGGTCCACAAAGATACTCTGAGGGCTGGAGCACCTCTCCTGTGAGGACAGGCTGAGAGAGTTGGGGTTGTTCAGCCTGGAGAAGAGAAGGCTCCAGGGAGACCTTAGAGCCCCTTCCAGTTCCTAAAGGGCTACAGGAGAGCTGGGGAGGGACTTTTTACAAGGGCATGTAGTGATAGGACGAGGGGAAATGGCTTCAAACTGGAACAGGCTAGATTTAGATTAGATATCAGGAAGAAATTTTTCACTGTGAGGGTGGTGAGCCCCTGGTGCAGGTTGCCCCGAGAAGCTGTGGCTGCCCCATCCCTGGAGGTGTTCAAGGCCAGGTTGGACGGGGCTTGGAGCAACCTGGGCTGGTGGGAGGTGTCCCTGCCTATGGCAGGGGGTTGGAATGAGATGATCTTTAAGGTCCCTTCCAGCCTAAACCATTCCATGATTCTGTGATAAGCCAGAGCTGTGCGATTGCTGTTGCTGGACCCCACAGCACAGCAAGCCTAAGCTGTTTGCTGGGGCTCTCCCTTCTAGCCAGAACTCTCCAACCCTGTCTGTGTTTCTGCCCTGGAAAGACATTGTTTCTTGTGTCTTTTCTTCTGGTGCAGCACTGTGTTTGCCACCTACTTTGAGGGCCCACATCGCTAACAGTTGGTGGAGACTGTTAGTGGAGGTGCACTGGGGTGTCTGTGGCTGTCGGGCAGTGAGAGGGGCACATCCTGGCGGTGGGGTGGTAGGAACGTTAGTGGCCTGTTTGTCCCACGTCGGGGTGAGGCAGAAGTTATTAGCTGTGCGCATGCTGTGCAGCAGCCTCATAGGTTTAGCAGTGAAGCTACTTGTCTGGATTGGTGGGAGCTGCCAAGAATAGAGCAGCAGTGTCCGGCCCTTTGGAGATGTTGAAAAAAGTGTTTCTCTGTTGCCTTCCAGCAGGGCCAAGGCATAATGGGACAGCAGCCCGTGCGCCAGATGGCTCCAACCCCATCCTATGGAGCACTGCAGCCCTCCCAGGTAAGTGCCAGTGACAACAGGTAAGACTGGAATCTGGCTCCAGCACAGAGCAGAATCTTCCTTTCTGCTGCTAAATCCTGTCTTGACTCTTCTCACTCCTCAGTTACTGGGCAGCATGAATCTGAATCCCAGAGAAGAGCAGGCTTGTGACAGTATTTACAGGAGGCTGATGTCCTGTGTTCCGCGTTCTGTTTTGTGCCTTACCCCATGACTGATAAAGGGTTTTTGTTTCATTTCAGGGTTACACACCTTACGTCTCCCACATAGGCCTTCAGCAGCACCCCTCTCAGTCAGGCACGATGGTACCTCCTACGTATTCTGGCCAGCCCTATCAGAATTCCCACCCCAGCTCAAATCCTGCCCTGGTGGATCCTGTTAGACAGATGCAGCAGAGACCAAGCGGCTATGTACACCAGCAGGCCCCTGGCTATGGGCACACCTTGGGCAACACACAGAGGTACTTCCCACTCTACTGGATATTAATAAGCTGTATTTCTTCAAGGGCTTCCCTGCTCTGCTCAAACAACTCTAACAGCAATGTGTGAAAAGCCTGTTCTCTGTGCTGTGTTATACAGCATCTGAGTCCTTCGCACCCTCAGGGGAACGTCAGTTTTCAGTCCTGGGAAGAAACAGAGAGACAGGATGAAATTCAGAGATGGTAGTCGCAGGCAGAAGACACTGTTACCCTCCAGAGAAAGATGGAATTGGGAAGTATGAGCAAAATGACCTGGGAAAGACATAGTTTTGGTTTTAAATCTAACTAGCAGATCACCATCAAAAGGCTAGATCTCATGAACCTCATGAGGTTCAACCAGGCCAAGTGCAGTGTCCTGCACCTGGGTCAGGGAAAACCCCAGTACCAATACAGGCTGGGGGATGAAGGGATGGAGAGCAGTCCTGCTGAGAAGGACTTAGGGAAACTGGTGGATGAAAAGCTGGACATGAGCTGGCAATATGCGCTGGCAGCCCAGAAAGCCACTGGCACCCTGGGCTGCATCCCCAGAAGCGTGGCCAGCAGGGTGAGGGGGGGGATTGTGCTCCTCTGCTGCGCTCTGGGGAGACCCCCCTGCAGTGCTGCCTCCAGCTCGGGGGGTCCCAACAGCAGCAGGACATGGACCTGTTGGAGTGGGTTCAGAGGAGGCCCTGGAGCTGCTGCGAGGGCTGGAGCCCCTCTGCTGGGAGGACAGGCTGGGAGAGTTGGGGGTGTTCAGCCTGGAGAAGAGAAGGTTCTGGGGAGACCTTAGTGCAGCCTTCCAGTACTTAAAGGCGGTTTATAAGAAAGATGGGGACAAACTTTTTAGCAAGGCCTGTTGCAATAGGACAAGGGGCAATGGCTTTAAAGTAAAAGAGGAGAGATTTAGACTAGATATAAGGAAGACATTTTTTACACTGAGGGTGGTGAGACCCTGGCCCAGGTTGCCCAGAGATGTGGTAGATGCCCCATCCCTGGAAACATTCCAGGTCAGGTTGGACGGGGCTCTGAGCAACCTGATCTAGTTGAAGGTGTCCCAGCTCATGGCAGGGAGGCTTGGACTAAATGGCCTTTAAAGGTCCCTTCCAACCCAAACTATTCTATGATTCTATGATCTGGAATTTCCACCGCTCCTGAGCAGACATGCAGAACAGTGGGATGAGGACTGTTACTTAGCGCTTCTAGAAAAACAGGTTGGATGAAACCCTTGAGAGGTCCTGGTGTCCCTCACCTATCTGCAGAGAGGCAGCATGAGTTGCAAGGGGTTGTTTGGGATGTCTGTCTTGTTGATGGCAGAAGTTGGGTTTGGATTAAAGCAGCTGTCTGTCTGTGAATCTTTTACTCCATGAGCTTGTCCTTTTCTCATACAGATTTCCTCACCAGTCAATACAGCAGACCCCCATGATGAGTGGGATGAACCATTTGGGTCCACAAGGAGTTCCCTCAGCCATTCGACCCAGCCAGATACTGCCTGACCAGCAGCAGCAGCAGTACCTGAGGCAGCAGCAGCAACAGCAGCAGCAGATGCTGAGGGTGAGTGGTTGCTGACAGGAGGAAGGCTGCTGGAGCTGGACGTGGCTTGCCCAGTGCCCCTTGCCTCTGTGTCAGCAATGCTCTGCTCTGCCCCTCTGTGCCAGGAAGGATGTCAACTCTGTTGGGGGCTGTCTGTAATAATTTTCTAGGCAGTTCTCCATTCTTTAGAGCTGGCCACTCCTGATGGAGACGCCTGCTGCACTGCCTTTTTCCAGTCGCCCAGCATGAGCCAAAGGGCAGTTAGGAGCAGTAAAGGTCTGTTTAGTCCTCTGTGGCCTGCATCCCACCTCTTCCTGCTCCAGCTGAGCCCAGAAGATTGTGCAGAAAGCTAGCTGTCTTTGTGTCTAGCTCCTGCAACGTTTCTAAGTGAAAATTCCCCTGGCCACACAAAGAGCAGGTAGTTATTCCTTACAAGATCATTTTTAGGGGTGTAGCTGCATTTTCACAAGAACAAAATAAGCATCAGTTGCAGTTTCCAACGGCAGGAAATCTGGTGTGAATCAGTCCATGTACTCCACATCTGAGAGCGGGTGGTGAAAAACTGATCCAAAGTAAGCTGTTAGATCCAATTCTCTAGGTTCAAAGAAGTTCACAGGCATGTGTCAACAGACATGAGTATTCCATGGATTTGCTTTATGGTCTTTCAAATATTAAATACGTATGTGTGATATAGATATGAATACATTTCTTGGAGTTAGAGAAATGTATTGAATTGACAGAGGAACATAGGAATAGTTTGGGTTAATTGGCGAACTGCACACCTTATGACAAGGCCTAGCAAACCTGTAGAATATGGGGAGACTTTACATGGCACGGAGTGCTGAGGCTTTGTGTTCTGAGGGGGGCCTGAGCAGGACAGTGGTTCCTGCAGAGAGCTGCAGTCAGCAGTATTTGAGAATTGCTGCCTTGCACTGGACAAGAGACTGCCTGTAGCATGGTCAGCAGCTTTTAGTCCTTTTGATGAGTAGCACCCCCTGACTATTCACTTGGTTTCTTTTAGCATTCTCCATCACTCATATTTAGAAAAAAAAACATGCCTCAGACAAATTGCTAGCACTTCTCCTTGCTCAGTAACTTCATATGTACCTTCAGTTTTTAGCTGACATTGCTTGGCTGCTTAAAAAAAAAAAAAAGCAGACCACCCCAAATCTCCCCTGTTACTGCGACTTCTGCTGCGTTATCAGAGGCGTACCAGATGCAGAGCAGACTTCTGGTGCTTGACTTGACTGTCATGATGCAGTGGCTTATAGAAAGGCTGGATGGCCTTTTGGTTTGTCTTGCATGGGTTGGCAGTCAGCTGTTGCAAGAAGGCAGGACGTGAAATCGGGAGGGATATCCTGGCTCATTTAGTCTGTCCTCTGCTTTCTTGTGTACCCAGGTCATAGCATCCATTTCACAAACCTAAGTGGCCAGACTAGTTGAAGATGGAAGTTAGGAGGCTGTTCTAGAAACTCGCTCCCTTTGGGTTGAATCCTCAATGTGTTTGTGACCGGTTCTTCTATCCAATTATTATTGTCTGCTCTGTCCTGTTGTTTACTGGCTCTTCTTTCTCTCTGATATTTACCCAGTGTATTCCTAGGGAGCACTTGCAGCTTCCATAGGTCAGGTTTTTCTAACCTCCTCTCATAAGATACTGTCCCTCCTCCTGATAATATTTTTTTGTCTGTTTTCTGAGTCCGTTCAAGGTTTGAACCTTACCCTTTTGAGCCGATGGTCTGAACTGTACCTAGCATCACCATGTTGAGGTTTTTTTAGTAGCTTTTTATTTCTGCTAGGAATTCTTCTGTTGATCTAGAGCATTCAAAACTACATTGGCAGATGGGAGAAATGTCTGAAAATTAGGAGAAATGAAAAAACTTGAGATTTGTGGGTATATTCTGACTCCCAAGTTCAACATGATGAATATTCTTCTCACTGTAAGTAGTTCTGTCAACATCTAGGTTGGAGCACTGTATCCAGTTTTGTCCACATGTTTTTACTGAACTGCAACACCAGCTGGCATGAGTGGTAGAGAAGGGTGGCAAGATAGATTAAAGAGTTGGGGAATGTGACTGAGAAGGAAAGGCTGAAACAGCTGGGCGTTGAGTTAGAGAGGCAGAGACAAGAAGAGAGAGAAGTCTCCAAATTTTTTGTCTTCAAAAAAACCTTATCTGTTCTGGTCCCTTGGCTGTAGGACAAGAAAAGGCTTTAAATCATAATATATGAGATTCAGGATAGAGATTAGGGAAAACTGCAGCAGTAGGAGTAACTGTGACCTGGAGTGGATTGCGTAGGGAGGTTATAGGAGCTCTGTTGCTACCTCTGGAAAAATTTTGAGAACGGGTCAGGTAAATACACGGCAAAGTCAGTATTGCTGATCTTAACCAGGAGGCAAGAGATGAACCAGCTAACCTCTTGAGGTAGCTCTTAGTTTTCTATTCTTGTATCTTGTTTGCTCCTAGTCGTTCCCCAGCTGACCAGCAGACTCGTAGTTCTCTTCCTGCCATCTGGTGATACCTCATCTTGCAGAAGAACTTTGTTACTGTCCTTTATTTCTTGCCATTTCTCAGCCCAGGGCAGGGTCCTGGTGAAATTTGGGTAATTTAGGTACCTGTGAGGAAAATGATGTAAGAGAGTATGTTAATGCGTGGAACATCCTTCCTCACTCGGCCCTTCCTATGCCTTGTTGCTGTGTGCATTGTCCAGACAGTTCCCTGATGGTCCCTTCTCTTTTGTCTTCGCAGCAGCAGCAGCAGCAGCAACAACAACAGCAGCCGCAGCCACCGCAGCCACAGCCGCAGCAGCAACCCCAGGTCTCCACAGTGCCTCAGCCACAGGCGCAGGGCCAGCCACCGGGGCTGGGGATGCAGGCTCTTCCCCCCCAGCAGCCCATTGTGAGTGCTCCCTTGGAGGCAGAGGGACGGGATAGTCCGGCACAAATCCAACGATGTTCCACCTGCATCCTCCCCCTTCTCCTTCCCCTGCGCTTCCCGGGGCTTGTGAGAATGCGAGGCTGCCAGCCTGGTGGGGTGGCTATAACTACGTTTCTCTCTTTGCAGTTCCAGCGCCAGGGCCTTCAGCAGACACAGCAGCAGCAGCAAACGGCTGCTCTGGTTCGACAGCTTCAACAGCAGCTTTCCAGTAAGCCTTAGTGTTCTTCATCCTGTCCCTAGTCTCCTCCCTGCCGTTTTCTATTGCAGGTACCCTGGTGTAGAGAAGCAAGGCCGAGTCAGACTGTCTGAGGCCATAAATGGTGCTGGCAGGAAGGCGGCATCAGGACTTAGAGCTCCTGGCCCAAGGGGGCACAGCAGCAGGGCAGGCAGCGCTCGCCAGCTTGTGAGCAACCTTCCAGACCTTCCTTCTGCTGCCTGCAGAGGGATGAGGGAGCTGAGCCTTTGTAGGGGCTGCCATACAGCTTTCCCGAAAGGATCCAGTCTGCAGCTTTAAAGCATTCAGAGGTATTTCCTCTGCTGCAGGTGACCTCTGAGGGGCACAGGGAGGCTGTAATCCTGGGGCACTCACTTGGTGGATGACGCAGAGATACTGTGTTCGTGTTGTGTTCAGGACAAGACTGCTTGGAGGCAGGGAGGGTACTCTGGGAAGCGTTGCTGCACACTTGCTGTGTTTGCGGTGTTCTGTGGGCTTCTGTGGCTGCAACCACAGACAGGGTGATGGCATAGATGGTGTTCACTCTGGCACTGTATTCCTTTAATCTGCATTGAACTACTGGCTGGGGGATCTAGAAACAGAAGCCAGTGTCTGTGCAGTTCCCTTCTGAATGGCCTGCTGTTTTACTGTCCCCTCACTGGCTTTTCCACCATAAAAACGTCAGACATCCTATGAAAATGCCCAGAAATGCTGCACAGGTTGGTTTTGGTTTTGGTTTTTTTTTCAGCACATTGTGAGTCTGCTAGATGTAATAATGTATGGAGTGGGGGCTTGGAAATTGTACTTATACTTGCTCCCTGATGGAAAATTCTTAGTCCTTGTGACCAAAAAAAACCTCCCCAAACCAGAAGTTTTAATGTGCGAAGCTTCCCACTAGCCTGATTCACAAACCACAAGTCTGTGCAAGGATCCCAGCCAGGACATTCAAGTATAGGAAGACCTCATATAAGAATCTGAATATAGCAGAATACCCCTATTTTTGCATCCTGTCTGTACAGCAAACGGAGCTGGTTTATATGGAACAGACGCGTGGGTCCAATGCAGCCATGTGTCAGCGTGCAGCTTCCCCGCTCCCTCGTTGGGTTTGCATCAGTTCCACCAGGAACCATCTGGAGTTCTTATTTGTAGTGTCTGGGATGGAGTGGAAAGCAGGACATAAACCAAGAACAGCCTGTAGGAGGGGGACAAGAATACTTTGGGCCCAGGATAGGCTGCGTTAGGAGGCTCCAGGGTGTCCCTGAATGTGCTGTTCAGCAGCGTTGAGGAGAGCAGGCTAGCCAGGTTACACTGGTCTCCTTTTACTTAGTCTGACTTAGGGTCAAACGTGCTGATGGGATTTCAGGGGAAAAAAAAAAAACTAGGAAAAAAAACTATTTATTGGACAGTACCCAAGTATACTGTGAGCACTGTACATCACAAAACACCAGTCCCAGCAGTTTGGAAGTTTGTGAGGTTCTTGAATATAACTTTACCATGTTTGCTGCCCTTTTTGTGCCGTCTGGAAATCCTCTGGGCACGTCCTTCGTTTGTACTGAGATACTGACAGGGAGCCAGGAT
The DNA here is from genome assembly GCA_008711295.1 of Anarhynchus alexandrinus. Lineage (NCBI taxonomy): Eukaryota > Metazoa > Chordata > Aves > Charadriiformes > Charadriidae > Anarhynchus > Anarhynchus alexandrinus. Next base: position 293,616 of record VUYV01000428.1, read on the forward strand.
AGCTGTCTCCAAAACCTTCACGAACTCTGGTTTCTGGGTGTGCCTCCAGATGAGTGTTTGACACTAGCTGTCTGAGCAGCTTGTATGGCTGTAGGTGTTGGGCAATCTTATAGGGCGGATTTTTTTTTTTCAAAATCAGAAATAATTCATCCATAAACTCATCCTCCCAGAGAGCTGCTACCTTTCAGGGCTTTGTTATGATGCACCAGTTCCACCAGGAGGGACGGAGAGATCTCCTCTGGAGAAGCTTCAGAATCGGGACTGGCACATATCTGTCTCTTCCTCGAAGAACGGCGGGGTCCTCGCTGCGCTGCTGCCTAGAGGCTCAGACAAATGAGCAGAGCAGGGAGTGCCATAAAAGTTACATTTTTCTTCCCATGGCTTGTGCCACGCTCCTCGTGCTGCGCCGGTGATGTGGGGTGAGGGATGTCTTTTCTGAACCAGACCCTGTGACTGTCTAACTCTTGTCTTGACCTCAACAGATACACAGACACAGCAGAACAACAACCCCTTTGGACGCTACTGATCTGTGGCACTTCGGCCTCATCCAGGAGGGAGACATCACTGTGGACCCGATACGGCCTCTTCAGCCTGACCACGAACGGGGTCTGCCCCCAGCCTCTGTCCCCGGGCCTGCGCCCCCAGTGCTGCCGCTGCCCGTCTCGCAGGGAGATGCCAGGAGGATGGTTTTATTGTACAGAGAAAGTGTTTTTACTATCCAGTTTCTACAAACGTTTATGGAGATCCCTTGTGGCTGATAGTCTCCCTTCCCACTTTGGTTTCAGTTTTTACTCAGTTTTTAGTATTTTTGTTAAAATAACGATTAAGACATTGTAAAATTTTGTACTTTATTTATACCAGATGAACCCCGTACTGCAGACATTCTCGGATGAATACAGAGAGCTTACTTTGCAAAAGGCGTGTGTATTCAGAGCCTGCCTTTCCTCCTCGGCGCTCCTCCCAGTACGGCCCAGCAGCATCTCTGCACATGGTCTTGATCTCTTTCTCAGCAGAACTCACGGCTGCGTTTTCAGCTTTTGTGAACGGCTAAACAATTTGGTTTGGGAAAGAAAGCCCTTCTTCCCTGTTTGTTTCATAAGCTTCACATCCTTGCAGGGGTTTGCGGAAGCTTTGTAGGATTTGTGTATTGATTAAGAGCTTTACTAGTAGTCTGTGGCGTGTTCCACCAGGACAGAGGTAGAAAGCAGAGGGGGTTATATTGCAGGGTAATTCTGAGCGCTAACAAGCCCGGTTTCCCAGCCACAGCAGTTCCTGAGATGCTCGAGCTGGTACCTCTGCAGTCTAGGAGGAGCTGCAGACTGAGCACACTCACAACACTACTTCTCATCTCAGCACGGTTTTGCTGAGAAGCACTAAGGCTCCTTCTGCTAGCTCCTTCCTGCCAGCCACAGTGCTTTCTCTGGCTGAGTAACACGCTGCATTCTCAACTTTTGACCTGGCTAATGCAGCCTGCTGGCATGGAGTCTCAGCTCTGCCTGGAGCAGGCTGCTTTAGCTTAGCGCTCTCCGTTCCTGCTGTCTGTTGAACCTGGAAACCGCCAGCACTTTTCTTCTCTCTTTGGTTCTTCCTCAGCAATTTGCTTGTGGACGAACTGATCTGTGGTCCCTCTGGTAGCTTTTCTTGACCAATGTCCTGTCCGTGCGGGATACGGTGAGGCTCGCAGGGTCAGGTGGAGGAGATGCTCTTGATCTAAGGGCAGATGAACAGCAGTGTAGGGTAGGCCATAGCAAAAAGGCAAGCTTAGGGAGTGGAGAGGAAGGAGGGACCTGGGACTGCTGTGAAGGATGTTGGTGACCCAGGGCAGTGTCCTGTGTGCCGGCTGATGGGCCTGTGTCTGCTGCCCCGAGAACCGGAGCTGAGCTGGGAGCAGGGGGATGGCTTACCACACCTGCACTGTGCCCTCCTCATCCCCAACCTGCACCCCACTTGTACGTGCACCGGGCTCCTGCCGTGTTCTTGCAGGTGCGTTGGAAGGTGTTGCTGGCCAGGCCTGATGGAGACGGACTCCCTCGTTAATGAGAACAGATGTGTGTGCAGGGCTGCTTCCTCTGTGTGTCCCTGCTTGTCCCCTTTGGTGAGCATCAGGCTGGGGAGGGAGCAGCCTGTATCATCCCCTGTCCCCTCATACCCCAGGGGAGGCTGGTGCCCGGGGCTCTGCCTGCCCACAGCCTGTGCTGGGTGACCTGAGGTGGAAGCCCTGTTGGTGGCCGTGGCTGGGCCAGCTGGGCCCTGCTCGGAGGGACCCACAGCTGGGGCAGGAGGAGGGCTGTGCTCCCCCTGTCCTGCCTGGGGTGGCAACAGGGAGTGCCTGGGGGGGAACTGGGCACTGGCTCTGGGCAGAATAAGCCCCTCTTACTGGCATGTGTGGCCATGGCCAATAGCCCCCCTCCTCCTGCCGTGCCGCAGGTGGGAGGAGGGCGGCTCTCTGCAGCAGCCGGAGAGGGGTGGCGGAAGGCAGCATGGCCATGGGGGGCTCTGGGCAGGGGTGCAGTGGGGTGCTGCTTGCACAGCAGCTGTGGCAGGGCTGGGATGCTGCAGCAGGAGAGCGCGGCGTCGGGTGCTGACCTCCTGCTTTGTGCTCTTCAGGGCCCCAGGGAGCTGGTGAAAGCACCCCAAGGACCACCCTGCCTCCCTGGGGAAAAGGGGATGACTTGTCCCTCCCTGGGGCCAGGTGCCTGCGGTCAGGGGACTCTGTCCTACCACATGGCCCAGCAATGGGGCTGCCCCTGCTCTTTCTTCCTGCAAACGGCTTCCCCCCCAGCCCTGCCGGCTGCTCGGCAGGCTGGGTCTGTGTGGGATGAGCAGGATTCCAGAGCTCCATCGTGGTGACAGACCCAGGGCTGCCAGTGTCCAAGATCCTCTGGCTGCCCAGAGCGTTCCAGCAGGTGCAGGAGGGATGTGGGGACCAGGGCAGGACCTGCTCACAGCACAGGGCACATCCGGGGAGCTGCACTCTGCCCAGCCTGGCTGCGTGCCTTGCAGCCGCTGCTGCTCCGTCGCACGTTAGCGCTGAGCCACGGCAGTTTTAAGCAGGTCTGACAGCTTCCAGCCCTTCTGCTCCTTCTCCAAGTCGTGGCTAAACGCTGCTTGTGACAGAGCCAGAGGCGACCGGAGGGATTTTATTACACGCTGCCCCTTGAGTAACGTGTGCGGCTGCCCTGCTGTAGCCAGTGGTCTAGGGTGGGGGGGTGTGTGCTTGATGCTGGGCTCCCTGGAGCCAGGGGCCAGCCCCAGGGGATGCCTGGGCAGGATGCATGCATGTGCAGGTGATGCCCCACGGTGTGGAGAAGCCTGTGGTTGCACGAGGCTTGGCATGGGGCGATGGGTGGGCAGGAGCAGGTCCTGCCCCACGCACCCGCTCCACCCAGCAGCCTGGCACATGTGGTCCCCACAGACTGTGCCCCAGGCAAAGGTGGCTTGTCAGGCACCGTCAGACCTGGTGGTGGGCAAGAAAATCAATTGCTGCCCACTCAAGCAGCTGAAGCCAGGAGCAGAGCAGCTCCGGGAGTGACCAGCCCTCCCCCTGCGGTGCCTGTGGTGGAGAGTGGGCCACGAAGCACTGCTGTGGCTGTGTGGCATGACCTCATCCTGGACTGGTTTTGCTGGGCAGTGGGACACAGGGAGCTATGCCTGGAGCTCTGCCTACCGCAGGGCAGCCCGGCACCAATCCAGGGGTGCTTCTCAGGGCTGATGAACCCCGGTGGGCACAGGGCAGGGTTGTGTATCCAGCCCACGGGGCATTGGACCGTGTTGTCTGCTCAAGGGCGTACAGGGTGGCAGTGTGCAGCTCACTCTGCATATAACAAGCCAGCATCAAAATCGGTCAAGCTGCTGACCACCAGCAAACAGTCCCTTCGAGAGGGATTGGGGCAGGAAAGCTCCAACCTGCTCTGCAGCGGCAGGTGGAAGGTGCTGGGGCAGGTGAAGCCCGATGTGCGTCAGGGTGTGGGGACCTCCCTGTGGGTGGCTGCGTGTTCACCGACTCAGGGCACGTGCTGGTGGCATGCGGGAGAGCCAAAATAAATGCCTGCCCTTCACATGCTGCTGCACAAGCATCTTAAACAGGAAGCGATGGCTACTCTGCGGAGCCTGGGTAGGGTCTGGATTGCAGCTCTGGCAGCGGGAGGCAGAGCCCAGCTCCCCTTGCCCGGATTGGAGAGCGTGGAGGTGTCTGCTGGTAACTGCACATCTTTGATCAGGCATCGCAGCTGACGCTGTGCTGGCTATGGCAGAGAGAGGCAGAGACCAGACACATCCAGCAGGACCCAAATGCATGCCCCGTTTCAGATGATTTCTGTAATCCCATCAGGCAGGACTGAAATAGAGTGGTAGTCCCATCATGGGCAGAGGCAGACTGGAGGAGAGGTGGTTCTTGCCAGAAGGCCATGTGTGGGAGGGATAGATATTCCCATGCTGGGAGGGGTCACAGCAGGAGGAAAGGGGAACGACAGAGGTGCTGGGTCCTGCTGGATGGCGCTGCTGGGGCCTGTGGGGCTGTGGCTGCTGAGCCTGCCAACCGGCGCAGGGCAGGGGGTGGATGAGCGGCAAGGCTGCGCCTGGCCCCGGGGCTGAGGCTGGGATGCGGCATCCCATACTGGTACCTGGTGAATCCTCCCTGGATCAGCTGGGCGCTGCAGAGCAGTGGGAGAGGCAGGGGCTGCTCCCCTGGCCATTGGGAAAGATGTCGGGGCTGGAGAAGCTGCTGGGGATGCGCTGGGGGGGGGGTGGAGGGGACCCATGCAGAGTGGCTGGGGCGGGTGCAGGGTGCAGTGGGGCAGGATTCTGGATGCCCATGGCAGTGCAGGGATGCCCAGGGTGGTGCAGGGCTCAGGGTGGTGTGGCATGCCCAAGGGCGGTGCAGGGATGGCCAGGACAGTGCTGGATGCCCAGGGCGGTGCAGGGATGCCCAGAACGGTGCTGGATGCCCAGGGTGGTGCGGGATTCCCAGGGCGGTGCAGGGATGCCTGGGGTGGTGCGGGGATGCCCGGGGTAGAAGAGGATGCCCGGGCGGGGCGGGGATGCCGCACAGACGGGGTCGTTTGCGGAGTGCCGCAGGGTGTGCGGGTGTCCCGGTCGGGTCAGTGGGGTGGTTGCTCCCCCCCCCCGCCCCGGGGCCGGTAGCTGGGCAGTGCCGGTACCGTGAACAGGGCAGGGCTCCCGTGGGGGACACCGGGGGTGCGGGTGCGGTCAGTGCCGGTACCCGGTGGGCGCGACTCCCCTTCGGTGCGGTACCCAGGGTTGTGCAGACGGCGGGGCGTGCGGTACCGGGCCCGGTCAGCGCAGCGACGGGGCCGCGGGATGCCCGATCAGTGCGGTACCGGTACCGGTACCGGTACCGGTACCGGTACCGGGCGGCGGTGCCGTTGGCGGCGGCGGCGGCAGCGAAGGGGTGCTGCGGTGCGGCCCCTCCCCCGCCCGCCCCCGCCGTGCACGCGCCGCGCGCTCCCGGTGCGGGGTCG
>VUYV01000428.1:299496-349355 GCA_008711295.1 Anarhynchus alexandrinus
GGGCGGGGCCGAGCGGCGGGTAACGGCGGGGGTTAACGGGGCCGGATGAGCGGCCGCGGCGAGCCGGCGGGTTGCCATGGCGACGCGCTGAAAGGGGGATTGTGCGCCTGCCTCAGCTGCGCGGCCCCCGCCCGCCGCCCCGGCCCGCCGCCGCCCGCTTGGCCCCGTTCCGTTCGGCTCAGCCCGGCGGGCCCAGCGGGGAGCGGGGGCTGTCCCTCCCCCGGGACTGACATCCTCCCCGGGGGGAGCTGGGGGTGCCGGTGCAGCTGGGGTCGGCTATTTGGGGTGTAAGGATGTGCTCGGTGCCGCCCGGCGCAAGGCTGCCGGCGTGAGCATCGGCGGGTCGAGGGCGGGCGGGAGATCCCCTTGGCTGGGTTTATTTGGCATAGCGTGGGGAACGACATTAGTCACCGGGCTCCCGGAGTGAAAGGGCATTCCCCGTCTCTCTCTCGGGCAGGGGGCCGGGGTGGAGGCAGGCTGGGTGTCAAAGAGGGGCTCTGTCGTGCCGGCCGTGCTTGTCCCTGAGCGGGGCGGTGGGTCAGGCACATGGCGCAGGGGTTGCCGCTGGCTCCACTGATGCGTGCTGTGGCTGGATCCGGTGCTGTTCGCCTGAGCTTGGCTCCGTTGTGCTCGAAGCCAGGGAGCCACAAGCGTGGTGTGGGTGATGGTTAGCGCCGGGGACTGTCCATGTCCGACCCTGTCGGCAGCGAGGGAGAGGAGAAGTGATGAGGGACGTGAGACCTGTGGCCAGCCGGTCTCTTTCTGGATCATGCTCTCCTAAACAGTGACACCTCCCAGTGCCTCCGCTGGCAGATCATCCCAAGGCCATGGACCTCCCTCAGGGAGGTGGCTATGGCATGAAGTCCCCGTGATGCTGGGATTTTCCTTCCATCCTCTGAGGGTGCCTCATCCAATGCCACTGCTGGCTTGGCCCCCGGTGACGGCAGAGGGGCTGGAGGTGCCCCTGTGGCTGCACATGTGTGGGTGCTGCGGGAGAGCTGACAGAGCCACCTCCTCGTGAGCCCCTGTGCTGGCCGTGCTTCGTGTCAGCCTGGTGGGACCTTCCTTCCTCTGGAAACCAGGGTGCTCTGTGGAATCAGGGGCATCTGCCAGTTGGGTAAGGGATGGATGTGTCATGTCCCCAGAGAGGGAGCTGTGGGTTGCCAAGGCAGGGGTCACTCTTAGCTCTGGGAAATGCGTGTGCCATCTTTTCTCCCTGCTCTGCACCAGAGCACCCGTGCCAACCCCTGGCGCAGGGCTGGGTGCCCCGAGGTCCCCGTCGGAGCAGACCTCCTCCTGCTCCGCATGCTGCAGGTGGCCACCACCAGAGCTGGTGTCTGCAAAATGGTTAAAGGCTGACATTTAGAGGTCACACTTTTAGCATTGTGCATGTGTTTGCTTCATTTGCATTTGTAGTAGCCCAGCTCGAGGCTTTGCCACTTGCATGTGCAGTTGCCATGGTTACATGTGCAGTCGGGATGTGGAGTTTGGTTGGACACCTGCAAACATGCAGCTCTCAACCTCCGGAGCACCAGGGCACGAGCGAGAGCTGCCGAGAGGCAGGGCAGCCCTCGGACCCGGGCGCGTAGGCCCTGTGCAGCGACGGACTGAGGAAATGGAGGTGCGGTGCCCATCTTGGCAAGGTCTGCGTGCTACTGCCTTGCACAGCCTCCAACTGCACCTATTCAACATGCAGTGAGCATCTAGGGCAGCATCATGGGAGAGGAAGGTTGAGCCCACGTCAAGGGTGTTGCTCTGGACCTTACCTCTGGGTCCGTCTCCTTCCCAGACCCTGTGCAGAGGCTCTTCTCCCCAAGGGCTGGAGTGAAGGTGCTCAGGAGCAGGGTGATGAGGGCGGGCAGAGCCTGGGAATGGTGAGCGGAGCTGCTGTGCAGGCTGGCAGTGCCTTGCCCGCGGGCCGGGGCCTGCCAAGGCTTCAGAAATCAGCGTGAGAATTGGCAAAGCGCTGTGCCGAGGCTCCAGCTGTGGTGGCTGCGTCTCCTCTGGCTCTCCATGGGATCCGCTCTGGGTGCTGAGGTCCAACACAGACAGGGACCTGGTCCAGATGCCTTTTGACCAGGATCGCATTGAGTCCATGAGCGAGAGCAAGGAGATAGTGTCTGCCAAAATCCTCTGGCAGGTCCATGTTGGCCCTGTCTTTGTGTCAAGGGCGGAGGAGTTTTGGGACAGCAGGTATAGGTGGGACCTTGAGGTCATCGAGTCTCTGTCTAATCCATTCCTGAGCAGCATCAGCTCAGCCAGCTCCTAAACCTCCTCAACCACAGCGGTTCTGCTGCCTCCCGAGCAGTTTGCTGCTGTCTTCCCATATCCTTCCTGCTAGGAACTACTTCTATGCAGCTGGCAGGGGAGAAGAGAAGTCCTCTTGGCTGTCCAGGAGCAAGTGTGGCCTCGGATAGACCAGTGTGGGGTGTCTGTGCTGCACCAGTGGCAGCTGGAGGAATTCAGTAACAGGAGGACGGTGGGGATGGGGACACGGAGCATGTGTCTGCACGCAAACTGTGGAGGAACCATGGAGGAACCTGTAAAATCTCACAGCAGAGCACAGAGGGGCTGACTCTGCTGTCTGGGGACTGCGCACCAAGTGTGGAGAGATGGGGCTGGGACAGCTTGGCTCTGTCCTTGGGGCTTTCAGTGCCACTGGGATAGGACAGTTATTTGCTCCCTGTGGGATCCCAGACAGAGAGATCCTTCCCCGGTGGTCTGTGGTTATCAGCTGCTACTGACGGAGCATTTCGGAAGACGCTTCTTAATCAGGGTCTGGCATTTGGCGTCTGTAACCTGCACCCACAGCCACCGCCAGGGGTGTGTGCAGGTCTTGGGTTGGCAAGGAGGGGAGGTGGTGGCCGCAGGGCCACGCCAGCAGAAGGAGGCAGGGTGGATCCTGGTGCTGGAGGAGAGCTGGATGGCAGAGCTGAGTGGTGCTGCGTGGTGGACTGAGTGCTCCGGTGGTCCCCTACAGTGATGCTCCCTGGAGCTGGGGGCAGGGAGCAGACTGCGACGGTGCTGTGTGCTGCTGGCCTCAGCAGGGCTCTGCAACGGGTGTGAGGGGAATGAATAAAAGGTCCTGCAATTGCCAGAGCTGGCAGTTTGAACCCGCGTCATTCCGACCCTGGAGCGAGTCTACGGGGGAAACGGGGATGAAGCAGGAGCGGTGGCAAGACGCGGGGCTTTTGGCTGGAGCTGCCAGGTCCTGTCTGGTGCGTGCGGCTCCTGGAAGTTTTTCCTGCTTAGGAGGACACGCGCCGTTTGTTTGGAGGCTTGTCTGGGCTCAGTAGCGCTGTGGTGTTGCAGTCTGTGATGAAACCTGTGTTCCTGCAGTTGTGTGGGGAAACTCTGCCCTTGTGATGTACTCCTTTTGCCATGTCGTCTGTCTGAGGCCGGAGGGGGATTGTCTGTGAGCAAGACTTCGCGCCGGGGAGCACTGTTTGGGCTGAGACGGCCTTGGCAAGGAGCTCAGCGGATTGTTGGTAAAGAAGCCTTGTTCCTGACACTGCGAAATGCAGAACAGTGGAGTAACATCTGTTACTTTCCAACTGCATCTCGGTGTGAGTGCATCCTGCGAGGTGCCTGGCAAGCAGAGCCCAAGCTCTGCCTGGTGGCCAGATGCTCCGGCCATGCCAGCAGAGCAGGTGGCAAAGTTTGGGAAAGGTTGCAGGGAGAGCATGTTACAGGGCTCGTACTGTGCGCAAGCCGTGTTCGGGCTCTCTGAGGGCGAGGATGGTTGGCAGAGGCTGGTCAGGGTGGCTTTTGAGATGGGCTTGGGGAGGGGACTGCTGAGAACACCCTTTGGCATGGTGATCAGGGGCTGCAGGGACTTTGCCTTCATCAGGCGTTCATTAGCTGCTACTGTAAAGGGGTGGGAGAAGAAGCCCAAGTCTGTGGCGTAGCCAAAGTGTCTGCGTGCCGCTCGCCACGGAGGTGGCCGTGTCCATCTCCTGGTGCCAGCACCCAGTGCTAAGGGAGTTGTGGAGGTGAGCCTGTGAGTCAGGCTGTCTTCATGTCTTTCCTCTACCCTTACGTGACTCAAGGCACCGCTGAGCAACTTGAGGACTGGCGGGACGGTGATGCAGGAGAGGAGGGGCAGGGGTTGCTCTGTGTCTCTGTCTCTAGAGCTGCCCAGGGGAGCTCAGGAGAGATGTGTGGGTGTTGAGATCATCGTGGAGTCAAATGCCTGGAAGTTGCAGCAGGAACGGTCAGAGGTCTGACGGCCTCTGTGCAAAAATGGCTAAATAAGGCAGGGTTCTTCAGACTGGAAAAGAAACGACAGAAGATGGGTAAGATATGTCTACAGGAGGCCAGTAGAGAAGGGATAGAGGCTAACTGTTTGCTGTTTCTCTCCATGCAAGTACAAGGTCACATCAAATGAAGCTAGCAGGAGGTGCCAAACAGGAGGAGGGGCATTGCCTCTCGCAGACGCGCTGTCAAACCGCAGAAGTCTTCAGAACAAGGTGTCGTGAACAGTGAAACCTTACGTTGGTTCCAGGAGAAACGGGATGAATTCAAGAAGGACAAAAGGCTCCCCCAAAATCAATAAATACACTGAGGTCCACCTCTCACTTGGGCAGCTGCTGAGCTGCAAATTGCTCGTGCTTCTGAATACTGGCAAGTATGTACATCGGGCAAGGTGGACCCTGGGTCTGAGCTGTTATTTTCATAACGTTGTGCCTACCAGAGCGGGTGGAGCCAGGAGGGAGCACTGGGCTTTGGTGAAGAAGGATGGTGGGTTTATCCCCATCCAGCTTGGTGTTACTTTGCTTGGCACAGCGTGACAGATGCCTGCTCAGCCCTGCTTCCTCGCTGAGAGCGCGGGATAGTCTCCCCATGTGACGGAGGTGCAGCTGGTGGGAGAGGTGGGACCTGTGCTAAGCACTGATCCTCTGCCTTGGCATTACAGGACCCTTTGCTGGAGACTTCTGATGGACCTTTGTCTGTTGAACAGTTGCTAATTCGGTTGGTTTGAAGATGGATGGCAATACCCTTTCCCTCCTGTGTTACCTGGTGCTTCGTCTTCTGGTACTCAGGGCACCTGCCTGACATGCTGGCAGCAGAGCTGGAGTCTCATCCCAGCGTTGTCCCAGTTCCCTGGTACTTGCTGCACATGGTGGGCACTGTGGGATCACCGGGGATCCTCCTCCTCCAGTCCCCTGGCTCTGCCTGTTCTCATGCATGTCAGGAAAACATCAGTCTCAGTTTTGTTCTGTGTTTTATGCCCAGATGAGAAAAGACTCAGGTCCTGCTACCACTGAGGGTCCAGTTCAGCCTTACTCCGGCATATGTGGGGTGCCAGAAGGATATCCCCCAGCTCCTTGAGCAGTCCAGAAACATGCAAGGACAGTGGGGAGATGTGAGGCTCAGCTTGGGAGAGGTTTGCTTATGGTGGGAGAAGTAGCCTAGGAGAGGAGAATGCAGGGATGAGCTGGGGATCTAGTGGTCCCCAGTAGGCTTTGGGTGGGGGGCAGCAGGATGAGGCCAAGCAAGGTTGAAGGTCATGAAGAGGATGCTGTTTGTCATTCTCATGACTTCCAGGAGGACCCTGTCCGCAAGAGCTGAGGGAAGTATCCAGCCAGCACAACGGCATCCTTGCAACTGCAAAACTGAAGCCTGCCCTTGGCTAGCAGCCGTGAGGGGACAGATCCTGTGCCTCAGGAGAGAAACGATCCCTGTTTCTGTCTCATTGCCATTTTGGTCTCTGTTGCCACTGGACTCTCTTGACGAGGATCTGAGGTTGCAGACTTGGGCAGGGAGCTGCTGTACTTTGATGCTCATGACCTTAAGAGGAGCCAAGTGGTTACCTGCTCTTCGTAACATAAACCTCCTCTTGTGTCCGCCAGGAGCGATGCTTCAAAGTGGGCGTCTGCCATGGCAGAGCTGTGCTCGGGGACCTCTGAGGAGCAGCAGGGAGCATGGGAGCCTTCTTGGCACCGGGGGTTGCCTTTCCTTGGCATTGCTGGTCCTCACAGCCTGCCTGTATGTCCTGCTTCATCCTGGGCTGCTCCCTTGGAGAGACTGGGCATCCCCGGGCTACCTGATTTGCTCCGGTCCAGCTTATTTCTTAACACTAGGCAGCCTTTACAGTAAAACACATTAAAGGATTTTTTTTTTTTTTTGCCAGAGGTTTTAGGCTTTCTGCTTTTTTGTGCTTGAAGATAGAAAACATGGGAGGAGAAAGCTACAACGGAAAATAGAAAACACATTTTGGATTAAATTCGAACAGGCTTCCTTCCTAGCTGCTGGCTTGCCTGGCCTCCAGTCCTTAGCAAGCCCTGGTTGCGTGAGCAAGAGTCTGGACTTTGTGGAACTGCCCTGGCTGCAGGCTCCAGCCCGGGGGGGTTTCCACGCTCTTCTGCTCGGTCACACCAGCATTGGTTTTGGTTTGGGAATGCGAGCGGCTGATGGCTCTTGCTGAGGGCAGGCTTCCCTGCTTGTCTTAGTTGAGTAGAGGATGTTGTGGGCTTGGGCTGGACTATCGAACTGCTTGAGGTCCTTCCAAGGGTGACTGACACCGCATCTGCCGGGGCTGCCAGCTGTACATACGACCTGTGATGACGGTGATCTCTGGCCATGACACCTATATGAACTCTTTAGATTGCTCACTGGAGCATGTAGCAAATTGCATTTCCAGAGTTCCTGGGAAAGCCTTTAGGGTTTCTGGGGAAACCAGTAACTCTGGGATGGACGTTTATCTTATTCAGTTGCAGATGGGTGTTTTTGGATGCTGTGCCATGCCAACAGCATGGGTGGGTGGCTGTTGTGCCCGGTGCCCCGGGGCTCCCCTCACCCTGGTGTCGCCCTGAGTGTGGAGGCTACCGCCAGCACCATGGCAGCTCCACCATCAGCCGCTGCCGGCTGTGCGGGACCGGCGGCTTTGCCCAGGAGATCCTCCACCGCCTCCAGCCATTATCCTCGGTGCTGGCGTTCGGTGGCAGGGTGGGGTGGGGGGGAAGACAGATGTGGAGGGGGAGGGTGGCTTCTCCAGCACCTGTGCCTTATTCTGGAGCGTGCAAGTGTGAAATTCAATTTGTAGATAAGCCGTAGCTGGTGAGGAACACAGGCCACGGCGTCTGCTGGAGCCAGGCGGTATCTGGGAGCAGCGCGGCCGGCATGCACAGCATGTCCTGCCTGCCAGCTCTTGCGGAGGCTGACGTCACCTCGGAGGAGCGGTGGCTGCTGCAGGACGTGGCTGCTTGACGCTGTGTCATGTTGGCTCTGGGTGTGCAGCCCCGGCTGGCGGCAGGAGCCCCGCCGAGAGGTGCTGCCCCAGGGCTGCTCTCCCCTTGCAGAGAGCCTTGCAGAGGCGAGGGGCACGGCACAGCTGGAAGCGAGAGGGACCTGCTGCTCTCTGCCACCAGCAGCTTGCAAGCTGGGCAGCGGGGAGGATGGGTGTTGTGGACAGAAGAGTCCATGGTGCTTCCAGCAGTGATGGCATTTTCCCACCTTCAGGTTTGGATCTTCCCTTCCTGCTGTTTCTAGTGAGTCCCGGCTTGCTGGCAGGAGCAGTGGGAACAGGCAGCAAACACAGCTGGCACCGGCCCGTGCTCTGTCTTCTGTGCGCGTTGCTACCAGTGGTCACAGCTCCCCTCCTCCTGCCCCAGTCCAGAGCTTTCTGGGTCTCCCACCTCCAAGTGCTTTGCAGAGAGCAGCCCCCTGTTGCGGATGAAGAGACCAGGGCTGTGAGGAGGAGAGCACGGTCACCCAGGCCAGCCGTGACGGAGCTGGGACTGAGTAGTGCCCTGGTCCTTGGTGGTGGCTGCTGCTGGGGCCGGCTGTGTCCCCAGGCAAGCTGCAGTGTCATGGAGTGGTGGGTTATTGCTGATGCCATCAGGCGTGGAAGAGGCACCAGCATGGTGATGCCAGGATGATTAGTCTGTCTGGGTGTTCCTTGCTGGCCAGAAAAAGCGCTGCTCCCCTGACCCCAGCTTGACTCTTGCAATATGGTCAGAAAATCATGTCTGGTCTCTGGTCAGGGCCGCGGGCACTAAGACACAACTCAGCAGCTTGTGTCAGGCGGGATGTGCTGGGGCACTCGCCTCTCCAAGTGGGGTGATGGGCTGGGGTTGAGCTGGGGCATCTCTCTGGGGCAGGATGGGACCTGCGGCTCTCCTAGCAGTGGGAAGCCAGGGGGCATGGGGTGGCACAGCCCCGCGTCCCGGGCTCTGGGCGCGTGGGTCTGTGCAGAGCCTGTCAGGTGTTTCACCTGGAAGTAAGAACTGTTGGTGGAGGTGATGCTAGCTCGGACATTTCCTGGGACAGCTTTCTTGAGCATTGCCACCAAGGACCCTGCAGGGAGGAGACGATTTGGTGCGGGACTGCAATGCTTGGGCTTTCTAGCACCGTGAGAGTGCATGCATGGCCCTGCTGCCTGCGTTGTGACCCTGGAGGGGTGGCTCTGTCGGGACAGCCCACACCCCTCCTTGCACAGGGATTTGCTGTCACCATAGAGCCACCCTGCCCCACAGACTTGGTGGCTGGGTTGGTGTCCCATGGTACAAGATAGGGTGGTAACGGGTGGTGCAGGAAGGTGGTGCTTGTACACTGCCAGATAACTTGTAACCTTATCTCTGCATGGGAAAACTGACTAATTGTGTCGAGTTTCAGCTTCAGTGGAAAAGTTAGTTCCTGCTTGTCTCCAACTATTTTCTTCATCTTTGTTCTTTGCCCTGGGTTTCACTACCTTTGGCATGGATCACGTCCATGACCTGGTTTATGATTCTGCCCCGCAAAACTTTGCTCAGCTGATGAAGAGCGGTGGACAGTGATGTCAGGCTGAAATAGGTGGTTGGGGTGGTGTCGATAAAGGAAATCCTTTATCAGCTCTGCGGCTGAAGCCAGAGGTTCTTATAGCTACGGTCTGGATTACAACCTGTGATTAAGTGATTTTGGCTTCCTGCTTTGAGTCAGTAAAAATGAAACATTGACAACTTATTTTGGGCGTAGCTGTTCCCATTCAAAGCACTCTTGGGTTTTATTGCCCACCCTCTCTAGTCGCACTTGCAGGAAGTCTTTGTATTTTAAGCTGCAGTCGGTTCCTCTCTGCCCAGCCCACCTCTTTACATTTATAGAGCCTCCTCCGGGCCACGCTGGTCCATGGAAAGCATTTGCTGTGCAGGCGCTCAGCCTGCCTGCAGCCACCGATGCTTTCTCAGCTTTCCTTGGAGCATGCGTGAGATGTCTCGACCCGTTATTAGCACAGGTGGTGGTCTGGGTAGGACAGGGCTTTGTGCAAATTGCCCATGGCCCTGTTGGTTGGAGGGGTCCATGCCCTTTGCATGGCTGGGTGCCCAGAAAGGAGCTTGAGACTGTGGGGGAGTTTTGGGGAGGGACATTCCATCAGCATCTGGGCTTCATACTTGCTGCTTAGTTTGGGGAATTTCAGAAATGGGGGTGTCACTGCATCGAGCCAGCCTCTTTGCATCACTGAAGGCTCCTTTCTTTACTAAATTTCAAACCTGCTTTTGCTAACATAAGAAATACGAGCATGTTCGGACTTAGAGTTTCAGAAACTTGTTGCTTTGAAGAGAGTCTTGTGCTTGTGTAATTGCTCCCTAACATGCTTCAGTCATAATGATCTGTGTTAACCTGAAAACTGGGGCCCCTGCTAGCCACGGTAGTTTCCAAGGTGGTTGTTTGGGAGAGGACATAGGAGCCATTACTCTGGCAGATGTGAGGGGGATGGTGATGAGCAGCTGGGATAATGTCAATGGGCGGCTTGCTGAAGCTGGAGAAGGAAGTGAGGGGAATGCTGCTTGTGCAGACAGCTCGCTCTTCGCTGGGTGAGATTTGCACTCCAGTTGCTAGCTGCAGAGTGTTGATCTCAGATTTGTGAGTGAGCTTATATTGCCTTAAAGTAGGTGCCTGGTGCTTGTTTGTGATGTGTTGGAGAGCGAGCGAGTTGTCTTGGCATGAACTTTGTGCTGGTGCCAAGGGCTTGCTGAAAGCAGATTGTCTGTCAGTTCGCTCCTGAATAGATGTCTGGAAATTCCAGGGTTCTGCGGATGCACTTTTGCATTGTCAGTCATCTGCCCGCACAAAGTGAGTGCTGGAGTAATTCTGCCATTTATTTACAAAGCGCTGTTTCCTCTACAATAGAATAGTTGGAAGGGACCTACAATGATCATCTATCTAGTCCAACTGCCTGATCAATTCAGGGCTGACCAAAAGTTAAAGCAAATTATTAAGGGCATTGTCCAAATGCCTCTTAAACACTAACAGGCTTGGAGCATTGACCAACTCTCTAGGAAGCCTGTTCCAGTGTTTCACCACCTTCTCAGTAAGGAAATGCTTCCTAATGTCCAGGCTAAACCTCCCCTGGTGCAGCTTTGAACCATTCCCACATGTGCTATTACTGGATACGAGGGAGAAGAGATCAGCACTTCCCTCTCCACGTCCCCTCCTCAGGAAGCTGGAGAGAGCAACGAGGTCACCCCTCATCTAGTCCAGGTGATGCAGAGTTTGCTCATCAGATATCCTTGCACGTCCCGTCTTTCCTCCAGCTGCCAGACAAATGGGCCGCTGGAGCCCAAGAGAGACTGAGCTCTTTTCCTGCAAGTACTGCGTGCCTTTTAGATGGTCTGGGCTGCAGAGCTGTGCTGTGGGTCTGTTCGGAGAAGAAGAACCAGTCATAGAATCATAGAATGGTTTAGGTTGGAAGGGACCTTAAAGATCATCCAGTCCCAACCCCCCTGCCCTGGGCAGGGACACCTCCCACCAGCCCAGGTTGCTCCAAGCCCCGTCCAACCTGGCCTTGAACACCTCCAGGGATGGGGCAGCCACAGCTTCTCGGGGCAACCTGCGCCAGGGGCTCACCACCCTCAGAGTCAAAAATTTCTTCCTGATATCTAATCTAAATCTAGCCTGTTCCAGTTTGAAGCCATTTCCCCTCGTCCTATCACTACGTACCCTTGTAAAAAGTCCCTCTCCAGCTTTCTTGTAGGTGTCTTTCAGATACTGGAAAGCTGCTATAAGGTCTCCCTGGAGCCTTCTCTTCTCCAGGCTGAACAAACCCAGCTCTCTCAGCCTGTCTTCATAGATGTGCTCCAGCCCTCTGATCATCTTCATGGCCTCCTCTGGACCCACTCCAACAGGTCCATGTCCTTCTTCTGTTGAGCGCTCCAGAGCTGGACGCAATATTCCAGGTGGGGTCTTATGAGAGGGTAGTAGAGGGGCAGTCCTTCTCTTGGAGAAGGAGAGCAGCCCATCTGCTGGAGAAGGAGAGCCAGTCTGTCTGCTGGAGAAGAAGAGCCATTCCTTCTGGAGAAGAACCAGCCCATCTTCTGGAGGAGAAGAGCCATTCCTTCCATCTCCTGGAGGAGAACCAGCCCATCTCCTGGAGGAGAACCAGCCCATCTCCTGGAGGAGGAGAGCCAGCCCGCCTGCCGGAGAAGGACCCGCCCGTGTGCCGGCGCGGGAGGCGGGCGGGGCGGCGCGGTGCTGAAGGGACAGCTCCCGCCCGGCCCGGGCACGGCGGCGGCGACGCGCCGGTCCCACCCCCCCCGCGGGGCCCCGAGCGGGCAGAGACCAACGTGGTGGGCAGCGCTGGGGGTCACTGAGCAGCCTGCACCCCCTCACACGATCTTCGGGGAACAACACAAAGCACCGCCCCGCGGTGGAGGGTGCTGCCAGGCCAGACCAGGTGCCTTCAGGGTGGGGTAGAGTGATGCCACAGCCCGCTGTTGCAGTGTGTGGAGGGACCCCATCGCAGGGGACTCTGAAGTCTCCTCCGAGGCTCTCTGCTTCTCCAGCCTGGGTCAAGCTCTCTTCCTTTGCTGCCAGTTCTGGCTGGGGAACGAGCACATATATATCTGTGCCAAGGCCAGGGCGCTGTGTTTGCTGTTTGGACAGTGGTTCTCATTAACCTCCGCCCCTGCAGGGAAACATTTGTAGGTTGAAACTGTGCAAGCAGCAAGGTGAGGGAGGGAAAAGCTGCCGCTGTTTCTTCATGCTGGGGTCAGGGAAGCCATAACGTGAGATAATCCAGATTATTTCTATCCAGAACGTGGCACTAAACGGCCTACTTCCAGCAGCTATCCCTGAGCCACGTGGAAACTCAGCAGCCCACCAAGAGGCTGCTGCTGCCCTCTTCACAGCCAGGGATCTACCCCGGCAGAGCCTCTTGCTCCCACAGCAGCTGCTGGCTGTGCTACGTGGCCCTGCCTCAGCTTTCCACCAGACTCCCGGGAAGTAGCAAGTGGGAAGGCCAGTCAAAATCTTAAACCAGCTCAAGGTGAGCAGGTAGTCCACTCCAAAAGACTTTCAAGCACGGTTGTCCTTGGGTCGTCTATAGAGGCCACCCTCTGCTTGCATTGGCAGTATTGGGTGCTGACCCCCACACTGTCCCTGCTGCAGTGCTCACTGACTGTCCTTCAGCAGCATCGCCAGCCTCAGCTCAGTGACACTGAGAAACCTCCTGCAGTTTTTGAGCTTTTGATGCTAAACAGGAGTTGGAACTGAGCCAGGCTATCTCACCTGCCGCGTAGTGTGCCTTCTGGAGCCAGGCATCGAACAGCGTGCTGGCATTCAACACCAAAAATGTCTGGAAAGGCTGAAGTGTGGGCAAGGGAAAGGTCTGCTTTGCCCCTGGTGTCCTTCCCAAGGCAGGCTTGGCTTCTTCATGAAGGACTCGTTAAAGGCCATGAAGCAAATGGGGACAGGCTGCAGGAGGCACCACAGTGGAAGTGGCACTTGAAATTGTCTGTTTCTAGGGATTTTGGGTAACATTCTTCTGTTCTGAATGGGAGCTCTCGAGGATCTTGGCACGTGTCTGGGAGCTTCTGTCCCACATATGTTCTTGCAGCACTGAGGAACTTAACTGACACTTCTCACGCGGTCTCTCATCCTCTCCCCAGGGCAAAGGATGTGCAGTGGAGTGTCTCACAGGCTTCTGACGTTCAGCTTTAAATATTGGTGGTGCTGTGGGTAGAAATTAGGAAAGGCAAGTCACAGGGATGTATCTTGAACTTGAAGCAAATGAGGGTGAGGTTTGTGACTGCTTTTCCTTCTGTTTTTTTTCCATTAGAGTGACTGTGGTGCCGGGATATTGGAGGTGCTGCACATGTGCCTCTAGGAGGAGAGTGAGATGGGGGGCACCAGACTCTGGGGGAGACCTCTGGAGAGTGAAGAACAGATGTGATGGTCTCCACGGTGCTGGGAAGTGTCCTAAGTGTTTTGATCTGTCAGAGTGTCCTAAATGCTGAAGGCTTCACGGCCAAGGTGGCTGTAGTTTTCCCAGATGGTGACAAATGAACAAATAAGGGCAGGAACAGCGCTGCCAGTCAGGGTAATGAGAAATGTAGGAGATTGGGTTCAAGGGGATGCTGACTTAGTCCATCCATGTGCCGTGTAGCACCCTGTGCAGGTATGCATGAGGCGCTTTAACTTTTCCTGGTGTACACTTAACTCTCCTTTCTTAATATGAATACGCCTCCTACCTAGCACAAAGTTCAGTGTCAGACTGTTCTGACCTTTTTCCCAGGTGCCTTTGCACATTATAAAACTGCGTCCTCTAACTTGTCTTCTCTAGACTAGCCTCACTCTTTCAGGCTTTTGTCCAAGGCTTTTTGGTGGTCTTGCTGGTCTCCTGTGTCCTCTCTTAGTTGGTCCAAATCTTTGGGGGAATGAACTGGTTCTCTGGAGGAGAACGGTATAATTACTTCATGTGCCTTTATGAGCTGAAGGGAGAGCAGAGTAATTACTTCATGTGTCTTTATAAGCTGTCCTTTCACACATCCTACTGTATTTGCCTTTTTTTGTGGCAATAACATGCTGGCTCACGTTCAGTTTGTACTCCCCTGTAGCCCTTATGACCCTTCTGGCAGAAACATTGCTGTCTTTTCTCCCGTGGTCTGTTTGTGCAGTTTTTTACCTCCCAATGACTTACAGGCCTGCCCATCATCTCTCAGCCTTTTCCCCAGTCTGTTGGGAGCATGTCAAATTCCCGTCCTGGCCTCCAAAGTGCTGCGTGTCATGTGCAGATTTTAAAACATACTCTGTTCTGTCATTTAGGTCATTTCCAGAAAAGCAGAGCAGTAGCAGCAGCAGGGCGGACCTTTCTGAAACCCTATTTGTCCCCTTTCAGTGTAACTGCGAGCCACTGGTAACCATCCATTACTGTGCACCAGCTCTGCGATGGACCTGAAGTCCTGGGAATTGCTCCCACAGTGCTGTGGGATCGGGAAACATCTGCCTGTGGCACGGATGGGTAACCTGGGGTGGGTCAGAAAGACCCACTGGGCACAATCCATAGCACTTAACCCCCAGCTTTGCTCTGTAGTATTATCCTGAAGCATCGAGCCAGACCAGAAGCATCAGAGGGTGGGAACTGAGACCTGCTGGCAGAGGGATGCTCTTCAGGAGCCGCCGGGGCACACGAGCACAAGCACGTCAATCCAGTTGTGCTGCAGCCTCTGTGCTCCCCAGGGTTTCCTATGGGGTTTCTGCAGTGTTGTAGCCAGGTGGGATGGGACCAGGGGCTGGTGAGAGTCGGGGTCGCTACCTGGTGGTGGAGAGCAGCTTGCAGGGTGGGGAGCACATCTGGCAGGGGTTGCTGCCTGGGAGCTGAGTGTCAGCCTGAGTTCCCGGAGCACAGGCTGGTGGAAAGGGTTGGACCTCACTCGTCCTGGGAAAGAGGAGGCAGAGGTTTCTCATGCTGCTTGCCAGGTGCATGTCTGTGCTGGGGTGCGTGGGCTGGTCCCCAGCTACCTCTCACCGTGGTACAACAGGGTCAGATGGTGAGCAGAGCTGCACAAGGCAGAGTGGCTGGAGGGTGCTATGGGACATCCCATCTGCTTGCTATTGGGGGGAGATCACCCATCCGTGCCAGCCGGGCGGTTTGAGGTCCCAGTCTGTCCTGGCTGTGGACCACACGGGACATAGAGCCAAAGCATCAACATGATGAGCTTGGGGTTGGGTCAACCTGAGTGCTCAGGGGCAGGAGGCTGGACGCCGATGACGGGTCCGATACGAGGGCAGGCTGCCTGCTCACATCTCCTTAGCCGCCTGCCGGGGAAGGTGTGGATCCGGCTCGTCTGGCTGGTGTTGAGACGCCTGACTCTGCATCTGCGAGGGAGGCTTCCAGAGGATCCTGCCTGCCCAGGTTTCCATGGAGAGCGTCTCCTTGTTGAGGAGGGAGCTGTCTGGCAGACAGTACAGCCCTGGAAATACCGATAGAGCGTTTGTTTTCCAAAGCACATGAATAACATCGCTAACAGCTAGCAGCCTCACTTCCTCTGCTCGCCCCACCAGCGGTCTGGCAGAGCGACCTGGGATGCCTGCGGTGTCTTTATCCTGCCGGCTCCTTGCTGCTTGCTCGTCTGAGCATCCCCACTTTGGCCGTATCTGCCCAGCCCGGCCCAGTTTCCCTTCCATTTGGCTGGCACGGCTCCTCCTGGCGCAGGGCTGCGGGGAGGCAGCAGCCATCTTCGCCAGGGGATGCGTTTGGCTTCGCTGCTGGAGGGAAGAACGGGAGCACCGTAGGCGGTAAAACCGGGGACGTTTTGCTCCCACCTTCCATGGGATATGAGGGGAATCGCTTCCCTGAACAAAATGTCCTTTCTCGGATCTCCCAGTTGTTTTGCGTGCTTTGAAAGACCAAGGGGAAGCTTAAGAGCTGTTGAGGCAGCAGGCAGCGATGCAAGGCGCATGCAACAGCCCCCGGTGAAGGGGGCTGAGCTCGGGTTTTCATGGCAGTCTGTCAATATTAAATTAAGGCTAAATTCCCATCCTAAATGTTATGTTAACATGAAGTTACAGCAGAAAGCACAGAGCACAGAACAGCAATATGAGGGTATAAGATGTGTTACGGGGGTATTGTAATCATCCCAAATGAGGCATTTGAAACCCAGGGAATTCCAGATTCAGGGTTTGCATCATTTTTTGGGGGGTTGTAATTGAAAAACAATCCAAACATAGGAAGGCTTAGGAGCATGTCACTGAGATTGTTTGAGTGCCTTTATTCTGTGCTGCGGGCACATGGGCAGATGGAGGGGAAAAGTCTTTAAAAAATGATAGAACCAAATATGGAATTACAAATGTTAAAATACCGTGATCTGGATTTGAGTGTTAAGGCATCCGTGGCTCTCCAGGGTAACGTCAGGGTTGCTGGGTCTTGACTGTGCGTCTCCATATCTGGACGTATTTGGCTATCACTCACGTAACTCACCTCTGTGCCCGATGCTTCATAAAACTCATAATTGGAGACCATTGCAAGTCCTGTAGCATTTAATTTAAGTTAAGGATGTGTACTTGGAACTTTTATTCTGTCTTAGCTTATGTTTTTTGTCTTCAGATTTCCATGGTTTTTAAAAGCTATTAAAAGAACCACAGATGAGGATTAAACAAAAACCCAAAGGAATATCATCATAACATAATTCCGAGGCGCTGTAGCAAGAAGCTCATTTTGGGCTGTGTCTTGGAAAAAGAGCTTCCTCATCATGCCAGGACAGGGTGGTTAGGCTGGATGTGCGGCCACCCCAAGGATGCAAAGTGGGGGATGAATTCAGCCGTAATTTTGCAGTGCCTGGTGTGTGCAGCCCAGCTGGGCAGCTGCGGGCCGCGGAGCGGCGCTGCCTAGTGCCATGAAATCGCCTGGCTGGAGGAGCTGGTGGAGCAGCAATGCCCATGGCAGCGTGCGACTGCAGCCCCGGGGAAGCTCTGGAGTCAGGAAATCAGCTGGTGAACCAGTGCTGGCAGGGCTGTGGTGTGCAGAGGGGAAAATGATGACGGGTCAGTTGAAATGGCTCTGCGGGGAGTTGTGGGCACTATCATAAAGGCTGGAAGCTGCCTGTAGCTTCCAGTCATACAAATTAGATATGACAGTCATTAATAATTTGGCTTTATCCTAACCCGTGGTACCCGAAGGAACCTGAGCAGAAGATTTGCACTGGGCAGTTTGCTTTCCAGCAATGCCAGGCAGAGCGGTGGGTCTGAAACACCATTGAGATCCCACTTGGGAACGCAGCTTTGGGGGGGTCCCGGGCTGTCATTGCACCCCTGGGATGTCTCTGCTAGGCAAAGGTCAGCTCTCTGCTGAAGGAGGAGCATTGCTGCAAGGAATATTAGATGAATGATGGTTTTCTGCCGGAGCTGAAGGCAGAGTGGGGCAGCTGAGGCACTGCGCTGCAGAGGCAGCTCCAGCAGTGGTGGGGCAGAGCAGATCTTGGGGTTTCTGGGTGCCTCAGCTGTATTTCTGTCCCTCAATACACTTTTTGTTTCTTAGGCTTCAGCAGTATCATGCTGTCGCCAGCTGTGTTTCTGTTACTGCCCGGTGGGGCAGAAGGAGATGGAGGGGAATGATGCGCAGAGGTGATGGGGGTCAGGGGTAGAGCAGGATCAGCCCCGGCTGTGCTGGCTCAGCCCTCAGGTCATCCCTGCGCCGTGGATGGGGCAGTAGGTGCGACTGCTTCTCCCCATCATTTGTACTTGTCTGGCATTACCTGCGGTCCCTCCGCGGGCTCTGGAAATGTGCCTGCATGCCCAGCCCTGCCAGGCCTCGCTGCTCAGGTGGGCTGGATGCAGTAAAATGATTTTCTGGGCTGAGTGTTCTTTATTATGCCTGTCATACCCTGATTTCTGAGCATGCTGTGTTCCCTGGGCATATCAGGAGGGCAGGCACAGCACGGGTCCATTTCCTTAATGACCAGCAGTGAATTGCCTGCACATGTGCAGTGCAGATTTGAGACGCCCTCCGTGGGTTTTTTGTGGTTTTTTTTTT
The DNA here is from genome assembly GCA_008711295.1 of Anarhynchus alexandrinus. Lineage (NCBI taxonomy): Eukaryota > Metazoa > Chordata > Aves > Charadriiformes > Charadriidae > Anarhynchus > Anarhynchus alexandrinus. Next base: position 317,222 of record VUYV01000428.1, read on the forward strand.
TTCTGCGGATTTTCCTCGTTGGACGAGGTGTTCTCCATTCGCAGAATCCCTGCCCAGCTGAGCCTCCACCAGAGCCGCATCCTCCCATCTGCATACAGCCCTTATTTTGTGCTCCAATAATTCCAAGGCAACTCTGCTCCCCTCTGAGCTTGGGAGAGATTTACCAGGTGGGCATGTAAGGATGCTCTGGGGCAAAATAGAGGTGCCCCACCACCGCTGCTGTCTCTCCCAGGGTAAGGACACGTGGCTGAGACAGGACGAGCATCCTCTGAGCCGCCACCAAGCAGTGCCTTTTAGCGGGGACCAGGCTGCAAAGCTGCCAGCCGAGTTGTGGAGCCCGGGGTGAGGGCGAGCCCCAGGCGAGCGCAGCCTCGGTGGCTCCCCTTGCCCCGGTCCCCCTGGGAGCAGCGGTGCTGGCGGGGGGGAGGCGGGGGGGGGCCTTCGCTTACATAAACCCTGAATGCGGCAGGCGGTACGGGGAGGTGAAGGGCAGAGCACTGAAAATCCACACAGCCTCCAGCAAGGGCTCCTTGGCGCAGGAGCTCTGCTTGCTGACACACATCCGCAGGTCCCCATCTGCAGCCGCTGCCTGCCTGCAGCTCCCTCCCTTCCCCGCGGACCCCACGGGGGGCTGCCACATCTGCTCCCCCCGCCTTCCGCCAACAGCCCGGTGTGGGGACGTGGTAGCAGAGCTCTGCCTCCCCAGGGCTCGCTCGGGTGGCAGGGATGCTGTGGTGCAGGCACAGGGGGACGCTGCCCAGAAGCACTCTGGCTGTTCCCATCCTGCCCGCCCAGCAGCTGGGTTGTGCCTGGGCTCTCGCCGCTTCGGCCAGTGGCACGTGGAGGGAGAAAGCTGTCTGGAGAGCGTGTGGGCGGGCGAGATGGGTGTCTGGGTCTAATTTGCTGGGTGGTGACGCTTGGGCAGGGGAGCGATGCTGGGATGGAGCCGAGGTGAGGTGCACAGACTGCGTGGCGTGGGAGTGCAGGCAGGAGGGGAGAGGTGCCAGTGGGCTCTTGTGCAGGGGCCGTGCTGGGCAACGGATCATCCTTGTGGTGCCAGGAAATCGGCACTGTCCTGCATACCTTGGCACCCGTCATCTGCTGCTGATACCCTCCTGCAGCATGGGGCAAGGGCAGCTGCGGGGCTCACCTGGCCAGGGCAGGAGCAGGGCTGGCCCCTGAGCTTTGGGGACAGGCTCTGCAGGCGTGGACAGACGCAGGCTGTGTGTCTGCCCGGGCTCTACTTGTGCTGCCCGCGCTTGCTGCCTGCCTGGGCGGTGGCAGAGCCAACGAGCGGTCATGGGTGGGAAGGTCTGGCCAGGGATGCTGGCTCCTAACGCGCTGCAGCACTTTGCCTCTTCCCAGAGCAAGTCTGCTGTTAATTCCCTCCATCTCTCCACAGTACCAGCAGTCCCCTCCGGGCCGGGCCGTTGGCAGGCGGGCAGCAGTGGGCAGCTGGCAGGCTGTGAGGAGCGGTGGCACATCTCCCTGCGTCCGTGCTCCCGACTCACCCAGCGGAAGGTGTGGCTGGCCTTGCACGCTCCTGACTCCCAGCTCTCCTGCTCCGTCTATTCCCGGTGGGCAAATTGGAGGCTTGGTGTGATGGGGATGCCCTGAGCCCTCACCCAGGAGCTTCAAGCCTGGATGTTGGTGCTGCTCCTCCCGGACGATGTGGCTGATACTCTGGAGAAGCCCTCTCTTGCCCCCCGTTCTCCAAGTGCCTGAGCTGGTGGCCGGCTGGGACCTACGTCTCACCCTCTGGGTCCTGAGCTTCGCCTCGGCAGTTGTGCAGATGGAGGGCCAGGTCTACTCGCCGACTGTCAACACGCACTATGGGAAGTTACGGGGGGTGCGAGTGCCACTGCCCAGCGAGATCCTGGGGCCTGTGGACCAGTACCTGGGGGTGCCTTATGCTGCCCCCCCCATCGGGGAGAAGAGGTTCATGCCCCCTGAGCCGCCGCCGTCTTGGTCGGGCATCAGGAACGCTACCCACTTCTCGCCGGTCTGCCCCCAGAACATCCACAATGCCGTTCCTGAGATCATGCTGCCCATCTGGTTTACCTCCAATTTGGATATCGTGGCCACGTACATCCAGGATCCCAACGAGGATTGTCTGTACCTCAACATCTACATCCCCACGGAGGATGGTGAGTCCCTGCCGGGCTGCCCGCAGGAGGGCGGGGGGGGGGGGGCCCCCGTTCCCCCCCCCCCAGCNTTCCCCCCTCCGCAGCAGTGGTTGGTCTCACTTGGGTGTTGTGTTTGAAGCATGTGGTTGTGGACCCTGCAGCATGCTGTCTGTCTGTGGAAAGCTTTCTCTGGCCACGCAGCTCGCCCTCTTGCCCTCAGCTGCCATCTCTGTCTCGCGTGCTCCTGCTCCTCCACGCCTCCCGGTGTCCCCCCCCCCCCCCCCCCCCCCCNCCCCCCCCCCATCCACCTCCATGGCATCGTCACGGGTTCCTCTCTTGTGTTGCTAAATCTGAATCCGACTCTCTGACCGCAGATCCACAGAGCGACAAGCTGGTTTGTGCTCCCCAGGTGCCGAGTGCCAGGTTCTGTCTTGAGTTGGTTCGGGTTCGTCCTTCCTCCCTCCTTCCCACCCTCCCCAGGTCCATGCGCTAGTTGTGGGAGTGGGCTGCGGCTGGGAGGAACACTCTCTGCCTCTCCCTGGGGAGATGCTCCAGCAAGGAAGGGACCGCGGAGCCCTTTTCTGGGCCCTGGTACGGATGGGAGGTTGGGGGCACCAACAGGCGCATTGCTTGGCTGCTCCCCTGTCCGCTGGCAGGACGGTGGCAGAGCGTTGAGCCTGGGGTGCCGGGGACCCGCGGGGCATGGTCCCGTTGGGGTGAGGCTGAGCGGCGCCGGGTGCCTCCTTGTCTAACCTTTTCCTTTGTAGGGGATCCCACCTGAACTGTAAGTAGAGGGCAGAGGAGGCAGCGCCTGCCTGCGCATATGCACCAGCCTCACCGCAACGGGAGCCCCCCGGGGATTTGCAGCGGGCTGGAAGGGGCCCACAGTGGGTCCGCTGCGCACAGCGGAGCAGCCTGGTGGGCCGGTGGCTTCTCCCAGGCTGGCTGGCTGGCTCCACTCCTCTGTCCCTGGGGCCCTTGGCCACGGGGATGCATCGTGCCTTCCTTCCCGCCGAGCACGGCTGGCCCAGAGTTTTCCTCCCACGGCGGCGCTCCCTCCCCACCTCCCACAGTCCCGGGGGCGGCGGGAGGGTGGCAGCGTGGTTGTGATTGCATGCCCACTCCCGCCAGTGGAGCCTCCTGTTATTTTGTAGTCTTTTATTCATTTTACAGTAAAACGGATTTCCAAGGAATGCACCCGAAAGCCCAACAAGAAAATATGTAGGAAAGGAGGTATGTAGCAAGCCGACCGGCAGAGAGGCACAGAGAGGAAAAAGAGAGAGAGTGAGAGAGTGAGAGGGTGCCTGGCCGGTTCCCGGCCCGTGGCATGCTCCTCCGGCACCTCTCTGTGCTGCCACCCAGACCGCGGGCCCTCCGAGCAGCCCACCCTGCCGTCCCCCGCTTCCCGCTCGGAGGAGCCCCACGGATGCTCCGTCCACCTCTGCTTCCCGGCTAGGGGAGCTGGAACTGCTGCCCGCTGGGAGCACAGGTCTGGGGTCAGGTCAGAGGAGAATGCCCACGTTGCTCCAGGCCTTTCAGAACAGCTTCTCCCGGGCTGAGCCCGCGCTCCCGCCTTCATCCCACTGGCACCGGCAGCCTCCCAGCCCCTGGGGTATGAGGGGGAGCCTCTGACGGTGGGTAGCACTTAAATGCACCCATCCCTTCAGGGTGCATCCCCAGCTGGGGGTGTACGGACCCACTCAGGGAAGGACCTGTGAGATGGGACACTGCAGCCTGTCCTGGGCTGAGCTCTTCCCCTGTTGTGTCCCTGGTCATTTTTCATCCAAAGCTCCTCGGTTAAAAGCATAAAACCTCTCCCGGCTGTATAAACACTGCCATATTCTGCCCCCTGCCCCAGCCTGTGGTCCCACCAAGGCTGCTTCCCGCTGCTCACACCCCCGCGCCTCTGCCAGCCCTGCCAGTGAGGATCTGCTCTCCACCCCCTGGCACAGCATCTTCCCGGAGCCCCAGCCACCCTTCAGGTGGCCGAGCGCCTCCAGTTCAGACACGTCTCCACTTTGCCTTGCCTCCATCCCCAGGGCCGCACGCGGCTCATGCCCTGCCCTTTGGGGCGAGGGGGGCAGCTCAGCCCCGCATTGACCCAAACTGATGCTGTGTTCTTGGCCAGGGAGTGGAGGTGTGCAAATGGGAGCTGGCTCAGCCCCTTGTCAGACGCGACGCTTCGCCCGTCCCCGCTTGCAGGCAGGGAGAGCCCAGGCTGCTCTGTGCATCCCAAAGTTGGATGTGCGGGCGGTCGGGCAGCCAAGCTCTTCTGAAAGGCTCAGTGCAGGGAGGGAGCGTGTGGTGGGCAGGGGCTGCCATCCCGGGCATCCCGTGGCAGCGGGGGTCCCTGCATCCCGGCCCCCGCCTCCCTGCGCCCCTGGGGTTGGCGGGGCCGGCACAGCTGGGCTTGGAGGTTTGGGGAGCGCTTTCCTTCCAGCCATTTCCCCCAGTTCTGTTGTTGGGTTTCTTTGCTTTGCTTTTCCTGTTGCTGTCCTGGCTATTCACACGCCATCTCTCTGAGTGCCAAGGCTGCCCCTGAAAGGGCTGGCGCATTAGGGAGTCTCTGCACGCTGCCTCCGGAGCCGGCTGTGCCAGCGATCACCAGCCACTTCAAAGCGCTTCCTCTCCCGGCCCTCCCACCGGCTGCGGGGGCTGGTGGACCCCCGCCACCACTAGCCCTACAGCCGGGGCCAGGGAAGCAGGGTCCATGTTACGGCTGGAGAAGGGGGACAATGTAAGGCATGGAGAAACACCTTGGTCGCGCTCATCTCCCGGTTTTTCCTCCCTGCCGGCTCTGCCCACGGGCAGGGTTTCTTTGCAGCCCATCTCCAGTTGCCTCTGGTCACCTCCTGGGGAGCTGGGGGGGATGTGCCCTCTGCCCCCGCCGGGCTCTGCTGACTCACGGACCGGCAGATCCCCAGTGCCGGCCGTTTGGGCATCCAGGCGTGATATGCCAGGAATTAAAGCACCGAGACACTGGCGCTGCCCTTCGGCTCCAGCCACGGCTCTGGTTGCCGTTGGCTCGAATTAATTGAGTCACTTGTGACGAGACACGGAGGCTTCCTCACCCCTCGTCGTGTATCCTGGGTTAGTAATGCTTGGGGTGAGGATAATGTACCTGCAGTGCTGATTTCCTCGGGCTGCGTGTCATTTGAACATTGGCTCATTCTGGAATATTCCTGATGATTATTTCTAAGGCCACGTATGAGCAGTGAATAAGCTCTCCTCTCGCAGAGCGGGCGACTGTGCAGTATTTTGGTGGTTCAAAATGCCTCCGCTCCTGCCTTACTGGAGTTTTCACGATTTCTGCCACCCCTAAGCTCAGTGTGTTTCATAGCAGCCAAAGGACTGAGAATTTATCAGCATTTATCCCTGGGACGGGAAAAACGTCCCTGTTTCCCTGTCCTATATATTTTCCTATAAGGAAATTTCCCACATGCCAGTTTCTTCCATGCACATTAGTCCCATCTCTGGGAGCAAGGCAGGGCAGTGGTGCTTTGAGAATAATTAGCCACGCGTGGTCCCGGGGAAGCTGACAGCGCTGAGGCTTGGGCTCTGCTGTGGAAGTAACGCTGCCCACCCAAAGAGTGTGTACGCACACACACGGTACAGGACCTACACGCAAAATGCAGCTCTGCCCTTTGCTTTGTGCTGCCAACGCTTCCAGCCTGTGCTTGGCTGCGGCGGGTGCCGGGATGCTTTCCCCTTCCCTTCACTCGCTGTAGGGCATGAGGAGGTGGGTGTCATTTTTGGAGGGGAAAATTGTGTCTGCCCTGCACGTAGCCGCCCTCCCCAGTTTTTACTACCAATTGCCCTAATCTCTCTGGCTGGGGCTGTGCAGAGTCCTCAAGAGATGAAGGCGCCAGTCGGTCATCTTGTTCTGCTGTGCGAGCGTGGCCGGAGCTCCCAGCAGCTCCTGGGCTCGGGATGCACTCTGACTCCTCTGTGGGAAAAGCATTGTGGCTTCTCCGCTGCTCTCCAAGAAGCGAACTTGTCCGAGTACCGGCTGAGGCTGCGCAACTTCTGGAGTGCTCCCTTGCTGGAAGGCTTCTCAGCAGCCTCCTGTGAAGCCTGCTGCTTTGCAGAGCACTGGGAGCAGACCCTGACGCTCTAATTCCGCTCCAGGGAGCGATTTGCAAAGGTGAGGGTAGGTGTTTGTGCTGGCGGAGGCAGCAGAGTGTGAGAAGATGCAGTGCTTTTGTGGAGTCCATTCAAGGATGGAGATAACTCCTCTGCATCATCCAGGGAGGGGCAGGGCAGCACCAAGGGCTGATGGCTGGAGGGGCCACCCAACATGGTCCCAGGGGAGCTGCCCCTCCCTGTGGGGTTGTGCAGCAGCAGGTTCAGGGGCTGTCATCAGTCCCAGTCCTGTTCCTTGTCGTTCCTGGAGAATCACAGAATCATAGAATCACAGAATGGCAGGGGTTGGAAGGGACCTTCAGCGATTGTCTAGTACACCCCCCCTGCCAAAGCAGGGTCACCCAGAGCAGGTTGGACAGGAACATGTTCAGGTGGGTTTTGAATATCTCCAGAGTAGGAGACTCCACCGCCTCTCTGGGCAGCCTGTGCCAGTGCTCTGCCACCCTTGAAATAAAGAAGTTTTTCCTCATGTTGAGATGGAATTTCATGTGTGCCCGTTTGTGCCCATTGCCCCTTGTCCTGTCGCTGGGCACCACTGAAAAGAGTCTGGCCCCATCCTCTCATCACCCACCCTTTAGATACTGCTAAGCATTTATGAGATCCCCTCTCAGTCTTCTCTTCTCCAGGCTGAACAGCCCCAGGGCTCTCAGCCTTTCCTCATCAGAGAGATGCTCCAGTCCCTTGATCATCTTTGTAGCCCTCTGCTGGACCCTCTCCAGCAGTTCCCTGTCCTTCTTGACCCGGGGAGCCCAGAACTGGACACAGTGCTCCAGATGTGGCCTCACCAGGGCAGAGCAGAGGGGGAGGGTGACCTCCCTTGACCTGCTGTCCACACTCTTTTTAATGTACCCCAGGAGACCACTGAAGCATCTCAGCCGGTGTGGCCACCAGCATGTGTGTCTCTGGGTGCACGTGGCCATCAGATATGGTGGCAATGCTGCTGCGGGTGCCTGTTCCCTGTGGTATCATGGATGCTGCATGGGAGTGGGTGCCCCAGGGAGCTTGCACTGAGGAGGGGGTGCTGGGGCTGCCCGTGACCATCCTGAGCAGACATTTGGATCTGGAAAGGTGTCAGCTCAGGCTCCTGCTCTTCTGTTATTCTTACCATGCTGAGCGCCAAGACTGCAAGGACCGAAGCTCCTCACCCTCCTTTATCTCTGTTTGCACTGGTGTCAGTGCTGTTGGCATGGTTTACTTAAGATAGCATAAATCCGGCGTGGATGCCCCTATTTCAGGGAAAGTGATTTTATTTTTTACTGAACTTGAGCTTAAATCTTTCTAGAGCCTTCAGATAAGAGCATATGCATCCTTCCTATCGGTCTGAACAATGTCACTTCGCCGTCAGCTTGAAGTGAAGCAGCACAACAGGCATTCACACTAGGTTAGTGGAGGGAGTTTTTCATAGAATCATAGAATTGTTCAGGTTGGAAAAGACCTTTAAGATCATCGAGTCCAACCATTAACCCAGCACTGCCAAGTCCACCACTAAACAATGTCCCTCAGCACCACGTCTACCTGTCTTTTAAATACCTCCAGGGATAGTGACTCCATCATTGCCCTGTGCAGCCTGTTCCAATGCCTGACTACTCTTTCGGTGAAGAATTTTTTCCCAATATCCAATCTAAACCTCCCCTGGCACAACTTGAGGCCATTTCCTCTTGTCCTGTTGCTTGTTACTAGTGAGAAGAGCTTGACCCGCCCCCTCCCCCCCAACTACACCCTCCTTTCAGGTAGTTGTAGAGAGCGAGAAGGTCTCCCCTCAACCTCATTTTCTCCAGGCTGAACACCCCCAGGTCCCTCAGCCGCTCCTCATCAGATGTGTTCTCCAGACCCCTCACCAGCTCTGTTGCCCTTCTCTGAACACGCTCCAGCGCCTCAATGTCTGTCTTGTCGTGAGGGGCCCAAAACTGAACACAGTACTCGAGGTGGGGCCTCAGCAGTGCCAAGTACGGGGGGGGGGCGATCACCGTCCCAGTCCTGCTGGCCACACTGTTCCTGATACAGGCCAGGATGCTGTTGGCCTTCTTGGCCACCTTGGCACATTGCTGGCTCATACTCAGCTGGTTGTCGACCAGCTCCCCCAGGTCCTTTTCCACCGGGCAGCTTTCCAGCCACTGTTCCCTGCGCCTGTAGGACTGCATGGGGTTGTTGTGACCCAAGGGCAGAAAGCGGCACTTGGCCTTCTTGAACCTCACACCATTGGTCTTGGCCCATCAATCCAGCCTGTCCAGATCCCTCTGTAGAACCATCCTACCCTCAAGCAGATCGACACTCCCACCCAATGTGGTGTCATCTGCAAACTTACTAAGGGTGCACTCAATCTGCTTGTCCAGGTCATTGATAAAGTTATTAAACAGAACAGGCCCCAGGACTGAGCCCTGGGGAACACCACTTGTGATCGGCTGCCAACTGGACTTAACTCCTTTCACCACCACTCTTCGGGCCCAGCCAGCCAGCCAGTTCTTTAACCAGTGAAGAGTACATCCATCCAAGCCATAAGCAGTTTCTCCAGGAGAATGCGGTGGGAAACGGTGTCAAAGACTTTACTAAAGTCTAGGCAGACAACATCCACAGCCTTTCCCTCATTCACTAAGCAGGTCATAGAAGGAGATTAGGTTAGTCAAGGAGGACCTGCCTTTCATAAACCTATGCTGACTGGGCCTGATCGCCTGGTTGTCCTGTACGTGTCGCATGATGGCACTCAAGAAGATCTGTTCCATGACCTTCCCTGGGACCGGGGTCAGACTGACAGGCCTGTAGTTCCCCAGATCCTCCTTCTGGCCCTTCTTGTGGATGGGCGTCACTTTTGCTAGCTTCCAGTCAAATGGGATCTCCTTGGTTAGCAAGAACTGCTGATAAATGGTTGACAGTGGCTTGATGAGCACTTCCACCAGCTCTCTCGGGTGGATCCCATCCGACCCCATGGACTTGTGTGTGTCTAAGGGGTGTAGCAGGTTGCTCACCATTTCCCCTGGGATTGTGGGGGCTTCATTCTGCTCCCCATCCCTGTCATCCAGCTCAGGGGGCTGGGTATCTGGAGAACAACTGGTCTTACTATTAAAGACTGAGGCAAAGAAGGCATTAAGTACCTCAGCCTTTTCCTCATCCTTTGTCACTATGTTTCCCCCTGCATCCAACAAAGGATGGAGATTTTCCTTTAGCCCTCCTTTTATTGCTAAGGTATGTATAGAACCTTTTTTAATTGTCTTTTACTGCAATAGCCAGATTAAGTTCTGGGCTTTGGCCTTTCTAATTTTCTCCCTGCATAACCTCACAACATCCTTGTAGTCCTCATGAATGGTCTGCTCCTTCTTCCAAAGGTCATAAACTCTCCTTTTTTTCCTGAATTCCAGCCAAAGCTCTCTGTTCAGCCAGGTCGGTCTTCTTCCCTGCCATCTTGTCTTTCAGCACATGGGGATGGCCTGTTCTTGTGCCTTTAAGATTTACATCTTGAAGAACATCCAGCCTTCCTGGACTCCTTTGCCCATCAGGACTTTCTCCCAAGGGACTCTGTCAAGCAGGCTCCTAAACAGGCCAAAGTCCACCCTCCAGAATTCCAGTGTAGTAGTTCTGCTGAACCCTCCTTACTTCTCTGAGAATCGAAAACTCTATCATTTTGTGGTCGCTTTGCCCAAGACGGCCTCCAACCGTCACATCCCCCACAAGTCCTTCTCTGTTCACAAACAACAGGTCCAGTGGGGAATCTTCCCTAGTTGGCTCACTCACCAGCTGTGTCAGGAATTTATCGCCAACACACTCCAGGAACCTCCAAGACTGTTTCCTCTCTGCTGTATTGTATTTCCAGCAGATATCTGGTAAGTTGAAGTCCCCCATGAGGACAAGGGCTAGCGAGTCTGAGACTTCTTCCAGCTGTTTATAGAATATTTCATCTGCCTCTTCATCCTGGTTGGGTGGTCTGTAAAAGACTCCCAACATGGTATCTGCCTTGTTGGCCTTCCCTCTGATTCTTACCCATAAACACCCAACCCTCTTATCACCATCATTAAGCTCTAGACAATCAAAACGTGTTTGTTGCCCATGCTGCGTGCATTAGTGTAGATGCACTTCAGTTGGGCTATTGATCCTGCTGCCTTTTGGCAGGGAGAAACCCTAATTCCTACGTGACCATTCTCAGGCACTTCCATGGTTTCTAACACATCAATAACCCTTGCGTCTTTGCTGCTGCATGGATCTCCATCCCCTACCTCCACTGGGATGGTAGAACGAAGGACCTCACTAGCACACTGTCCCTCAAACATTGATGGTTTATCTCTAGTAAGGCTGGTTTCATCCCCTTCCCTCTTCAAATCTAGTTTAAAGCTCTTCCGATGAGCCCTGCCAACTCCTGTGAAAAGATCCTGTTCCCCCTTTGAGACAGGTGTACCTCGTCTGTCATGAGCAGGCCTGGTGTTGTGTAAACCAACCCATGATCAAATTCTGCCAGTGCCACAAGTCGCAGAGCCAGGTGTTGATCTGCTGGGTGTTCCCGTTTCTTCCCTCATCATTCCCTGCTACCGGAAAGACAGAAAAGAACACTACTTGTGCTCCTGATCCCTTAATCAGTCATCCCAAGTCTCTCTTGATTGTCCTTGGACTTCTTGTTGCAACTTCATGGCTGTCCACCTGAAAAATCAATAATGGATAATAATCTGAGGGCCATACCAGGGTGGGAAGTTTTCATGTCTTTAACCCGGGTCCCAGGGAGGCTGCAGACTTCCCTAAGGAGTGGGTCTGGTTTGCATATTGGACCTTCTGTTCCCTTCAGAAGGGAGTCTCCTATGACATTGACCTATCTTGTTTTTCTTTGAGGAAGCAGTTTTGAGACAGAGCGCAGGCCAACTTGACCTCGGCAACACCTCCAAGCTAGATGAACCATCATCCTTGCTATTGTTTGGTTCCAGTTGCAGAGCCTTGTTGCTCTCTGCAGCTCACTGAAAGGAGGGTGTAGCGAGGGGGGAGGTCGGTCTCTTCTCCCAAGGAACAGGCAATGGGACAAGAGGAAATGGCCTCAAGTTGCACCAGGGGAGGTCTAGGATGGAGATTAGGGAAAATTTCTTCACTGAAAGGGTTGCCAAGCAGTGGCACAGGCTGCCCAGGGCAGTGGTGGAGTTGCCATCCCTGGAGGTATTTAACAGATGGGCAGACGTGGTGCTGAGGGACATGGGTTAGTGGTGGGTTTGGCAGTGTTGGGTTGGTGGTTGGACTCAATGATCTTAAAGGTCCCTTCCAACCTACAGAATTCTGTGATTCTATAATGTGAGGGCACCTGGGAAGGTGGGGTGGTGACAGGGGGGATGCGCCTGCTGTGCCATGCAGGATCTTATCGCCATTGCCCCCTACCCCTTGAGTCATCATGTTCAGCCTGGTGGAGAGAGGACAGGGAATCCTCTGTATCATGCACCCTGTCTGCCTGTCGGGCCTGTCCCAGGGAAGGTAGGGTGCGCTTCCAGTAGTCTCTTGCTCTCCCTGATACTCCTCAACCTTCTCACCTCCTCCAGGAGCTCTGTCACCAAGCGGAGGAGCTCCCCTACCTGGGTGCACCTCCCACCAGTGAGCTCATGCCGCTGTGCCATGCTGGCGTGAGCGCAGGGCACAGCCTGCAGCCGGGCACCGGGGCGGCAGCGCATTCCCACCAGAGCTCTGCCTGGGAAGCTGCGACAGTCGTGGTGGGTGCAGAGCTTAGAGAGGACATGGCTTTCCGCTGGGTGGATACCAACGCTCCTTGGTCGAGCTGGCAGAGCTTCAGCACCCTTCCCACGTGCCCTGACGCACCACGCACTTGCTGACACGTTGTGTCACACCCTTGCTGACACGCCATGCCCTTGCTGACACACCATGGCCTTCTGTTTGTGATGGGTAAGGAGAGGAAAAGCCACCAGTCCTTTTGGTTTTTCCAGCTGTGAATCCACAAGCTCAAACCCGTCCTGGGAGAGTAGGTGCTGTGGGGCCCTGGCGGTGGCTTTTGCCAGCACTGGAGGAAGATCCCCTGGGATGGTTGACTTTGAACACAGCAATAAACGGTGGAGGGAGGTAATGGAGCAAAGTGCAAGGGATGGGTGAGGGAAGTGAAGCTGTAATTGCTCTCATGAGCTGTGGGGCACCAGTGGGTCATCGTGGAGGTGAACAACGTAGCGAGAGGCAAAAAGTCGGCTTGGTCACAGCAGCCTGTGTTCACCATAACCCCAGCCACCGTGGCACCTTCCTGCCAACGGAGAAGGCTTGTGCTTTGCATCTGCCACACACAAAATGCCGCCGCTGTTCCCCTTCCCCCTGTTCTGCCTTACTGCGCTCCTGCTTTGCTTCGCTTCCCAGCACTGCTTTCTGCTGTCCCTTCTGCAGTGCGTGAAGCTCAGGTTGCTTTTAGGCTTGTCCCAACCATCCCTAAGCTCTGGGGCGGTGGTGTCCAGCCACATCCCTCCCTGCTCAGCCAGGACAGTTGCTCGGATCACAGGGATGGTGGCCACTCCCTCTCTTACGGCCTGACAGCACCTCATAGCCGGTTCCTTCATCCCTGTCTGCATGGAGACCTTTGTCCCCTGAAGGAGACCAGGCTGGAGGGCTGCAGCCTGGCTGGTCCCAGGGCTTCAACAGCCCCAGGGCCCTCGGTAGTGGAAAGGGATCTCCGGCTGCCTGTGATCAGCTTCCCAGCTTTGAAGCACAGTGCTGATGAAGGTCCGTGGTCTTCATTAGAGAACAATCCCTACCCCTGAGCTGTACCAAGGAGGCTGGTGCATAGCGCCAGTTAGCAAATATTGCACGAGTACTTCATCACTTAAGTGCTTTCTGGGCTTGCAGCTCTTCCGAACAAAGACACAGTAGGTCAAGCTTGCAGCCTCCTGCGAACAGGCTGGGCAGCCGCACGTGCCTGCCGAGTGTGGGCTGGGGAGGGAGCGTGGGAAGGAGGCAGTGGGAAGGGGGGATGCTGGGGGGGCGAGAGGCGGCAGGGATGGTGGCGGCGTCGGGTGAAAACAGGAGAATGATGTGAGGAGCTCGGGGTGTCTGGGTGGCGAAGCAGCAGGCGAGGAGGCAGTGCTGGGGCATGGAGGGGGTAGGTTGGGAGGTGAACTCCAAGTCAGAGAAAATCAGGATGGCCCTGGAGACAGCTGATCCGTCCCTGCCCCAGGCAGCAGCAGCTCTACTTCACCTCTTCCTGGCAGTGCGCCTCACCTGATCTTAAACACCTCCCCAGGCCACCTCTTCCGGCGCGTTCCTGCCCTTTCTGCCAGGAAGGTTTTCTTCTCATCCAGCTTCAACCTGCCTTGTGTAGCTCCGGGGCTGCCTGTGCTCTGTGCAGCGGAGAGGGAGTTGTTCTTCCACCTCACCACCTTGCAGTGGCCTTTCATGCCTCAGGATACTGCTGTAGTTCCCATCAATCCTCTGCTCCCAGGTTTTGCCGTGACTCAGCCTCCTGCAAACTTTTCTTGCCTGCTGGATTTTTCTAGACTTCTGGTCATTGCTCCTCCGGCTGCTTAAGGTGTTGTGCAAGCCTCTTTCCCCAATGGAGCTCCCCCACAGCCATTTCAGACCTCTTACTCCCCCGTCACAAATTCCTTTTAACTTCAAATCCTGTCCCCCTCCACACTGCCATCTCTATTATCCACCACCCATGTCACCTGCGGGATCCCACTCCCAGAGTGGCAGTGAGGATGACTCCCCAAGTTCATCTTCTTGGCCAGTTTTTGTGCTCACCTCATCGTAGTTTCATCCAGCCGTAGGGCTGCCCCTCACTCGTGGGAGCCTTGCTGGAGACCGTGCAAGACCCTTGCCGTGGTGGCGATGGGTCCAGTTGGTGACAGCAGCGGGGCCCCAGGATCGGCCGGGTGCCTGGCAGGACCTCGAAGCCCTGCGCATCTCAGGGAGGTCCACTTGCCTGGGGGAAACCCGGCTGTCACCCCTGAGGTCACCATCACCTGGGGAACTGTTTTTTGTGCAGGCCTGAGGGCGCAGAGGGCATCAGGCACTGGTCTGCAGTTCTAAGGGGATAAGGAGAGCACAGTTTCTTACTGAAATTCGGGGCCGCACGGCGCAGGGATGGCACCACTCAGCTTTGTGCCCACAAGGGCACGCGGCCCTTTGCAGCACGGGGGACCTCGGTACAGGTCTGCACTGCATCTGCTCCCGCTCCCTGCCAGCCCACAGGCCGCCTCTCCTGGCTCATGCTGGCTGCACGCAGCTCGGGAAGCGACGGGCTCAGTGCACGTCGTCCGCAACAGCTTCCAACTGGGCTGCAGGCCTGACCTGTGCCCTGGCACTGCGGATTTGCTAAGGGCCACTGGAAGGCATTCAGGGTGTTACAGAAACTGGTATCTTTAGGGTTCTGCCTTGGTCAGGGCAAGCGAGTCGGTGCCTTTGCAATCCTCAGAGAACCATGGAACTAGTCTTCTAAGAAGGGCGTTGGTACAGGACGGAGCCGGACAGGGCAGGGAAGCGCCCGTCATGACGGCTCCCTGCAGCGTGCCGTGGTGGTCTCGTGCTGCGGCACTGGTGGTTTGCAGCATAGCCGTGCCAGGCACAACAAGGGGCCATGCACCACATGGGGGTGACGGGCAGGACCCTGCCCGGTGGTCAGTGGCCACCCAGGGCGACCCTTCATGTGGGCTCTGCTGGTGGCGGGGGACGGGATGGTTGTCCCCAGTGGCAGCAGAGCTGGGAGCAGGGCTCCTGCTCGCAGCTGGGCGGTAGGAGAGGGAGCCTTGCCCCGGCGCAGGGACCGCGGGTGTGCGAGCCAGCAGGGGCCAGGCTGGGATGCAGGAAGGTCGGCGAGTGCTTTGAGAGGCTGATCCGCCGCCGGCACTGGTGCTGCCCCAGGCCCGCTCTCCTCCTCCCTGCCCCCCCCCGGGGAGGATCTGGGAAGGGGTCCAGGCGAAGCGGCGTCCTGGCGCAGCTCTGGGGCAGTCCTGCCCACGCCGCCCTGGCTCTGGGAGAGGTGCAGTGTGAGTAGCCAGCAGTGCTGTGGGGTGCAGGCCTGGCCCCACCGTCTCTGCTATCATGCTATTTTTGAATTCTCTTTTGTTTTTTGTTTTGTTTTTCTTTTTTCGTTTGTTTCGGTTTGGTTTTTTTTTTTTCCTTTTTGTTTTCTTTTTTGTTCTGTCTCCTCGTGTTTGGTCCCTAGGAGCCAGCGCTAAGAAACAGGGCGAGGACTTAGCGGATAATGACGGGGATGAAGACGAAGGTATTTCTGTGCTCGAGGCTGCCCACTGCATGACAAGCAAAGCAACTCCGTTTGCCCGCCATCAGCTGCCATCCCCCGGGAGCCCTGTGTGTGTCGGTCTGCCGTGCCGGGCAGCTGTGTGGGTGGGGGGCAGGCTGGCCGGCTGTGCAGGGCGCCCAGGTCCTTCCCCTCCTTGGGACGGGGCGGGGGAGAAGCTCATGGGTTTGGGGTTGGTTTTTTTTTTTTTGCTTTAGGAGAAGTTTGCTCCTGCTCCGCTTGAGCAAGGGTAGGGAGGAAGCATGGCAGCTTGGGAGGAGAGGACCCCTCGGGCACCTGGGCCCATTTCACCCCGAGCCCGGTCACATCCCACCTCCAGCCTCATCCTTCCAGAGTTGGTGACACACAGCTAGGAGACAGCGACCTCCCCCTCCACCCTCGCCCGGCCCCATCACGGGTATCGCCACAGAGTGGCTGTGCCAGCAGCTTGGCACCCTTGGCACCCGCGGGGTACCGGGCCATGCCCAGGAGACCCAAGGTCAGCTCACATGTGGTTTCTGTTAACTTCTCTCCTTCTCCACCCAACGTGAGTGAGGTCTTGCATGCAACCAGAGCATCAGCACCAGCCGAGGCCGAGCGAGTGGGCTTTCAAGCAGATGTGATTCTAGATGTACACCAGGGCTAAGCAAGCTGCAGAATAAGCTATTTTTAGTAAAACGGGGTTATTCATCTGCAGGGTATGGAGTTGGTGTGGTTGGCTGCAGGGATGTGAAGAGGAGGCAGGAGGAAGGGTTGGCCAGGGTGCAGCCCTAACGTGCTGAGGCCAGTAAAACCTCATGGTGTGCAGGAGTCCCAGGGCAGCTCGAGCACGGCCTGGCAGATGGCGTTTAGGATCTGGGAAACAGATGAAAAGCTTTTTCCTTGGCAGTACCAAAACCCCGTTGTTTTCTCCCACTAACCTGTGCCCCAGGATCTCTTGTACCAGGGCGTAAACTGGCATTCAGCCTAAGCGACTTGACTGTGCTCAATCCCTGCACGCTGAAAGGTGCTGCAGTGATTATGAGCCGTTTATTCCCTGGTACATCTCCGCACATTGCTGCCATCCTGCTGCAAGGATGTCCCTTTGTGTGTCGGTGGGAGCGGGTGGCAGGGAAGAGAGGAGACGGGCACAGGCACCGATGTTCCTGCCCTTCGCATTTCAAGCAGGTGGCCCGGGGAAGAGTTGTCCTGCCATAGCTCTGCCGCATGGGCAATGTCTGTCCCGGAGGAGCCGCGAGCACTTTTTGCTCCCCAGGGCTGTGCATTTGCCTGGCTGCATCCTGGCAACAGGAAAAGAGCTGGCACAGGTTTTGTCATGTCCTCATCCTCCTGGAGGCAAGAAGTTTTGTACAGGGAAGGGTGGCCACCCTTCGCCATGCCGTGGGCCACAGCTGGAGGTGGGGATGGCCAGAGGTAGCCATCAGCCTACCCTACAGCCCCCTGCGATGGGCAAGCCGTGGGGAGGATTGGACGTGAGCAGGGGTCAGGTGGGTGCAAGGGAGCACGTCTACTCTGGCTGGGCTTCCCCTCCGAGTTGCTGTGGCTGTGCCCTGGGAGTCCCAGCCCCGGGGACACCGCAGTGGGGGCTGGCTGCCGGGACGGCACGGTGCACCAGTGAGGGAGGAAGCAGGGAACTGCGGCTGGCTGAGCAGCCCCAGCAGGCAATGCCAGCCTGCCAGAGCCAGGCACTGGGTGCGGGTGAGCACGAGGGAGGGCAAAGTCCTTCTCGCCAGCCCAGGAGAGAGCTGGGCACCGCAGGCATGTGGCACCTGGCACCGTCTCCACGACGGCTGTAGCTGCCTCCTCCGTGTAACATGGGCGAGATGTACCAGGAGCCGAGCACAGGTGTTCTTCCCTCGCGCCCAGGCTTGGCTCCATGAGGGATGCCAGGCCAGTGGCACAGAAGGGGCAGGACATCCCCTGGACAGGGCCAGTCGAGAGAGGGAGCGTGGCTGCTCCCTGTCCCCCAGGCTCCTGCAGTCCTTCCTCCCCGGCCCTCAGGGTCCCATTCCCCATCCTCACTCCATGCCTCATGCCCTGTCCTCGTCCGGACTCTGTGCTCATCTCCCTGACACGCACACGTGCACACACTGTCTGCCTCATCACCATGTCTGTGTCTGGGCACCGGGGTGCCATGGGTTCACATCCAGGCGGCCGGCAGGTTTCTGCCTTCCCAGGGAGATGGGAAAGGGGAGGCGGGAGAGTCAGACATTGGAGCACCCACCAGTGCCCCCCCGCCTTCCAGGTCCTGCACACCCCCATCCCTGCCCCCCCCGCAATGCCAGCTTCCAGGACTCACGGAGCCGAGGGCTTGGATCCAGCCAAAGACAGGACATGGGGCTGCATTCTGGGGCTGCACTCTGCAACTCCCACCCGCAACAGAGCCCGGCTCCGGGGAAGAGCAGCCAGGTCCAGCGAGCATGTTTCCTGCGTGTGCTGAGACACCCGAGGGGACAGCAGTGTGGGGAATGGCGCAGCGGCTGCCGCCACTCATAGAGGGGCTGGCGGGGTTGGTTCAGTGGTGGTCGGCTGTGGAGGTCCACGCTGTGGCCCCCAGGAGAGCTCTGGGTTTGGCTCCTAAGCCCTCTCCCCAGTCCTGGCAGCTGGCATCGCCCTCGTCCTTGGTCTGCCTTTCGGGCAGGGTGCTGCGGCCGTTGGCGGGGGTCCTGTGTTTAACCGCCTCTCCTTCCAGACATCCGGGACAGCGGGGCCAAGCCAGTGATGGTGTATATCCACGGCGGCTCGTACATGGAGGGCACGGGGAACATGATAGACGGCAGTGTCCTGGCCAGCTACGGGAATGTGATTGTCATCACCCTGAACTACCGCGTTGGAGTGCTCGGTATGGGCTGGCCGGCGTGGGCTGTGCTGCCAGCACAGCGGGGCAGCGGGGTGAGCCCCCACGGCCGACTGGGCTCAAAACAGTCAGGAAGGTGGCGGTGGGGACGGGAGGTGGGGCCTGGCGGGATGGGGGCTGTGCTGCGGGTGCTGCCCCTGCCCTTCGCCTTGGCCACCGAGCGGGTTGCCACGTGGCAGTGCCCACAGCGGGCAGTCACAGCGTGGTCTGGCTCCTGGCACCGGCCTCCCCCCCCCCGGCTCATTTACACAGCCTGGCTCAGCTGAAAGCAAATATTGGTCTATGGTTAAATAAATAATAAATGTGTTTACCCAGCATCTTTTCCTGAGAGGGCTTGGATCGGTGAGCTGCCAGCGGGTATTGCCTGGCTGCCCCGGGGGACCCGGCAGCTCTCCCTCCCTGGGCACGGGCTGCCTCCAAGCGGGCTTAGCTGCCGGGACCCCCGCAGCCACCCACTGCGGCCCAGCTATCTGCAGAGGGGGTCACTGATGGGTGTCAGGTATAGAGGAGGGTGGAAGTCCCATTTTTCATGAGTGCTGGTGACCTAGAGAGGTGAAATGGGGGCACAGCATCAAAACGCACTGCAGTCCCCTGCCTGCTGCAGCAGAAAGCCCCCGGACACAGGAGATTTGCCTGGAGCATCACTGCTGCCTCCCTTCGTGGCAGGGAGAACAAGGGGTGAAGAGGTTTGGAGAGAGCTCCTTCCCAGCCAAGCTGCTGGTAGGGCCAGCTCTCTTCTTAGCCATGTAGCCTGGCACGGTGCTCTCCCTGGGCAGCAGGGCTCCCGGCCGATACCCGGGGCACCACATCCCTCTGACGGCCTCCAGACCCCATAGTCTCTTAGGGAAGATGGCAGTTTACCTGGCAGAAAATAGGCTTTTCAGGAAAAACAAGCCTATTCAAGACCTGTCGATACTAGAAGTCAGGCCTTTAAGATGGATAGGTGCAAATTTAAGAGACGTAAGTCACAATATGAAATAAGACTTGAGTGGTGCCATTGTCATCTCTGTTGAAGTCCTGCAGCGCACCCGGTCAGAGCACCTCGAGTGCCAGAGCAGCGCCGGCACCGCTCCCTGACTGCTGGGGTTACCTACCTGGCTTTTACCTCAGGACCATGGCTTCGGCTTCCTGCTTTGAGTCAAAGCAAACGAATCACTGATAGCTTATCTTTGGTGTTCCCTTTGCTATTGAAAGCATTTCTCAGCATCTTCCTCACTGAGAGCTTTTGTATTTTAGGCTGCAGTCGGTTCCTCTCTGCCCAGCCCACCTCTTTACATTTATAGAGCCTCCTCCGGGCCACGCTGGTCCATGGAAAGCATTTGCTGTGCAGGCGCTCAGCCTGCCTGCAGCCACCGATGCTTTCTCAGCTTTCCTTGGAGCATGCGTGAGATGTCTCGACCCGTTATTAGCACAGGTGGTGGTCCGGGTAGGACAGGGCTTCGTGCCCTGTCACTGCTTGCAGTTAGCTGGAGAGGCTTGCCGGGGCTTGTAGCTGCACTCCCAGCCTTTTGCCCCTCTGAGAGTGGCTGGAGCTTGGTGGTGTCTCTGCTCCGGCTGGAGCTCGGTTGTGTCCCTGCTCCAGCTTGAGCTCACAGGACTCTCTTGGTAGTGGGGTGTCATGCTGTGGCAGGACAGGATCCCATAGAAGCCCCGTAGGCTGGGGAGGGCAGGGGGGAGGTCAGGACACCCCCTGCTTCGTCATCCCTAACTGGGTTCCCCTTGGTACGCAGGGTTCCTGAGCACGGGGGACCAGGCTGCCAAGGGCAATTACGGGCTGCTGGACCAGATACAGGCGCTGCGCTGGGTCAGCGAGAACATCGCCTTCTTTGGGGGAGATCCCTTGCGGATCACTGTCTTCGGTTCCGGCATCGGTGCCTCCTGCGTCAGCCTGCTCACCCTCTCCCACCACTCCGAAGGTAGGTGCCAGCCGTGCCTGAGCGTGCTGCGGTCGCTAGCAAGCACCCTGCCGATGCTGTCCTGGGGAAGGGAGCCCACCTGGCTACCGCTGGCCACCCTAGCAAAGTCAGGGCTGCTTTTCAATTAGTCACTGGCGAGAGCCTGTCCCAAGGCCAGGAATATCATGGGCAGGGAGAGGCCGGCGGCAGAGCACGTGGGAGCCAGGGATGGAGCTGGTGCTCCCAGGGTGTGGGGCTGCAGCCCGGGTCCAGCAGCTGGGTGTGGGGAGAGGTGGGGACCCCTCCTGCAGCGCCCTGCCCAGGCGCCCGTGCTGGCCCAGCTGCAGGTGTGGAGGGGCTGTAGGACATCATGCAGGGTACCGGGAACACGGATCTCAGGGCTAGGAAAGGCGTTCCTACCAGAATAGAGGGGAAGCCAGACCTGAGCCTGGGGAGGGATGGAGGGCCCCATCTTGCGAGACTGGGAGAGCTGGAAGTGCTGCGGTTAGCAAAACACAGGTGGAAGTGATATGATTGATATCTGTAAATATAGCAGAGTGTTTACTCTAGATAAAGAATGGAATTATTTACGCTAAAAGATTGTGTTGGCATAAGAGCAAATGCATGTAGCCACCTGTGAAGACATTTACATTGAGCATTGGGAAAAAAAAATTAACCATGGGAGTAGATGTGTTCTCGATAAACTTCCTAAAAGAAATTGCAGGAACAAAGCCTGAACTGGATGTGGTCCACAGGGGCCAGGGACTTGGTCACAGGGCTTTATATGAGAGTGCAGCCCTCTTCCAGTTCTGTGTCCCCAAGTGTGGTGCAAGGGAGAAGGGGCCACGTATGGGCAGTGGACGCAGGCGTGACTGCTCCTCAGAGACACACAAAATTACAGTTGAAGCCATTGAGAAGAGCTGCAGCCCTGCTCAACAGCCTGGGAACCGCAGAGAAACGAAGGAGACCTTCAGAACCTCAGCAGGGCTGATGGTCTGGTGGAGTGTATGGCAGGAGGCTGGGGCTTCCTCCGGCTCTGGGAGCTGCCAATGGGCTGATTGCCCCGATATTGAAAGCAGGAATGATCTCAGCCCAGGCTGCTGCAAAGGTGGCTGTACCAGCACCGGCATCACAGTCTGCTTGGTAGTATTCCAGGTGGAGGTTTGCAGGCGCTGCGGGCAGTGCGAGGCTGGCGTTAGCTGTGGTGAGAGGGGGCAGAGCCTGTGCTGGTGGTGGGGAGTGAAGGGCGGCACCCCGCTGAGCCCAGACCTGGCACAGGGCTTGCAGGACGCTGGCAGTTCACCACAGAGCCAAAAGCAAGCCAGAAACAGCTCTCTTCTCCCAGATTTCTCCAGCTGCCCTTTCGGTTAAACTTGCCCGATTCTGGCAAACCACTTGCCCTGCAGTGAGCCCACCCCTGCGCAGAGACCCATCACCGTGCTGGGCTCTGCTTCCCCAGGGAGAAGAGGGGCTGAGAGGCTGCCTGTGCCTCCACACCCATCCCTGCTGCCCACCAGCGGTCGCAGCTGGCTGCCAGCCTCTCCTCGGACAGGCCAGCAAACTGAAACGGAGAGGCTGAGACATGGCTGCCGTGGCCCACTGGAGCAGAGTATGCAGAGGAGCTCTGGAGCCTCCTGGGCAGTGGAATATCCCAAGCTAGCTTTGGAGCCCACCAGTGTCCCATGCTCCCTGTGTGCTGGAGCCTGTGGCACAGCCAGCACTAACCCACCCTGTGCAGAGTGCTCCTTCTCTCAGGGCGGCAGCTCCCACCGCTGGGCTCCCCTTGGACCAGAGCTCTGGGAGATGCACAGACACCACAACAGAGGCACATCTGGACCTGGTGGCCAGCTGCTTCCCAAAAAGTGGCAGCTTGGGCACTCCCACATTAAGTCCATGGTGGTCTTCCATGACTGCCCCGCAGCCTGTCGGGTCTGCTGTCACCATTGCCATCGCCCTGCCATGTTTGAGTAAAGGAGGGAGGAACAAAAAGGCAGATAAAGCTGAAGCGATCCAGCCCTGGCAGTGTGTATGGAGCTGCTGTTGCCCGCTTGGGACATGTCTGTTCTGGGTAAGCCCCTTTCCCTGCTGCCCCAGGCTTCTCAGGACACTTGTGCTCAGTCCCTGCTCCTGCGTGAGTGCCCGGTGCTTGAAGTCAGCCCCTCTGTCATCCTGCTTCCCCTGTGCCAGCTCCTGAGTGGGATGCTCCTGAGTGGGATGCTCCTGGGGATGTTACCCTTTCCTTTTCAGGTGACTTCGACAAATATTAATGGGTATTAGACTACAAGAAGCTCAAGCACATGGAAAATGTGAGTTATACCTCCAGAGCCGCTGCCAATGTTGCAATGCCAGGGCAGGGCAGGGCAGGGCAGGACCAGGGCTGCGCTCACTGCTTTTGGGGCTCCTGGGGTAGGATTCCCAGCTACCCAGAGCTGTGCAGTGCAGGCAGCAGCTCTCTAGCCCATAGGAGAAGATGCTCCTGATGGCTAAAGCCAGAGGATGCTTCTCTTGTGTTGGAGGGTAGATTGAGCAGTGCGTAGGAAAGGAGCACGGGTAGATCTTTGCAGACTCGTTTGTGAGCAGTGGGCAGGGCAGGGGATGCTCTGCGGCTGCGGGGACTTGCGCGGGGCCGCCCTGTCCCTGCGTGGATACCTGGGGCTCTATGTGCCCTCCTGCCCTTGCACAGGCACCCTGGGCAGTGTGGGCACAGCGGTGGGGAGCCTTTTACAGGCTGAAAGCTCCTGCAGAAAGAAAAAGGGTTTTACCTGCCTGTACTGAGTGTGAAAGGCTGGGGGGGATGACACGCTGGGTGTAATGCATTCGTGATGCCGGGTGCCTGGCACCCTCGCTGCTGTGGCAGAGGAGCTGCTGCCAGCTGTGAGGTGGGAGGGCAGTGCTTGGTGCTGCAGCCAGTGTTCCATCAAAGCTAATGGCCATAAAATGACCTCAAAAAACCCCATCCTGTGCTGGAGCACCCATCTTCCCAGGGACGGGGCAGCTGGCTCTGGACACGGCGGGGGAGCTGCGCTAAGATGCAGCCTGCAGACCAGGCGGGTTTGTTTTTATCACGTCAAAATAAAACTCATAGTCATCAAGAGCTATTAATGAAGCTGCTAATTTGTGCCTGCTCTGCCAGGCGCTGCGAGAGGCAGACACTGGAGGCTGGTGCAGCGCACGCTGTGTCTGGCTGCCGGGGAGACCCGCAGCTCTCCTTGCCAGCCTCAGCCCTTGTAGGCGGGTGGATTCCTCGCCAAGGACCAAGGTGCTGCTTCTCTGCCCGGCTGGCCATGCCGAGGCAGGAGCAGTGACTGCCAGGCAAACCTCTTGTGCTTCCTTTGCCCCATCTCCTGCTTCTTAGGGGCTGCTGCCAGCTCTGGGGATGCTCAGACCTCAGCTGGACAAGGCATGCAGCACCCTGCTTTAAGTAGAGCTTGGCCCAGACAACCCCAGAGGTGTTTCCAGTCTCAGCTACTGAGCAAAGCAAACGGGAAGTCAGGAGCTGGTGGCAGCCTGCAGCACCAGGCACCCTTCGGCAGAGCCCTGGGCCCACCGATTGGCTCTGCTGTGCTGTGGCAGCCACCTCTGCAGGACGTGGGGGTGCATCGGGACCGTCACCTCAGACGGGAACAGGCAGGGAAGGCAGAGCTGCATCTTCCCGCCTGGGCCCCAGCAGGCTGGAGGGCCCCAGGGTGAGCTGCAGGGTGGCGATGCCTCGCTGGGGTGCTGGCACGGAGGGGAAGGACATGGCAGGTCTGAGCTCTCGCAGACTCTCTGGATGTGGTCATGCAGAGACACAGCAAAGGGGCTCCATCAGGGACGTGACCAGCTGTTGGTGACACCAGCTGCCCGTGCTTCCCCAGGCAGGGGTGGGCAGAGGCAGAGCTCAGCCCTGTAGGTATGTCTGGGAAGTGATGCTGCTGGTGGGAAGCGATAGCTGCTGCTGGGATGGCATCTCCTGGGAGCCACGGAACCTTCATCCTGGCTCTTTGGCACATGGTGCAGAACAAGCAAACCCATGGCCAGCCTCCAGCCCGTAGGCTGGGTATGGCTTTCTAGGGCACCGGGAGGTGACAAACAGAGCTTGTGACTTCTCTTTGTCCCAGCGCCTGGGACTGTACGTCAGGTACTTGGCAGAGCGAGGACTGTGCGTGCAGACAAGAGCTATGGACATGGTGGCCGGGAGCCAGGAGCCTCCCAACACTTCTGCTGCGGGAAGGTGCATGCTCCCCTGTAGAGTGGCACAGCCTTGGCTGCACACAGGGTCTCACACAGGCTGTCCACCTTTCGGGGGCTGGGAGGGAGCCCCGTGGCCACCACGCTGCTGTGCCAGCACCATTCAGGGACCTCCTGAGACAGTCCCTCACAGTGAGTGAGCGCCGGCGTCCGGTGAGGGCACAGGCAGCACTCAGGGTATAGGCGAGGGCTGGTCGAAGAGCAGGGACCCTAGGGTGCACCCCGAGTCCGGCTGCCTTTCACCGCCCCGGAGGCTCCGCTTCCTCGCCGCCCTTTGTATTCCGAGCACAAGCGCCATTGACATGGGGCTGGAGCCCAGCCACGCATTCCTCCGCCTGGGCCAGGGCCTTTGTGGCCCCGTTTTCCAGGGCGAAAGTCCACTCCCTCTGTGTTCCCGGTGGCAGAAAGGCCCTCTTTGTGCATCTGGCAGCGTGCTCCTGCGGGGCCGGATTGGCACTGAGCAGCCCCAGCTGGGCAGGAAGCGGCAGGGAGGGGGGCGAGGGGGACCCTGACAAAGCGGTGGGGTGGGACACACAGGGTTAAGTGTCCCCGAGCAGGCGTTAACCCTCCCGCTGCTGCCAGCCTGCAGCTGGGCTGCTCGGTGAAGCCGGTGCCGCCTTGGGCTGGAAGATGGCACTGAGCCGGGGGCAGCCTTCAGGGGCAACACGTCCTTGAGGTGGCTGTGGGACAGTGTGGGCCGCTCGGCAAGGCCGGGCTGTGATGCAGCCACGGCCCCTCTCCTCCCCACAATGGACAGAGGGATGCCAGGCCATCCCCTGCGATGGGATCCTCAGGGAGCACAGCGACCCTTAGTTGCTGCCAGCAGCACCCAGTACATGCCCAGCTGTCACCCTGCCACCCTCGTAGCCACCTCTGAGCTGAGCCCCCAGTGCGAGCCTGGTCAAGGCCAGGCGCAGGCTGGAGCACTGGGTCCTTGCAGGGGTCCAAGGGCATCGTCGATGCCTTCTCCACGCTGTGTCCTGCACTGCAGCGGGGGGTGTTGGAACAGCAGTCACCCTGCTGCGAGCTTTCTCCGCTCCTTGCCTGTCTTGCAGGTCTCTTCCAGAGAGCCATCATCCAGAGCGGCTCCGCGCTCTCCAGCTGGGCGGTGAACTACCAGCCTGTGAAGTACACCAGCATGCTGGCCGACAAGGTGGGCTGCAATGTGCTGGACACAGTGGACATGGTGGACTGCCTGCGGCAGAAGAGTGCCAAGGAGCTGGTGGAGCAAGACATCCAGCCGGCTCGCTACCACGTGGCCTTTGGGCCGGTCATTGACGGGGATGTAATCCCGGATGACCCGGAGATCCTGATGGAGCAGGGTGAATTCCTCAACTACGATATCATGCTGGGGGTCAACCAGGGTGAGGGGCTGAAGTTTGTGGAGGGCGTAGTAGACCCTGAGGACGGCGTCTCAGGCAGTGACTTTGACTACTCAGTCTCCAACTTTGTAGACAACCTGTACGGCTACCCCGAGGGCAAGGACACCTTGCGGGAGACCATCAAGTTCATGTACACAGACTGGGCCGACAGGGACAACCCTGAGACACGCCGGAAGACTCTGGTGGCTCTCTTCACTGACCACCAGTGGGTAGAGCCATCAGTGGTGACGGCTGACCTGCATGCCCGCTATGGCTCACCCACCTACTTCTACGCCTTCTACCACCACTGCCAGAGCCTGATGAAGCCTGCGTGGTCTGACGCAGCCCACGGGGATGAGGTGCCTTACGTGTTCGGGATCCCCATGATTGGCCCCACAGACCTCTTTCCCTGCAACTTCTCCAAGAATGATGTCATGCTCAGCGCCGTGGTGATGACCTACTGGACCAACTTTGCCAAGACAGGGTGAGTGGGGATGGCGGCTCTGCGCTCACTGCAGCTGCACCCCTTGGGACCATGCTGTGGTTGGGGGGGTGTCATGCCTGGTGTGGGACATTGAGCCCCTCGTCCCCCGAGGTCCATGGGCTGCACCTTCACTGGGGTCAGGGCATCAACGACACAGTGAGCAGCTGAAAGCACAGCCAGCCCCCAGGACAGGACCCAGCCCAGCACAGGAGTGGGGAGGTTGCTTGGCCGTGGTTATCGTGGGTGAGACTTGACCCAGGGTTGGGGTGCTGCCCAGCCATGCAGGACCTTTCACCAGCCCACCCTGTGCCACCACTGGCAAAGGTCCCCCTTGCCTCCATCTCTGTATTCAGCTCGCTCTCCTTGCCTCTCCAGCTTTTCCCACAGCTAGCTCCGTTTTGCCTGTGTTTTGCAGGGACCCTAATAAGCCCGTCCCCCAGGACACCAAGTTCATCCACACCAAGGCCAACCGGTTTGAGGAGGTGGCCTGGTCCAAGTACAATCCCCGTGACCAGCTGTACCTGCACATCGGGCTGAAGCCACGGGTACGTGACCACTACCGGGCCACCAAGGTGGCTTTCTGGAAGCACCTGGTCCCCCACCTGTACAACCTGCACGATATGTTCCACTACACCTCCACCACCACCAAAGTGCCGCCGCCCGACACCACACAGAACTCCCACATCACCCGCCGGCCCAATGGCAAGATCTGGACCACCAAGCGCCCCGCCATCTCACCCGCTTACAACAGTGAGAACGGGAAGGAGAAGTGGAGCCCGGAGCAGGAGGCGGGCACCCTGCTCGAGAGCCCCCGCGACTACTCCACTGAGCTGAGTGTCACCATCGCCGTGGGCGCCTCCCTCCTCTTCCTCAACGTGCTGGCTTTCGCCGCCCTCTACTACCGCAAGGACAAGCGCCGGCAGGACACGCACCGGCAGCCCAGCCCCCAGCGTGGTGCTGCCAACGACATCGCCCACGCGCCTGATGAGGAGATGCCCTCCTTGCAGGTGAGCCAGGGGCACCATGAGTGCGAGGCTGTGCCGCCCCACGACACCCTGCGCCTGGCCGCTCTGCCCGACTACACCCTCACCTTGCGCCGCTCTCCGGACGACATCCCGCTCATGACCCCCAACACCATCACCATGATCCCCAACTCGCTGGTGGGGCTGCAGACCCTGCACCCCTACAACACCTTCACTGCCGGCTTCAACAGCACGGGGCTCCCGCATTCACACTCCACCACCAGGGTATAGCCGCCCGCCGCCGGCGCACACGCACGCACGCACGCACGCACACGCACGCAGCAGACACTGGCAGAGGGACCAGCGGGGCCGATGGAGCCCCCGGATGGAGGAGCAGCGCCCACGGACAGTGCGGCACCGACCCTGGAGACCTGTGGGGTCCCGGCGCAGCTGGATGCCCCGCTCTTCTCCCGGCACTTTCTTTTCCTTCCTATCTAACTTTTGAGAAGTGCTTTGACTCTCCCGGCTCCCGGTTGGAGGGCCCTGTGGGTCGCCCTAGGGTGCAGGGGGGGACACAGCGCAGCCCCTGCGCTCATGAACTGGTGCGGGCAGGCAGGGGGGACCCCGCTGGCAGTGGTTACGGGGGTCCCTGCACCGGGGCTGTGCCTCCCCGTGAGGCGATCGCATTCCCAGCGCTCCATCCACTGAGCACCCTGGGACTGATGAGAAGCAGGGCCAGGCATCCCTCTCCACCAGTGCCCGGGCATCCCCAGGCGGCTCGGCATCCCGAGTGCCCTGGAAAAGGCTCCTTCACTGTGTTGAGAAGTGGCCCCGGGCCATGGTGCTATAGGCAGAGGGAGCAGGCAGGGTCTGGGGACCCGGCCTCCTGCTGGGTGCGGGCGCTGGTGCCGGTGCCAGGACTCGGGGACCCCGGAGGCCCTGGGAGCGGGGCCCCGGGCTGGACACTTGGCACCTCTGCCCCTCTTTGCGCTGCAGAGAATCTCTTTTGTGTCAGTCGTTTCTCTTTGCAGAGACGTTTTTTAAGCAGATCTTTAGTTCTTTACACACTAACGGAGTCGCCGCGTTTTGTCCTTTGTAAAGATTTTAAAACCAAGTGTTCTTGATATAAAATAAAAAGCCAGTTAGAAGCCAGCGTGTGCGCGCAGTGCCGGCCCCCCGCGGCCCCCACCTGCCGCGGGCAGGCGCCATGCAGGGCACTGCCTCCTGCGCCGCGGGGCCGCACTCTTTTGTATTTTTGATATTCTCCCTCCTCTGTCGCTCGTGCCCACGTATCTCAGCCAAATAGCCTACCCGACAGCCCACCCGTGAGCACCCCCTGCCCCGGCCCACTGCGCTGCCACCACCGGCCAGTGCCACCCACTGCCCCGTGTGGGCATCGCCCGCTGCGAGCACCGTCTGCCCACCACCGTCAACCCAGGGGAGCACCCCGGCACCGTGTCCCAGTGCTCCCCACCCTGCCCTGCTCCCCTGAGGAGCATCCCATGTCCCTTCACCGCTGCCCCGGGGCCACACTGTGCCCTCCCTGCCCACATCGCTGCCCGAGAGCAGGGGTGGGCAGCGCTTCGGGGCTGGCAGGAGCAACCCACAGTGACTCTGGCTCCCACCTTGCTCCTGCCGGGGCCTTTCCCCCATCGCGGGGTGACCCCAGCTCCAGCATCTGGGACATGCGGCTGGGGCAGGGGCTGCTCGAGCGGGGGCCGCTGGGGGATGACGCAGCCTGCATGGGGCTGGGAGCACCCGTCCCAGGGCTGGGGCACCCACTGGGCTGCCGGCAGTCACTAAACTGCACGCGTCTGTGGGTAGTGGGGCTCAAGGCAAGGGGCTTCGGCGCAGCAGTCGTGGAGAAGGAGCTGCCCGGGAACCCACACAGGGCACCCCAGTCTCAGCCCGCCCCCCCTCCCCCCCCAGTGGGCACTGGCACCTGGGGCTTCAGGAGGCAGGAGGAAGGGACGGGTCCTTGCAGGGACACCATACTTTGTCCCTGTGCAAGACGGTCCGGCTGGCAGACGCTGCCCGCGCTGGCGGCCGTGACGCACCGGTGCCGGCTGGCCCTACTGCCTGGGGCCAGCGCACCCCCAGCCCCACACCCTGCCCCGGCCCCCGCCCCCGGACAGGGCTGAGGGTGAGGATGCTCGTTGGAGAATGTATTTATACCCTGTCACCCGCGCAGAGTAACAGATTCCAAATAAAACAGAAGTGATATTTTTAATAGCGCTGTGTCTCGCCTCTTCTTGGCGCATGCAGGGGCCGGGGGCTCCCAGGCTGGGTGGGGTGCCCTGTGCCGGCTCACAGCCACCCCAGCTACAGCCATGCCTGATGGCAGAGGGTTCCGACGGTCCCCCTGTCCCTGGCACCCACTCTGCGGAGGTGGCGGGAGGACCCCAGCGTCACCCCACCAGGTCAGGGTGCTGGGCCCCCAGCACAGCACGCACGTGAGCCAGAACCTTGTGACCCGGGATTGCCAACAACTGGTTGCCACTGGCGGGGGAGGGGTCCCCACATGCCCCCAGCCCTGCTGGGCCCCCTGCCCCAGCACTGGGACCCCATATGGGACCTCAGCTGCCCTGCAGCCCCTTCCCACCCAGCTTCCCCCTCTTCCCCCTGCTCCCCCCCCAACCCCAGCCTTTCCCAGCCCAGCTCCCCTCCCCCTACGTGCCAACCAGGAAAGCTGCTGGTTTCATTTCTTTTTAATGTAATTTCAACTGGAGTTGCCATAGAAACCAGGCATGGGGCCTGAATCGCCTCCAGGCAGCGTGCAGGCAGTGGAGCCAGGGCCGAGGCCCCGAGCCAGGGGGGCAGGCGGGGGGCAGGCAGGGGGCTGTGCGGGGGGGGCTGCCCTGCTCTACTGGGGGCCCTTGCAGCAGCAGTGCCATTGGCGCATGTCACCCTGCTCAGCACAGTGCTCCAGCCCCTGCACCAGACCCCCACATGGCCCCTTGGTGCTGCCCAGTATGGGGGTCCCGCAGCCCCTGCTGGCCCATGCCCTGTGTCTGCAGGCAGCACACGCCAGGCAGCACGGGTACGGGCTTGGGCACCAGGCAGGGACGGCGACAGGTTCCTTGCCATAGGGCAGGTGGAGAGGCAGGCAGCCTGCCATGCCATGCCGTGCCACACTGTGCCGCCATGGGTGGGGATGCTGCGGAGCGCCTGGGATAGGCAGCAGCAGAGCTGAGCCGCCATGGGACTCCTGTCCAGGGCACGGGGCTGCCTTCCCTTGGGCTTTCCCATGCAGATGGGCAGAGATGCTCACTGCGGGCTCAGATCTCTGGGCAGGGGGAAAGCTGCCCACCCCAAATCCTGACTCGCAGCCCCATCCAGTGCTGCCCCAACCGCTGGCCCCTCTGGTCCCCAGGCCCTCCCTCACAGCCACCAGGTAGCCCTGTTTAGTGACCGGTTGCGAGAGGAAACAAG
This sequence comes from Anarhynchus alexandrinus, assembly GCA_008711295.1. Taxonomy (NCBI): domain Eukaryota; kingdom Metazoa; phylum Chordata; class Aves; order Charadriiformes; family Charadriidae; genus Anarhynchus; species Anarhynchus alexandrinus. The sequence goes on from VUYV01000428.1 coordinate 347,899, forward strand.
ATGAAAAACCCACATCAGGCCACGGGGCTGGGTTTCCATGGAAATGCCAGTGCTTTGCAGCACAGCACTAAGAGCTGCTGCCTCACTGCAGTGCAAGCAGCGGGGCCAGCCCTACCTGGTGGACAGTGGCCCATCCCGGTGACATCTGCATCACCACCAGCTGCCCGTGCTGTGGTGCCTAGTGCCCTCTGGAAGGGGAGATGCCTTTCTGCCCCCCCCCATCCTCATCCTTGCACGGCCCCAGCTGCCCGCTGTCCCCATGTGCCAGCATGGCCACCCCAGCTAGGACCCCAAGGGCAAGCTGGGGACAGACGAAACGTTGCTATTATGCTACTGCCTTTGCAAAACTGCCGAGCCTGCCATCTGTCCAGGGTGTCCTTGACCATCAGCAGTGTTTCTTTAGGGACCTGGCAAAGCCCAGGGGACACAGTGTCCCAGAGGGTACATTCAGTTAACATCCGTGTGATGACTGTGGGACATCCTCAGCTTCAGGGGACATGCTTAGGGCTGCTGGCAAAGAGAAGTGGAAGGGAAGTGAACCGCAAAGGTGTCCCTGGCATGGGGAGGTGACGAGTGACCTGTGCCTGGCCCCCACCTGCTCCAGGAGCCACAGCCAGCAGGGCAGAGATGTTGCCCTGCACAGCAGCATCACCAGGAGAGTGTCCTGGTCCCTGCACTCCTGATGCACCCAGGACACAGGACAGCAGACCCACAGGCGGGCAGGACAAGCCGTTACGCCGTGCGCTGCAACCCCCTCTGCCCCATGCACCAGCAGCACAAAGGGTTTCCGTGCTCACCCACCGCCAATGCCCTTCCCGGCAGAACTGACTCAAATCAGAGGGGTTTGTCTCTTTGAGGGCAGCAGCCCGCATCCGGTGACGCCTGCACTGCCATAAGCACCAGCCTGGAAGCCCGGCGGTCCCTGCACTGCAGCAGCCATCCCGGCTGGCGGCCAGGCTGAGCCACGCATGGGGCCACCCCTGCCTGGGGCAGGACGGCAGGGGAAAGAGGGCTCTGAGAGCCTGCTCTGCAGCACCCCTTTTCTCCGGCAGCGGAGGTGTTCCAGTGATGGTTGGAGCTTGATGTCCTCCACTGTACTGACGCAGACCGTGGGGCTGTGAGACCTCTGACCCCAGCGAGGTGCCAGCAGCTGCGTCACCCCCCCCGTCCCACCATCCGGATGTTGGCTCAGCCCTGCCCAACTCAGCAGCTTGCCTGCATTCGACGTGCGCGTGTCCCTGAGCTCTTCCCCCCAGCTTCAGACACCGAATTAACCTCACCACGAACGTCATTAACAAAGAGGCCGTTTCTGGGCTATATGGTCGTGGATGGGGCAGGTTTCTGAGCACCAGAGGGAGCGCGGCCGGCCACGGCTGCTTTGGACAGCCTGTCCTTGACCGCTGGCTTTTGCACAGGGGTTTTGCCTCCTGCAAACTGGCGGGGGGCGGGGGGCGGGA
>VUYV01000428.1:350069-390608 GCA_008711295.1 Anarhynchus alexandrinus
CTAAGGAGGGACCACCCCGGCCGCCCCCCGCCGCCCCCCAGTGCCCACCCTGCCATCCTCACGCCCACAGTGCCCCCCTGCCATCCTGACACGCCAGACGGTGGCACCGTGTCCATCCTCGCTCGGGGGGTGGCGGGATGGCAGGCCCACCCTGGGGACCCAAAACTGCGGGCCAGGGTCGCTATGTCCCGGCGCGCTGCGGGGCCACGCAGGGTGCTGGGCGGCGGGACCTTGGAGTGGGCCGTTAGCTGGGTTAATCGTTGACGGGCTGTTTGTCTTTCCCGGTTGCACTGGTACACATTAAATCTGGGGGGATGGTGGTGGCTCCCCAAGGACCAGCCGGCAGCAGCAGATCAAGGTGCTCCGGGTGCTGGGGGTGCCCACAGCCACCCCCCTGGGGATGGAGAGCGGGGTCCCGCTGTGGTGCATGTGGCCGGCTTGTAGGGGAGGTGGCAGGGAGGATGCTCACAGCAGGGCAGCGCGGCCACGGGGACCACGGAGCTCCCGCGGGGACAATCCTGGGGGGCTGGCCCTGCCTCAGTGCTGCGGAGGCCCCCGGGCTGTCCCCGGGGGATGCTCGGCCGAAGTGGTGGGTGCTGGTGGGTGCCTCGGCAGGGTGAGCGGGGGCTGGACACACCTGCGGTGTTTACTTGGCAGGGAGCAAGTCCTGGAAGGAGCGAGGCTGTTTGGGAGGGGGTGGGTGACGCGCGGGAGGGCAGTATAAAGTCCAGGGTGCCGCGCTGGAGGCTGAGGTCGCTGCGCTCCCCAAGAGCTTTGCCTGTCCAGGTGCTGAGGTGAGACCCTGGTGGGCACAGCCCCGCTGCCGGGGTGGCCACACATCCCCCAGCTGGGGAGCACTGGGGGGGGGCAGGGTGGGGGCTGGAGAGGGGCTCAGCTGTGGGCCAGGGAAGGCAGAGCCGGGGGTGCTGGCCCCCATGGGGGGAGCAGGGCGAGGAGCAGAGCGTGGCCTGGGCACCGGCTGCCTTCCTCGCAGCTTCACCGGAGGGTCTTTGCCCACCACCCTTTGGCAGCTCCAGGTGCTCACGCCCTGAGCTAAAGGGTGGAGGTGGCATTTGGGATGGCATTGCTGCCCTGCCACCTCCCTCACCCTGGCCGCCACAGCAGCCCCCCAGCGGGGAAGTTTTACTGGGTGTGCTGCTTCCCACCTGAGGCTGGGGACAAAACCCAAGGGGCACGGCACCATCCCCACGGGGATGGGGCACAGCATGATGGTGTGGCTGGGCCATCAGCTCTGAGGGATATGGGCATGGGGGGGTCTGCAAGCAGAGGGGCTGTTGCCTCCACGAGCGTGTCCGAGCAGTGGGGCAGTCAGTGGCGCCCCTGTCCTGGGCGAGGGCGCAGTTCCTGCGGCGCAGGGCTCTCAGCACTGAGCACAGCCACTGTCAGTGCACAGGCAGCGTCACCCCAGCAGACTCTTTCCCATGTCCCCACGGGGACGGGGCACGCGCAGGGCAGCTCCAGCGCCCTCACAGCCATGGCTGCTGGCACCAGCCCCCTGGCAGCAGAGCCTCAAGGGCATGGCGGGACCCATGGGGGCCGCACCCAGCCCCACGGCTGCCCACAGACTGCTCAGCGCCACGCTGGGGAGCAGCCAGACCCCAACTCTGCTCATGGTGGCCCATGCTGCCCATGCGGGGTGGGCACGCGGTTGGGGTCTGCCATCCATCCTGGGGAAGTGACCCCCTAGGCACCCCGGGTGGCCATCCAGCCCGGTGACGCCCACGGCGTGGGTCGCACCAGGCAGTGACGAGCAACCCCGTGGCCGGCGGTCGAGGAAGGGGCCGTGGCCGTGGTCGGCACGGGGCGAGGTGGGAGGGGGTGCGGGGCTGGGCAGGGGGAACGCAGCACACAGGCACTTTGTTTGGCCGGGGTGGGCGGAAGTCAGGGCGTTGGATCTGAATGCTAAAGTGTGTTGTTCAGGGGCCGATAAAGGCCCCATTGTATGTAAATAGTTTATAAAGCAGCATATGACTTCCAGTGCAGGGCAGTGGCGGATAGAGACGAGGGCAGGCGGAGCGGAGCTCTCCTGCGGGAGACATGAGACCTTAGAGGGGCCATTGGGGGCAGCTCACAAGGACCCTTCCTCACCGGCAGGTATGCGCTGCTGGGACTGTCCCCACAGCGGGGGGCGGCCAGAGGGCAGGTCCCAGCCCCCCAGCCTTGTGCTCTGGGTGGGAAGCAGCTGCCGGGGCTGCTCGGTGCTGGCGGGTGGCTCCGGCGGGGTGGAGGTCTGTGCATGGGGTGTGGGGTCACCCCGTGCTCCCCAGGCAGGGAGGGCTCTAGCAGGGTGGCAATGCATAGCTCGGGGTTCCCTGCCCCACTCCTGCAGGGAACTGGGGGACGAGGGCAGGGAGGTGCTGGTGCAGAGGAGCCCTTGGAGCTCCTTGGGTCCATCCCTAGCCAGAGAGCTCAGTGCTGGGTGCAGATCGGGGGTCCCTGCGGAGGTGTGGGATCTCCACCCCCATCCTCTGCAGCAGCCGTGGGTCAGGATCGCCATGCCACTGTGGGGTGGCAGGGCACGAGCAGCCGGCACTGCAGGGCCAACTGGTCTCCTGCCAAAATGCTGCCCTGAGCTGTGTCAACAGCAGGAGCCACGCTGCTGTCCTGCCGTCTGTCCATCCTGCTGTCCACCTACCAGGAGGTGGCAGCCAGTTGCTGCTGGGTCCCTCCTGGGGCTGCTACCACCAAGGGCCAGACCGTGGTGGCTCTCAGCCAGGGGCCCTTCCCGCTCCTAACACCATCTCTTGCTGCTTGCTCCTGCAGACGTGAGGAACAATGAACTGGGCTGGCCTCTACACGGTGCTGAGTGGGGTGAACCGCCACTCCACCGCCATCGGGCGCATCTGGCTCTCCGTCATCTTCATCTTCCGGATAATGGTGCTGGTGGTGGCAGCTGAGAGCGTCTGGGGGGACGAGAAATCTGCGTTCACCTGCAACACCCAGCAGCCTGGCTGCAACAGTGTCTGCTATGACCACTTTTTCCCCATCTCCCACATCCGACTGTGGGCCCTGCAGCTCATCCTCGTCACCACCCCGGCCCTCCTCGTGGCCATGCACGTGGCCTACCAACAGCACCAGGAGAAGAAGCTGCTGGCACTGACAGGGCACGCAGATGCCAAGCACATGGAGGAGGTGAAGAAGCACAAGATACGCATATCGGGTTCCCTGTGGTGGACGTACGTCTGCAGCGTGGTCTTCAGGCTGCTCTTCGAGGCCGTGTTCATGTACATCTTCTACATGCTCTACCCGGGCTACCAGATGGTGCGGCTGGTCAAGTGCGAGGCTTACCCCTGCCCCAACACCGTTGACTGCTTCATCTCCCGGCCCACCGAGAAGACCATCTTCACCGTTTTCATGCTGGTCACCTCCAGCATCTGCATCGTCCTCAACATGGCGGAGCTGGTCTACCTGGTGGTGCGGGCCTGTGCCCGCCGAGGCCAGCACAACTCCAACCCCACATCGGGGAAGGGCTCCTTCTACGGGCACAAGCTCTCCGAGTACAAGCAGAACGAGATCAACCAGCTGCTGACGGAGCAGGATGGCTCCTTGAAGGACATGCTGCGTCGCAACCCCGGGCTGCAGGAGAAGGGTGACCGCTGCTCTGCCTGCTAGGGCCAGCGCTGCAGGGGCCCCAGCCTTTGCCCCCACCCCACAGCCCTGTGCTGTCCCTGTCCCATGGATAGCATCCCTCAGGCGCTGGTCCAGCCCTCCCAGACAGCCAGAAGGGTATCTCGGGCCATTAAATCTCCATTCTCAGGCACTGCCTCCCTCCTTTCTGCTCTGGCTGGGACGTGCCGGGGGCTGGGGTGCCAGCATGGGGTGCCCACCCCTCCACCCTAGCCCAGGTGAGTGCCACCAGGGGCTGTGGTGGGCTGGGGCTGTGGCCGCAGTGCCCTGGCAGCAGGCATGCAGGAGCAGTGACCCCTGGGTGGCATTGAGCAGTGTCCAAGGGCTCACGCTCCCCCAGCACCAGCCCCTGCAGCCCCGAATATATTTAGAAAAGTGCCCAGACCAAAAATAGAGGGAAAAAGTTTCCCCAGTGGCTGTTTCATCTGCCAGTCACAAGGAAAGCCAATGGGGCACGCAGCTGCCTCATGCCCCAATAACCCTGCACCCGCCGTCGGGTGGACAGACAGACGGACGGAGCCGGGCGAACCTGTCTGCACCCCGCTGAGGAGCCGGGGACCAGCCAGGAAGGGGCCTCATAGAATCCCGCACCACCCCGCCGAGGGGGAGCCGACGGCACAAGGAGCACCGGGCTCTGCCCCACGCACCCACCAACGGTGAGGGGTCCCCATGCCGGATCACCACCACGGTGTCCCCGACGGTGCTCCCAGCGTGGCGGGGCTGCTTTCTGTTGGAGGTCTTTGCTGCCCTCCCCGTGACAGGTTAGGGGGTCCCATGGGAGGCAGGGTGGGGACGGCCCAGGGACAGCCCTGGGTTGGGTCCCTGGCCGGATGGGGGATGGGGTGGCTGTCTGACGGGTTGTGGGGTGTCCGTGTCTGGAGGGCGGCTGTCTTGCAGGGCACCGCGGCGTGTGCCATGGGAGACTGGAGCCTGCTGGGGCGGCTGCTGGAGAGCGCCCAGGAGCACTCCACAGTGGTGGGGAAGGTCTGGCTCACCGTCCTCTTTGTCTTCCGCATCCTGGTGCTGGGGGCGGCTGCCGAGCGGGTCTGGGGCGATGAGCTGTCTGGCTTCTCCTGCGACACGCAGCAGCCCGGCTGCCAGAACGCCTGCTATGACAGCACCTTCCCCATCTCCCACCTCCGCTTCTGGGTCCTGCAGATCATCTTCGTCTCCACCCCCAGCCTTGTGTACCTGGGCCACATCCTGCACCTGGTGCATCTGGAGGAGAAGGCACAGCAGCAAGCAGCAGCACGGGCCGGCAGCGGGGCCAGGCGGCAGCGCCCCGGGCAGCCCCGGCTCCCTGCAGGGGACAGGCGGGGACGGGTCTTCATGCAGGGGGCCATCCTGAGGACGTACGTCTGCAACGTCGTCTTCAAGGCTCTCTTGGAAGTGGGTTTCATTGTGGGCCAGTACGCCTTGTACGGGTTCCAGCTGAAGCCTCTCTACACCTGCAGCCGCTGGCCCTGCCCCAACACTGTCAACTGCTACATCTCCCGGCCCACTGAGAAGACCATCTTCATCCTCTTCATGCTGGGGGTGGCCTGCGTGTCCCTGCTGCTCAACCTGGTGGAGATCTACCACCTGGGTCTCACCAAGTGCCGGCGGGGCACAGGCCCCAGGTCCCGCATCCTGCCCAGTCCTGGCAGCCCTGCGGGGCCCCGCAGCACCCACCTCACCCTGCCCGGCAGTGGCAGCCCCGTGGCTGCTGGCAGAGCCCCCCAGGGCCTGGCACCCCTGGGGAAGGCGGGTGCATGGCTGGGGGTGGCCAGTGGGTCCCACGGGAAGGTGCGAGCAGCAGACCTGGCAGTGTGAACGGGACCTGCGGGGATGCTCAGGGATTGGTGATTCACGGGCAGCCACAGTTGCGGTTCTGTCTCTGGGCCCTGCCAGGCTCGTAGCATGGACCACGCGGCCAGCGCGAGGGACGGGCATGGCCCTGGGGACATGGTTCGGCCGCTCCCTGCGCTCCTGGGAGCATGGCCAGGGGTCTGTCAGCCCTGGGGGAGCAAATAAAACACCCACTGCACCTCACTCGACTCCTGCTCTGCCCACGGGCACCGCGGCATCGCTCTCCGACCGGTCTGTCCCATGGACACACTGCATGGCCAAGGCAGGGCCACCGTTGGGTGGGGTTGGGCTGCAGCCCTATGGGCAAGCGACGGGCAGGGACAGGCAGGGCATGCCAGGCTGGCAGCAGCGGCAACAGGGTCATGGGCCATCCCGGCATGCCAGTGCTGGCCGTGCACCAGGGGCAAGGCAGGGTAGGAAAGCACCGGCAGCACAGGCAGGAATGGGCAGGAGCGAGGTGCACAGCAGCAGCAGGACGCTGGCCCTGCTCTTCTGCAGTGCCCACCCTGGCCGGGGCAAGGGGGAAAAAAAAGGGGCTGCCAAAAGTTTTCTGCATCTTTATTTGAAATGAATGGTTCCCAGAGACACAGGGTTAGTCCTACTGCCCTGGCATCACTACAACAAGACTGGTGAGCGGCTCACTCTCCACATGGACACAGAACAGCGGGCCCCGGGCCAGGGCCCAGAACAATATATACAGGCTCAACAGGAGACCCATGTACAGCTCAAGAAAACCAATCAGAACACGAGGAGGGGCAGGAGGCAGTGGCACAGTCGGAGCCAGGCTCACCCCGGGCAGGGGGCTGGCACCCCGCTGCTTTGGGAGGGAGGGGCAGGCCAGGCAGAGCTCCTCACTTCTGCTGGCGGCTGCCCGAGCCCTCGGCCAAAGCAGAGGGACCCACCAATGGCACCTTGCACTGGGGGGGAGGGGTTACTCCAGGACAGGGGACAGCGGGGAGAGAGGGACTGTGCTGGTACAGACCCGTCTCCATCAGTTTTCTGCCGACTCAGAAAACATTGACAAAATTGAGGGAGGCAGCCTGGCTGCGTATGAGGGAGGTGTCCCCATGGTGAGACCAAGTCTCTGCCCTCATGTTCCAGTGCCGGCTCCCTCCGCTCCCTGCAGCCCACCCAAACCTCTCCCCCCACTGGGAACAAGCCCTCCCCCTGACCCAACAGCTCCCAGGCTGCCGGTGGTCCTTCCCCACTGGCTTGAAGACATAGGCAGCAGCAGAGCTACCCTTCCCGCAGTGCCACCCGCAGCCTCAAGAGGGGATGCTAAAGGAAGTGGGAATTAAAAGCCTCAGGGCTGCTGGTCCCAGCCGGCGCTCTGCCGTATTGTGCGGTTCCTGCCCCGGGGCAAGGGGAGAAGGGGATAGTGTCAGGGCTGAGGGTATGGGGGAAACAGGGCTGGGCAAAGGATGCTGCCCCGGGGGCTCTGCCACCCCTGTGCTGTGGGGACTGGCCCCAGGGAAGATGGCTCACCCAGCTGCAGGGACAGGAGGCAGGGCTGAGCACGGGGGCCACGTACATAGGAGAGGCCTGTAACGAGCAGGATGGGATGTCCAAGTCCAGTAACGATGAAGGGACAGCATTGTCCCCTCCTGCGTTGCACAGCCCCTGCCCTGCAGCGGGAGGCAGGGAGACGAGGCGTCCAGGGCTGGAGCACAGCCAGCCTGGCAGCACCTTGCTCTTAGTCCATGTCGTCCTCCAGGCCGCTGAGCCGACTGTGCTCCTCGTAGATCTCCCTCACGGCCAGGATGCGGTTCAGCATGCTCTCCAGCATGCTCCGGTCCATGGGGATGACTGAGTACCAGAGCGGGGACTCAGCAATGCACGATCGTTCGGGCTGCAGGTAGAAGACATCGTTGCGGTTCCGCAGACTCTCGGGACTGTAAAGAGAGAGGAAGGTGAGCCCCGGGATATCAGCTCCGGGGGCTCAGAAAGCCTGGCCTGCCCTCAGGGTTACCAAGGGGGGCTCAAGGCTTGTCACAGCCTCTCATCCTTCAGCAGGACAAGGACACAAACTGAGTCTGCAGCTCCTCGCTCAGGACCAAAGCCCCTAACCAGCCAAGCACCACGACCCATACTGCACACTCCTGCCTGTCCAGAGAGAGGCAAGTAGTGGAAGGGACCAGAGAGAAGCGTTCTCTCAACCACGGTCTATACAAGCAGCGCAGACCCTGGGTAAGGCTTCACACTCAGGTACAAATGTTTGGAGAGCAGCAGCCACTCCACAGAGTCCCACCAAAACTGAGAGGCGGCTCCAAAATGGCACATGCCCCTTCTCCAGAGAAAGTCTCACCATTTGGAGAGATAAAACTCATAGAACTTGACTGGGCATCGGAGTGGGTTCATCCTGTTCTCCCGCTGCTCCAGCATTGGTACCTCCTCCTCACGCTTCCGCTTTCCAGAGCTGCCATCTGCAGAGGGGGAGAGAGCAGGATCAGGGCTGGGACCCAATGGGGGAGGCAGGGGGAGGGACAGAGAGATGCTCCATCAGACCCTACCTCGGCCTTTCTTCTGCTTGGCAGGAGCGTAGTAGCGGATGCTCACCACCTTTGTCACACCACGGGCCGTGGTGCACTTGCGGGACTGGCGCACCACATTGGTGAAGGAGAGCTGCATGTGCTCCTCTGCTGTCTGCAGCCCGAAGAATTTGGTGTTGAAGAACATGAGGGTGTTGAGGAGCACGAAGGGTGAGTAGACGCCCAGCTGCTTGCACTCCCAGAGGTGCTCCTCCTCGACACGTGAGAAAACGGTGTCTGCAATGCACAGAGGAAGAACCAGGTCACGACAGTAGCCTTGTGGCAAACCCTTCACCCTGCCCAGGCAAGCTCACTGCAGAAGACTGACACTTCGCAACATCCCCTTTTCCACAAGGTTACTTCTCCAGAGCCATCAGCTCTGCCCAGCCACGAGCCACCCCAGAGCACAGCCAAACCACAGGCCAGAATGCAAATCAATCCTAACTGCTCATCCCTATAGATGGCCACAAAGTGAATTCCGGGTCAGTGCTCCGCCACACTTTGTGTGACCAGCAGGCAGGACAGACATGGCCAGCTCCTGCCTAGACACACAGGTCTGGAGCCAAATGCCTCTACCTGGGACAGCCAATATGCAGACGTAAGGCTGGATCTGGGAACTAACCACTGACAAGACACAGCAGGGAGGGCAGCCCAGATCATGGCATCATGAAAAGCCTCTGCGGAGCTCGAAGTTAGTCCCCTCCCAAGGCAGCAGCACGGCAACCCTGGTCGACACCTAGCACAGTGTGCAGGGCTTGCCCATGTGCTGGGAACACAAAGGCATGGGCCAGCGTGCCTCTTGGCTTGGTATCCTCTTTGCCAAAGGGTGGAGACATCACTGAAGTGTTGTAAAGATTCAGACTGTCCCAGGACACAAAGCAGCCGTACTCTGCTCCCAGCTACCCTGACTCTGGGCAACCAAAGCTGCTGAGGCGTAAAGCAGACCAGCTCCACTGTCGGTATGGGTCACTATGACCCCAAGACATAGCAGGACCGTGCTGCCTATGCCAAGGAAGAGGGTTGAGGCTGGGGAAGCACAATCAGACCGGAGGATCCAAGACTAAATGCACAAACTGGGTATGCATGGTGCATGAAGGTACTCTGGGAACACATACTATTTGGTAAGATTGTGGGTTGCCAGCCGCTCAGGGACTTGTTCAGCTCCTGCACGAAGGTCAGGTAGTAAAGGTCTGTAAATATATTCACCATACGATTGTTCTCGAGCAGGTACTAGAAAGGACAGAACACACAGTCAAAAGAGACACAGCAGCACCTGGAAGGCAAACCCTCCCCAGAGAGCCCAGGACACACATGCAGAGCACCCCTCCTTGTACAACCAGAGCTGCAGGGCAGACTCCTCAAACCAGCCACTTCCGAGGGCTGTGAGGAAAACCCTGGGGCATGACAAAGCAGACTTGGTGCTGAAGAAGGGACTGAGTTTGGGGAGATCTCCCAGCCCTCCTCAAGGATGTGCAAGAAGGGTGCAAGGCTGGGGAATAACTGCCGCTCTACCTGCTGGGCTTGGGAACAAAGACGGAACAAGGTGGGTTGCTGTCCCAGGGTGAGGCACTGAAGGAGAGTCCAGTGAGCCTCTCTGGGTCCCCAGAAGGCAGAATAAAGGGTACAAGTTCCCCTCACCAGATCTGATCCCTAGGTCTGGCTGTGGCAGACTCAAGGGCAGCAAGCCCTCCCTCACCTGCTGGATGCCAAGGCAGAGATAATAGATGCTGTCCGGTTCATAGCGCTCCCCATTGGGCCGTGTTATCTCCTTGACAAACTGGGCCAGGCCATAGTTGAGCTCAGCTGCTGTGCAGGCCAAGATGTCTTCCTTGATCCTCATGGGCTTGGCTGTGGAGACAAGCACAGCAGCCTCAGACAATAGCCTGCAAGGCCAGGAGCACCTCAACACCCTGGGACCCAGCTTCTCGGAGGTTTCTGCCACTCCACCCCATCCAGACAGGGCACTTACGGCCAAAGCGTAGCTCCTCGCCCTTGCTAGTCTCTCCCCCTGCATACTTGGCTTGCACCCAGGACTTCCAGGCATTCACACCGTATGAGTAGTTCAGCACTGTGCAGCTGGGCTGGCTGCTCACTGAGTCCCGGGAACAGCTTTCAGAGAGAACCAGACGCTTCTGCCCCTGCAGAGACGTGTACTGTGAGACTGGGCACCTACCTGGGACAGATGTCCTGGCCACCCCTCAGACCTGCTGACTGCCAGGTCCCTCCCAGCATGCCCAGGCACCCTTCTGCTGACAGCCAAGCCAAAAAGGCCCATTAGTTATGAGGACCACGGGCAGGAAAGAGGCCAGCTCTCACGTGACCTGTGGCATTCAAAGCTCCTCCAAAGTCGCAGGCAAGTATTTTCATTCAAGGAGTGGCCCACAGGCCAGGCATGCCCTGAAGGGAGAGGGCAAAACCTCCCCAGCACACCAAAATCTCCAGCACACGACACCCCATACGTCCCAGGCGGCAGCTCCCGCTCCAAACCCAAAGAGCTTTAAGCAGGCAGTACCCACGGGCAGCTCACCTTTCGGACAGCACGAGGCAGATCTTGCTCTGTCGACACATCATCTGGTCCCACCAGCCCACAGTCAAAGAGGAAGTCCACACTGGGGTTAATGTCTAGAGGGTCTGGAAGGAAACAGGCAGAAGGGCTCAGCTGAGACTTCTCATCCTGTCCCCTGTACTGGCCTGGTTCCTAAGGCAAGATGAAGAGGGAACATGCAACCCAATGCTTCACACCCTCTACCATTGCCTGGCATGGACTTTCCCAACAAAGGAAAGAGAGCTCTGGCAGATGCTAAGCTTTCTCAGACTAACCAGAGCCCCAAATCCTCCCTTCTGACAGTTTGTTTTTTAAACCCAAGTAACATTCCTCATCCCCTTGTGCCAGGCCAGCACTGGGGACAGCCTGGCACAGGCACCCCAGTTCTGTGCCCTCTGCTACTAGCATCCTGCCTCAGTACTGCTGTGCTCCTGCAGGTCCCTGCCTCTTCTTCCACCTTCTGCCCACTAACGGACACTCAGCCATTCTGCCATCTCTCAGGACGTCATGCCCTGTCCAGGTCTCTCTCTCGCCTTGCTGGATCCTCTGGAATCATCATACGTAAGCACACCAGTGCCATTGCCCTGCTCTTTGTGCTGTTAAAATCAGCTTCTCATTCCCCCTTCTCTGCAGACCTACGTTTGCAAAAGGTCAGTTAGTCTGGACAAACACACACTCCTTCAGAATTGGTGGCCTCCTCACCCCTGCTGCGAGCAGCCATCTGCAAGACCCTCAGTTCCCGGCCTCAAGCCTAGTCAGAGGGCACGGGGAAGGAAGTTCACACAGCTCTTAATGCTGCTGGCAACAGTTGGCTGAGGGCAGCGGGAACACGCTGCTGCAACACGAGCAGCCCTCCATGTCTGCTTCACCCAGCTCTTACTCTTAGGGAAGTCAGCCTCCAGGTCCTGGCCCGGCTCATCGAGGACATTTGCCATCTTGACAGCCATAGCCAACACATCGTCCCGTGCCGGTCCAAACAGATCACAGTCCTCCAAGAGACCCTCTGCACTCTGGTTACTCACCAGGTCTGCAATACAAAAGCAGATCATAAACCCAACTTTCAAGAACGTCTTTTGTCTGTTTTCCCTGTGTCAGCTGGAAAATTAAGTCCAGCTCCCTGCAGCGCAGTCCTGTGCTCAGAGCAGCCCCATGACATCTGTGCTGCGCAGCTTTCCCTGGACAGCAAGACATTGGAGGTTTGTCCTCTCCCCAGTCACAGCCCTCGTCACCGGGGTTTGAAGAATGCAGCCCCCAGTAGAAAGGCCTGCGAGGTCAGGACTGCTACTCCTCTGGCCGGGAAGCTGCTTTAGGTAAGAGCCTGAACAGCCACCTGAATAAACTAACAGTGCTGTACGTGTACCACAAGACTGGCACTCCCAAAAGGGACAGCAGCAAACGCTGCTCCCTGCTGCAGCTCTTCCCTCCAGGTACCTCCTCAGCAGAAGTTGAGGACTTGCTCTTCCCTGCTCCCTTTTCAAAGGCTTTGGGGGAGCTGCGATCCAGGCAGATGCTCCAGCTTCAAGAGCCAGCAAACCCCACCTGATCCTAACTGTTCGGCCACACCGAGCCACGGCAGCACCTACCGCACAGATCCGAGGAGGCTTTGTCCAGTTCTTCAGCCTCTGCAATCATCTCAGCCATGGCCAGGATGTCAGCCTCCAGGGGATTGGAGGGGATCTTCACCTTGAGCTCCTCAATGGTCTCCACAATCTTATCTGTGCTCTCCAGCGTGGTGGGCAGGAACATTGGCACAGGCACCTGTTGACAGCAGCATACCAGGCAGAAAACGGACACTCAGCCTGACTGATGTAAAAGCAGAGGTAGGAGAAGAGGACAAACAGAGAAGCAAGGAGGCTGCAGCAAGGTAGGATACAGACAGTATGAGAACACGAGCAGGTGGAGCGCGTTGCTTACCGGGACAGGCATGGAGAAAGGCACAGGTACTTTCTGGCAGTACATATGCATAGGCACAGGCACGAAGATCGGGACGGGGATTGGCAACACTATCACCTGGGGCTTCCAGTCAGCCTCTGACAAGAGCAAAAGTATGTCAGTGAACTTACTCCCGGCAGCTCCTCCACCCAGCCCCGCTGTGCATTGCCATGCCCCCGGCTGTCCAGCACCATGGCCTTTCCAGCCACCAGCTTCTGCGACTCATGGGCAGAGCTGGAGCAGCAGCAAGCCAAAGACCCCTACAACAAGAGAGGCTTTCCTTAGCCAGAGCTGCGATCCCTGCTCTTGTGTGGCCCTGCTGAGAAGTCTCATTGCCTCGCATATGCCGGAGACCACACACACATGCCTGACAGGAGCTACACAGTGGAAGCTGCTCAGTAGACGGCCCGTCAGACAAGCTGACAATCTCCAGAGGAACAGGAGTTGTCCCACAAGAGGTCGGATCATGCTGTGGTGCTCTTTGCATCTCTCCTTTTGCTGCTGGTGGAAATGGGCTCCCTACCTCCAGCTCTGCCATGCGTCCCCTGCACTGCGCCGAGACTCCTCAGCACAGTGCCAAACACGCAGCCCCGCTCTGTACAGCATTTCAAGCTGGATACACATTTAGTCTGGAACAGGGACGTGCCACTTGCCTTTCCAAAACGCCCCTGTAATCCTGCAGTTGTGTCTTCTTTTCTTACCTGTCTGACATCCTTTGGACTTCATTTCTATCTTGCAGGAAACGCCCCGGTTCTGCATCAGTGGTTTACACATGGCAGCTTTATTTTTCCGAGGGGTAGCTGGAACTGGAGGGGGCGGGGGAGGTGGCGCGGCTGGAGACATCTGGGCTGAGGAAGTCTTTGCTGACAGCTGAGGAAATGCAGAAAGCAGGAGGTTGGTGTCCACCTAAGGCAGCACCACCTCTTCCCAACCATGGGTACAGCTGGAGAGACTCGCAAAGCACCTCCTGGAGCCTGGCAGTCCCCAACACACACGCAGATGCTCCCATGGTCAGACCTGGCCGAAGAACTGCCACACTGGAACAGGTTGCCCAAGGAAGCTGGAGGTGTTCAAGGCCAGGTTGGATGGGGCTTGGAGCAACCTGGTCTAGTGGGAGGTGTCCCTGCCTATAGCAGGAGGGTTGGAACTAGATGATCTTTAAGGTCCCTTCCAACCCAAACCATTCCACAGTTCTATGACGATTCTAAGCTGCCCCTGGCAGGGAGTGAGCCTGTGCGGCATCTCTGTGGCAGTCGGCAGGGAGCTGGCACTGGTCGCTCCTGCCCCATGGGGCAGCAGGGAACACAGCAGGACAGCAGTTATACCCAGGCACAGGGGAACACCATGCAGAGGAGCCAGTGCCACAGTGGCAGGCTGTTCTGGAGTCCATCGTTGATTCCTGGGGAATGGCTATTCTTCCCCCTTGCAAGAGATATGCTGATGCTGCCCTCCCCAGCAGCTCGTCAGCTCTCACCAACCAGACACTTTAAAATGCATTGGTTGCAGAAGAATGAAATGTCCCTGAGCAATGGCAGATCTGTCCTCTTTGGGGACAGCCCCTTTGTGCTATCTTGCAAACTCCTACCTCCAACGGGCCTTACCATGTTAGTCTCTGCCTTCTGTGGGGAAGGGGCAGGTGGTTTTGGCTCTGAAGTCTGACCTGTAAGAGAAAGCAATGACTTTAAAGTTCAAGAGCTCCTGGGCCAACAGGTCCCACTGCTGGGACTGGAGGTGGCAGCAGCCAGAGAGCAGGGACAGGCTCCCCAGAAACTGCTCCTGGCCACTCCAGGAACAGTTAACGTTTCCACAATCTCTAGCCCTAGCAGCTCAGAAGACACAACTCCAAAATCAAGTCATTCCCATGTCACTTTGTGCTCCCTTGCAGTCCACCCCAGAAAAATCGGGAGAAATCCCAACCCCTTGTAGAGAGAGGAACCCAGGGCTCTATTCCCAGCTCTGCCTATTGGCTTGCTGTACCCAGCCATGGCCCCTCCCTGTGCCTCCATCTCCCTGACACAAATATCTTGGCAAAGTGCTTCGAGATCCCTAGGAAGAAGGTGACAGAGCTAGTAGTAGCGCTACGAGATATCCCAGAAAGCAGAGAGACAGCTTTGCCCCAGCCCTAGGGATGCAGTCCTTTCCCCCAAGGGAAGAGGGGATCACCTGCAGGTAAGAGGCAAGTGTGGCAGACACTAGTCTCAGGTGGTGACAATATCATCCTGGCTTGGATGATAATTCCAGCTCATTTGCTCTGCAGGGAACCTGCACCCATCTCAAAGGCTGATGAGCTAAAAGAGCACCTTCATCCAAGTCTCCCGTGAGCCCTGGTTACCCACGTGGCTGGGAAAAAGAACGGCCTTCCACAGCACTGACTAACCGTGGGCCATGCGTGAAGGAGACACCTGCAAGGAAAGCAGCAGGTCTCAGCACCCAAAGGGACTGGTGGGTTCATGTGCACCTCCTACATACAGATCGTCTCTCCAGGAAAGACCCATAATCCCAAAGGACCAACATATGGGCATTCACACTATGCAGATTTCTCCTGTCCCGAGGAAATGCAGGGCAGCTCTTGAGCAACTGGAGACCCAGCAGGGTCCACTTGCTGACAACCCCAGGGGTAAGTTCTGGTTGGAGGAAGCTCCCTAACCTGGAGCTAAGCATTCAGCCATAGGATCTGCAATGGTCTCAATGGGTGCAAGAACTCCCCCTGACCAGCCCGAAATGGATGGGCAGCAGGTCTATGTGGGAGACATCAATAGCTTGAATGAGAAAAGACAAGCTATGGAGTACAAGCAGAATTTCTGCTGCAGCAGAATCAAAGCAAAGTTGATTGCCCCACAGGCCAATGATTTAGGACTAAGGGAAACAAGATCCTCCTGCCACAAAGCTCGATGTGCTACATGTCCGGGCTCCCAGGAATGCTGCAGCTTGTTCTTTACTCTCATCCCAACACCAGAAAGGATCTGTCAAGGCATTGCCTGCACCAACCGTGACTTCTGGCCCTCTACCCTCTCCAGCTGAACAGCCCTGTGCAGAGTCAGTTCCCCTCAGAAGTCTTTGGGCACAGTTCTGTGTCAGAAGCTCCTCAATCCTTCATTATGTAGACTGTTCCCAGCAAAGAAATGGCCACTTTTAACGTCAGCAAGCACTCACAGGCTCACCAGAATGGCAACAGCCACTGGGTCACAGGAATGAATGGTTTTAGGCAACCACTGGCTGCAAAAGAAGAAGCAAGTAGTCAGCAGCTCTGCCCAAGATGGGCCTGAAATCCAGGCAGTCCCTTGTGAGCTGGCAATGCAGCTGTCAGGTCCAGAGGAGACCCTGGCTGGACTAGGCAGAAGCTGCTCCTCACCGTGCACTGACAAGCTGCTCCTCCCGAAACCCCCGGCACAGCACGCTGGGCTGGAAAGTTGGAAAGCACACGGCAGGCCCTGGCCCCAGCACCCTTCCTTTGCAAGCTAAGCAGTACGCCACAGTCCCGGGACAAGGATGTCCACAGCTATCCCACAAATGGCAGGGGATGGGTGTCCCAGAACACACAGAGGGCCCGGTGCCACCAGTGGCGTTCACCAAGCATGGCAGCTGCTGGGGCAGCCTGGAGCTTGTGCTCAGCCAAGCGCTCACCACTGCTGATAGGCTTTTCCTTGGCGGCCCTCAGAGTCCTCTGCCTCACAGGGTGCAGGGAGAGGCAGCTGTGGCACAGTGAATGGTGATGCCCCATGTGCCAAACAGCAAAGTTCTTGGGGGCCTCCAGAGACGTGGTGGTCAGGGCTGGGCTCAGGCTCTTGTGGTTGGTGGTGGTGGAGAAGGAACTTGTCAGAGTCTTGTGGTCTGTGGCTCCAAGTAGACAATGGCCAAATGGTGTGAAACATGCTTCCCTCTGCAAGCAGAGCTTGCTCTTTGTGCCTGTGTCCCAAAAGCAGTGTTACTGGTCCCTCACAAGCAGAGGACAAATGGCACAGCATGGCTAGGGCTGTGGAATCACTT
Organism: Anarhynchus alexandrinus; assembly: GCA_008711295.1. Classification (NCBI taxonomy): domain Eukaryota; kingdom Metazoa; phylum Chordata; class Aves; order Charadriiformes; family Charadriidae; genus Anarhynchus; species Anarhynchus alexandrinus. The sequence continues at coordinate 366,558 of VUYV01000428.1, forward strand.
GGTGAGCTACAGGAACCAGCAAGTTTAACACCTCTTCCTCCCCTGGGCAGCACGATGGTCAGTGCCCCATCAAGCAGACTCCTCCTGCGCATGCCTGTGCCAGCAGAAACCAACAGTTCCTTTATTCAGGTCACTCCAGTGTGCTACCACTTGAGCTGTCACCTCACATGGCCTTTTACGGAGCGTAGCTCTGGGAGGGCAGGTTGGGACTCCCCTGGCTGGCAGAACCTGCTGCTTCTGGCAGAGCAGCTCTGCTTTGCTGTCGAAGCAGCAGACATCCAGGGCTTCACCCCTCTTGCAATCAGCCCACTGCTGCCAGGAGAGGAACCAGAAGAGTCTGGAGACGGAGGACGAGGTCTCTCACCGGAAGGTCCTTGTCTTAGTTTCCCCTCCTTGGCGCACCCTAGTCAGGGTTTTATACCTCATGAAATCCCAGGGAGGGCAGCAAAGCCCTGAGCCTGCGATGCAGGTATCTGTCGGAGCTTGATGCACCTAAATGAGTCCCACCGTAAGCTGCAGGCATTTTAACTAGATCACACAGACTACCTAGAAGATCATGGCCTACAAAAGACCAAGCAGAATGAGACTATGTGAGCGTCCAAGGGCCAAGCGATGTCTTGTCACTGTCACTACGAGCACCTTCCATCCTGAGGGACCCCAAAGCACTTTGCAATCTTCCATGAGCAACTGGCTCAAGTTAATGATAGGAAATGGGGTAACAGGCAGTGAAAATCTCCTCTCCAGCTGGAACTTCATGGATGCAGAACGGGGTTATCCGGGACACGGGGTTGGCAACTCCCCAAAGCTGCAGCGATCTTTGGGTAAGTGGTAGGACTCCAATCTAGCATCGCAAGACAGAGTGCCTCCAGCAGCTCAGCACTCCCTCAAGATCGTTCTAGGTTCAGCTCTGGCTGAGGAGAGCCCACCTACAGCATCACCAGCACCACTTCCTGCAGCACCCTGCGTTTTCCTTGAATGTTTCCCATCCAAGCACTGACCTGGCCCAATCCTGATTAGCTTATGAGAAGGTCACAGCTCAGAGGTGGTGTGGGGCTGCAGGTGGATTATCATGCCAAACCACGCTGTCCCCTAACCCTGTAAATCGAGCTCTCCGCTGGCAACATGAGGATGTTAAATCCCTGAGTATCCTCGCTAAGAGTGTGAGCTACAGGCAGCACGCTGGCACCGGCTCCTCCCGTCTGGGCCCTGTGTGTCATAGAACCATAGATGTTAGAGATGGAGAAGCCCCATTAGGTCCCACTCCGTCCTTTCCCCCCCCAAGGGCCAGTGCAGGATTGTTCCCTAGCGTCTCATCCAGTCCCGGGCAGGAAGCTTCCACCCCTCGCTGTTCAGTCTTCCCTGTGTCTCTCGGACTGAGCTATGCAGGTCCCCTCCCTCCCTCCTACTCACTGTTCAGCAGGCTCTCCGGCCCCTTCTGCGTGTCGAGGTTGGGCTGGTTCTGTTGATTGTAAAATCGCAGCAGACACTGCTGGTTGCAGAAGTGTTTGATTTGCCCCCGCCAGTGGATGGTTTCCAGCAGCTTCCCCTGACGCTTGCAGGCATGGCACCGAGCTGCCTAAAGCCCGCATCAGCAGGAGAGAAACAACGAGTAACTAACCACACCCCCTCCGAGTGCAACACAACTCTCCAGTGAAAGGTGCACATAGCAAGGCGCTGTGAGCTTCCCCACAGCAGTGCCCTGCCAGCGCCAGCCGGGGACTCCAGCGGTGCGAACTTCTCCCAGCAGCACTAGCCGCGAAATCCAGCACTGTGAGCTTCCTCAGTGCAGTGCTCTGGCAGGATCAGCTGGGGACTCCAGCTACGTGAGCTTCCCCGTAGCAGTGTCCCGTCATTGCCAGGCAGGACTCCAGCAGTGCCAGGTTCTCCGCAGCAGTGCCAGCCAGACTCCAGCAGTGCGAACTTCCTCAGTGCAATGCCCACTTATCTGGGTGCCGTGCCCACCACAGCACTTAGCACAAGCTGCCAGTGCCAATACTGACCTTGAAGTACCAGAGCAAGTATTTGCTTTTGCAGTCTTCACTACAGAAGTCCCAGGTGCTGCCCTCCAGCTGCTCGGTGACCGCCCGCTGGCAGGTCTGAGAACAGTAGGTGCAGGTGATGCAGCACAGGCCCAGGTTCTTGGTGAAATCCTGTTTGTAAAGAAGCACACACCCTGCGGAGAAACAATAGGAGTGAAACCTTCCCAGGATGAACTGGGGGCCTCCCTGACCCAAACATGACCAGAATCCAGGTCTGCGGAGACAACAGAGCACACGCAACACACTGTAGGGAACAATCCAGCACTGGCCCCTGGGGCTGGGATAAGATGGGACCTCATGGGGACTTGCCATCTCTCACCTCCATGCTTCTAGGAAGAGTCTGACTCCAACCTCCTGTGTGCAGGAACCCAGCAGGCAGGGCAAGGCCAGGTCAGGCCAGCCCAGACGCAAGAGCGTAGAAGTGCATGATGACAGGAGGAGCGGAGCTGCCACCTGCTGTCTCCCCAGCCCCCAGAGAGAGAAAAGCTGTGAGAAAGCCCTCCCCAAGGACACAATGAACGGTAAAGATCTTGCCCTAGGGCCTGGCTGGACAGCAAGCCATCCCCATGACAGTCCTCCCTTCACTGCATGGCAAGGCTCTCGCCCCAGGGCCTGGCTAAGACAGTCTCCCCTCTGTTCCTCTCCATGCTCTCTTCTCCCCCAGCATGGGCTGGCATGGGGGCTCTGCCTCTCCCGTGCCTTCCCCAAGTACCTTCGCTGCAGAAGTTCTTCTCCACTCCAGAGAAGCGGATCTTCTCATGCAGCAGCTTCTCCTGCTTGCAGTGCTCACACTGAGACACCACCCCACGCAGCCGCTTGAAGTCCTCGCAGCAGTCCTTGCAGCAGAACTGATACACTTTATCCTGCCAAAGAGACCATCACCTGGTCAGCCAGACTGACAGGAGGTCCCCGCACTTCTCTGGGATGCAAGAGCAAGACTACGGGGCTGAGCCAAGTCCACAGCGCTCCTGGCAAGGGGTTTGGCAGAAGCGGTCTCCTCCTGCCCTTCTGACATCCTTCTGAACATCAGGAGTGCAGCACCCCGTGCATGGTCTCCAGGCATGTCTCTGCAGCTGAGGCTGCATTCAGAGCACTGGCACCGGAGCTCTGCTTTGAGCAGGGAGAGGAAGGAGCCCCGTGGTCCTCACCGGGCTTGGGGCCTCCGCCTCAACATGCCCCTGGGGAAAGTCCTCACCTGCCAGTCTAGGATCTCCGGCTTCCCACTGAAAAGATTGTGGCAGTAATGGCAGTTGAGGTGGATCCCACCTTCCGGGCTGGTGCGCTGCAGGAGACAGAGACACCTCATGGAGGGAGAGGCACACAGAGGACAGCGTGCACCTGCTTCGCACTGCCACCACCTCCTGCCTCCTCCACTGTTCACAGCAGTCTGTCTGCCCCTGCTCAGACCTGCGCTTGCTGCCGCTGTCAGTGACTCACAGTCAGTCCATCAGAGCATGTCTCAAGCTCCTGGAGAGCGGATTCTTCAGCAATTTCCCTTTGCTTCCAGTGTACTGGGTCCAGCTCTTCTCAGGAAAGCAAGCTTTCAAGCTGCCACCCCTCTGGATTTGAAAACATTAAGAGACGGGGGCTCCGCTACCTCTTCTGAGAATTCCTCTAAAAGATCTTAAAGCACAGGTGTCCGGTTTCTATTTTCAAACTAAGGCAGCTTCAGAATTCAAGGGGCCATTCTCATCCCACTTTCCTGTGCTAGATTACACAGCCATTTAGCACTTGGTGTCTTGTTCACAAGGATATATTTACTAATAAAGTCATCCTCCTCATTTTCTTTCTGATAACCTCAGAGAAGGTGCTCTGCAAGTGCCTCAGTACATGTGTTTTTCAAGCCCAAATGTAATTTTTCTGTAATTTTTCTGTCCTTTTTCAGCATACTTCCAATTTTTTTTCAACATTGAAAATAAAGCAGCCATCGAGGAGCATCCTTCCTATCTGTGCAACAGTCTAGGTAGCTCTTTTGCTCTCTAGCCCCCAAGCTTTAACTCCTTGTTCCTCCGCTTGTACTTGCAATAACTTAACTAATCTTTCCCTCTGCAGCTGTAAACTGAGACACTCATACTGTATGGCTTATATGTGCTGTAATCCCAGCGACTTACATCCCCACACTACTTGAGTAAGACTGACACAGGATCTTGCACTGAACGACGTTTATGCACACGTTAGGAGGAACAAGCCTTGTCAAGCAATGCAATTGCTTTGCTTTCTATGACTGCCCTGATCTCAGCGCGAGTTAACACTTCCCCAGTTTTTGTTTCATTGGCAAAATTTTACCACGCTTACTTCGACTTTATTGCCAGGTGACTGATGAAGATGTTGAACGCCTTGGGCTTAATACTGATCCCCAAGAAACCATCTTGAAACATTCTCTTCAGTGGTTTTTCTTTAACAAGTGCGTTCCCAGATCTGCCAGCAAGATAGTTGCTAATCCAGGTTATGCATGGGTTTGCTAATATGTTACAATCCTGATTTTACATGGCAATAATTCAAGTTACATGAATTAGGTGAAGTCCCCAGCGACTGGAAAAAGGGAAACATTGCACCCATTTTTAAAAAGGGCAGAAAGGAGGACCCTGGGAACCACTGACCTGTCAGCCTCACCTCTGTGCCTGGGAAGATCATGGAACAGATCCTCCTAGAAGCTACGCTAAGGCACATGGAGGACAGGGAGGTGATTTGAGACAGCCAGCACAGCTTCACCAAGTCCTGCCTGACCAACCTAGGGTCCTTCTATGATGGAGTGACTACATCAGTGGACAAGGGAAGAGCTACAGATGTTGTCTATCTGGACTTCGTAAGGCCTTTGACATGGTCCCCCACAACATCCTTCTCTCCCCATAGGGGAGATATGGATTTGATGGGTGGACTGCTTAGCAGATGAGAAATTGGTTGGATGGTCGCATACAGACAGTACTGGTCAATGGCTCAATGTCCAGATGGAGATCATTGACAAGTGGTGTCCCTCAGGGGTCTGTATTGGGACCAGCACTGTTCAATATCTTCATCAATGACATAGACAAGGGGATCGAGTGCACCCTTAGCAAGTTTGCAGACAACACCAAGCTGAGTGGTGCCGTGACATGCCTGAGGGACTGGATGCCATCCAGGAGGATCTGGCCAGGCTTGAGAAGTGGGCCTGTGTGAACCTCATGAGATTCAACAAGGCCAAGTGCAGGGTCCTGCACGCCCCTGGTATCCACACAGGCTGGGGAGGAAAGGATGGAGAGCAGCCCTGCCAAGAAGGGCTTGGGGAAACTGGTGGATGAAAAGCTGGACATGAGCTGACAATGTGTGCTCACAGCCCAGCGAGCCACCAGCATCCCGGGCTGCATCCCCAGCAGCGTGGCCAGCAGGGTGAGGGGGGGCATTCTGACCCTCTGCTGCACTCTGGGGAGACCCCCCTGCAGTGCTACCTACAGCTCTGGAGCCCTCAGCACAGGAGAGACATGGACTTGTTGGAGCAAGCCCAGAGGAGGCCACGAAGATGCTGCGAGGGCTGGAGCCCCTCTGCTGGGAGGACAGACTGAGAGAGTTGGGGGTGCTCAGCCTGGAGAAGAGAAGGCTCCGGGGAGATCTTATTGTGGCCTTCCAGTACTTAAACAGGGCTTATAAGAAAGATGGGGACAAACTTTTTAGCGGGGCCTGTTGCAATAGGACAAGGGGTAATGGCTTCAAACTAAAAGAGGGTAGATTTAAACTAAATATAAGGAAGAAATTTTTTACGCTGAGGGTAGTGAAACACTGGCCCAGGTTGCCCAGAGAGGTGGTAGATGCCCCATCCCTGGAAACATTCCAGGCCAGGTTGGACGGGGCTCTAAGCAACCTGATCTGGTTGAAGATGTCCCTGCTCGTTGCAGGAGGGGTTGGACTAAATGGCCTTTAAAGGTCCCTTCCAACCCAAACTATTCTATAATCTGTGATTCAAGTCTTAGAAAGCCTACAACTGTAAAAACTCTGCAGCTGCCCTACCAACACCATTTGTGATCTTGGTGAAGGATTACATCAAGGATTTGTTAAAAAAAAAACAAACAACACAACAACAAAACACACCACAAAACCAAACCAAACCACCGCCAAAAATCACAAGAGAAAAAACAAACCCCAAACCCAAATGCTGCAACTGCCAGCTCTCTACCTCTAGATTCTCTGTTTTCTCAGCTGCCAAAGGTATGTCCTGGCCTAAGTTTCCCAGGTCTTCTTGGCTGTTGCTTTGTTCTTTGATAACTGTACAAAACTACTACTCTTCCAGTTGCCTTTGAATACCACAAACATTTCACATATGCTGAAACTTAACATCAGGAGATTAAAAACCACCAGTCAAATGTTTGAAGATTACTAAACATGAGGTATCCTGCCTGGGCCTGCTGGTTGTAAGTTTTTAGATAACACATCCTAGAAGATTTATGTTCCTTGGTGATGCCTGGCTCAGAGGCAGCTCTGCCCCTTTCCACTCTGCTAGCAGGTGCCCGCTGTGTTTTACTAGCTTACTTATGCTTTTGCTCATGCCCTCATAAGGTCACTACATCCCAAATCACTCATGCAGCACAGCTCGGCACTGCACTCCTGCTGGGCACAACCTGACAGACAGGAGTGAATTACAGCCCATCTTATCCCAGCAGAGGACGGGGTAGGTAGGGCCAAGACAGAGTTATTGGCAACTACAGTCACTGCAACTCTGGTGCTCCAGCGGAGACTTTCTTATGGACCCTCCCTGAGGAGCTTGAGGAAGGTGGAGGCTCTGCTAAGTGCGAAAGGAGGCATGAGCTCTACGGCCCGGCCCAGCATGAAGGATATTTCAGTACCTGGAATTTGGTCCAGCAGCTGGGGCTGCAGAACTGGTAGACAACCCGGTCTGTCTTGTTGTAATAGCAGGGTTCAGATAAACTCTTTCTGCAGAAGCTGCAGGGTCTAGGGGGACCTGATGAAACAGACAGGAATTGGTGAGGGCAGCAGCACAGGACGTGGGATTGGGTTCTGAGGATGGCATGCAAGCTACGTGCTCATCTTCAGTCTGTCAAGCTATTATCAAAAAGCAAGGGACAAGAACACCAGGAAACTAAGAGCACCAGATTCTGTTAGGACAGAAATGTTAAACACGCATGGAGAGCAGAGCGGTTCAAGGCAGTGACCCTGGCTCTACAGGAGTTTGGACAAACCAGGCTGCAATACTCGCACTAGAGACCATACCCATTCCTAGACACCCTGGTACTCCGTGTAATGGAAAGGGCAATGACAGCACAGTACGGTACCACAGCTGCTTCCTGCATTCTCAAGAACAGCAAGGTACACTACCCCTCAGTATTAAGATGTCTCCATGCTGCAAGGGTTCTTCCCTCTCCAAATCTCCTTCCACTTGTCTCACTGGACTCCTCCCCAGGCAAGCAACATGCCTTCTTTCCAGTCTCATCCATAAGCAATAAATAGTACCAAGAACGGAGTTAGCATGGAGGGGTGACTGATTCCCTGTACGTAGGTGCTCTTACCAACCAAGCCTGACTGCTTCACTTTGTGGGAGGTAGTGCAGCAAATGGAGCAGAACAGGCCCATCTTGCCACTGCGATCCACGTTAGGCAGCATGTCGAAGTTCTTGCACAGTGTCTTGCACCACATGCATGGGTAGACCCGAGTGTTCTTCTGCAAACAGAGCAGAACAGAGCTGCCAGGGAGACCATCACAGCCAGCGAGGTCCAACCCTCATATTCTACCCCGCTACTGTATCCACCACAGGGCAGCTCTCCTGCAGGGAACACCTGGTACCAGAGCCAGCCTCATAGTCTGCAGGTTCAGGTGGTGGTAGCAAAAAAGGCTGCCTTCGGCACCTCACCTTCTCATTCCAAGGGCACCCTAGCAGGAATACACTGCTTGGCAATCCCATCAAGACAGTTAACTGAAGCCTGCTCAGGCCACGGAGGAACATATCCAGCCAAGCTTTGGGGAGACATCCAAAAGAAGCCAGCCTGTGCTAACTGCGTCTACCAGAGTCACTGTACAGTCCAGCTTACTGAGTGCCTGACCCGTGCTCAGGTCCAAGATGGACTCCATGCAGAGTAAATAAATTCTATTTGCCTGCTTCAAAGTTTATCCACAGCAATCTCTTAAGCATTTAAGCAACAAAAGGCCAAGGGGATTCAAGTCACCTCACTAAAGTGCCCTGTGCCACACTGAGCAAAGGAGCTGTGCGCCCACGGAGACACCCCTCCCCAGGCAGCTGACTCCACACACCTTCTTGTAACTGTTGAGACAGGCAGAGTTGCAGAACCTTTTTTGCTGGCCTTCGTGGAAGAGGTACTCCAGGGGCAAGCCCTTGTTGTAGATGTAAAGTCCGCAGTTGTCACAGCAGTTGGTTTTCAGCCCCTTGGTGGCCCGGAACTTGGTGAAGCAGGCGTCACTGCAGATACGGTGAACCACGTTCCCATTGCTGACCTCATGCTGGATCTGCAAAGACATCATGGCTGTCACTGCCCCAAACCACCATGTGCCTCCTTCCGACGTGTGTACCCTGCTACTACCCTTGGGATAACAGGCTGTTACACTAGAACCCGGGCAAGTGCCATCCTGGGAGCTGGTGTGGACTCAGGCTGGCCTCCCTCGCCAAAAGTCAGCGGTGCGACTGGGAGAGCAGAGGGGCAGGAACCAATGAGCATCAGGGTGGGGAGAAGCAGAAGCCTTATTTTTTCTGCTGGAATAAGGGCTGCTTCACAGTGACAAGGAAGGACCTGGGAGTGAGCCCAAGCCAGCTCAGGGGCTGAGGCCTCACACCACGGGAGAACCTGGCAAACACCCTGCGATGGCCCCAGGCAGGGCCAAGTGCTGCAGGTCACAAGCACCTCATCTGGGACAAGGGAAGCACAAGGGATTTGTTTACCTCGCCAGGTTTGTGGCAGACGCTGCAGCGGCTGGTGTCCGAGGCATCTGCAGACTGAGGTGCTGGTCTGTGTTGCTGGGCCTCGTAGAGGGAGAGGCAGACAGAGGTGCAGAACTCATGGAAAGAGCCACCTGAACCGATTTGGGCAACCACAGAGTCCTTGGTGTTCCAGATCTCCCTGGGGATCAGGAGGGCATGTGTTAGTGCGGGGACACACCAGTCCTGCCACGAAGGGACAGAATGGCATGCTGCAGTGCAGGGGACTTTCTGGTGTCCCAAAAGGGAGGCGAGAACTGTCTCACAGCAGCTTCTGTCCCAGCCCAGAGGGGTGGTGCCTGAAGACGGAGCATAGAATCATACAATGGTTTAGGCTGGAAGGGACCTTAAAGACCATTCAGTTCCAACCCCCCTGCCCTGGGCAGGGACACCTCCCACCAGCCCAGGTTGCTCCAAGCCCCGTCCAACCTGGCCTTGAACACCTCCAGGGATGGGGCAGCCACAGCTTCTCGGGGCAACCTGCGCCAGGGGCTCACCACTCTCAGAGTGAAAAATTTCTCCCTAATATCTATTCTAAATCTCTCCTCTTTCAGTCTGAAGCCATTCCCCCTCGTCCTATTACTACATGCCCTTAGTAAAAAGTCCCTCCCCAGCACACAGGAGGTTGTTTTGAAAGAAGGCTGGGATGTGTGGCACTGAGCCTAGGGACAGCCAGGGAAAGGCAATAATGCGAAGGGGGTGTAGGGAGCACAAGGTATGCGGTGTGTGAAGGAAGACGTGGGGCAGCGGCTGGCAGTGGGCAGGAGCGATGTGGGTGGACAGGAAGCATGAGGGTCACAGGGATGGTGACTGGCAGGTATGGGACTGTGGGGCAGGTGAATGGGGTCACAAGCACGGGAGCATTGAGGAAAGGAGAATGAACACACACTTTTTACAGAAGGTGCATATCTTCTTGCCAGGTGGTTTTTTTGAGAAGGTGGTGAGACAGGAGCTGGAGCAGAAGAGCTGAGGGAGCCCTTTACGCTGGTAGGCAGTTTGGCCCTTCTGCAGTGGGGTCCGGCAGTTGGCACAAGTCATCTTGGTGACAGTAGAGCGGGCAGCTCGCTGAGCCATCTGAGTGCGTAAAGACATGCGAGTTGAGCGTCGGGTACGAAAAGGAACAAAATCCTCATCGTTAGGATCATCCACCATTGCATCAGAGTCTTCGTCAGAGACTGGAACTGCAAAGCAGCAGAGAAAGATGCACAGAAATCCCTCATTAGGAACTGAGACAGAAACCTCTGCCATGAGACACACACTGGGGCTTTCTGGGGTCACCTTTCTGGAGTCCCTCCGCATGCTTTGTACCTGTCTGGGTGGAATGATAAAGGGACCCTTAAAAGATATTCTGTTGCAATTAGAGATGAGTCAGGAGGTCTTTAAGCAAACTGGGCTTAAATACAATTCCTCTCTAGGAACTCATGATTTGCCAGGGTTGTGCAGAAGCCGAAAGCGTGAACGTTTACAGAAGAAATCCCTCCAAGAACCGGTAGATCTTACAGGGAACAAGCTGGATCACCAGCCTCCAGCACAGGCAGGCAGTGACGGAGCAACACACAAATACTAGGGAACAGCAGGGTGACACTCCACATCTCAAAGAACAGAGGCTTCAGTACTTCTGCAGGAAAACCCCCAAAATGCAACCTTCCTTCAGACAGCCTGCTGCCATAGAGACATAGGAAGAAAGTTCCTGGCTGAGGAGATGGAAGATGGATTTCCTGGGAACAACCTGAGATACTCATCCTGTTACTTGGTACTTGGTGACCACACACCACTGTAAAAATACTACAGCCCTCCCTTCAACCTAAGTGCCCTGAGAAGGCAAGGCAAGTACCCCAGGATGAAAACTCAAGGGGTGAACACAGGACGTGTCCTGTGTAAGAGGAAAGTCTGCACAGAAGCTCCAGAATTCCCACCGTACTCACGCCATGAACCACCTGCCCACAACGGGGCTGGGCCCTGCTCTCTGGCTGACAACAGGCATCGGCCAGCCCTAGTTACTCACTGCTCTCAGAGGAGTTCACAGTTTCAGGTCTGGCAGTTTCTGATCTTCTGGCTCGTTCACTTCTTTTCTGCTCCTAGAAGACATTCAGAAAATACTTAGGCTAACCATCTTCTTGGACAACCATGGATAAATAGTCCAGATCATGGTGCAGTTCCAACTTCTGGGATTTGCTTTCCCAATAACTAGACTGAAAATGGATAAAACTCCATAGACACCTGACCAGAGTTGGCAAGATGGGGGACAGGGGAAGTAAGCTTATGAGAATGACATTCCAGCTGGCCGTAGCAGGGACTCACTCACTGAAGCCACACTGCAGCACAGAGGCAGTGCGCAGGGATCACTCCGTCACAGGAGACATGCACACTCCTTCCCAGAGGGGTGACGAGACAGCCAGTGTCCCTCATGGAGTTTACCAACAGCCAGCCACCCTCTCTGCTCCCATAGCATACACACTTGACTGCATTCTCCTCACCTTCTCAGCTGGCAGCTCACTGCCCTTCCCAGACAGGCCTTCTCCTGGAATAGAAGCACAGAAGAAGCTCGCATCTAACATCTTGCTTTCCTCCAACAGAAGAGGACAGGTGTTTTTCAAATGCAGCCACCCTTTGGGTCAGTCTGCACATGAAGCCTCAAGCAGTCCTGGCTAACAAGCACAGTTCTGGTAACGATCAGACACAGGAAAGCTCCTAAACACATCATCTGTAGTTAGAGATCCAAACACACAGTTTGGGAGGAGTCCTGTAAGGGGGAGACCTCCCTGCATGGGGGAGGCATGCTGGGCAGTTGCCTCCAACTGCTTCCGACCGAGACTGAGCATCTCCTGAGGATGGCCAGCCTGGGCAGAGGGACTTTGCCTACTGGAAGCACTTTCTCCTGGTGACCCTCAGTTCCAGCAGACTCCAGTGATGAAGAGTGTGAGCTAAGCTGATGCGCAACCACAGCTTTATCAGGGAAGCTTCTAGCTGACACAAGCATTGAAAATCAAAGTTAAAGTTATGAAAGCCAGAGCAAGAGCTCATACGCACCAAGGGAGCAGCTTCCAGAGCATTATTCCCTATAAGCAAGACGCTTTCCCCAAATCTAGCCCATCAGTAGTACTGACAATTTCCATAGCAGGGGAGGATGGGAAAAGTTGCAGCGCAAAACAGACTCCAGCTTCAGCAATGTGCAGCAGGACGACCTCCTGAGCAAAAGGAAGCCAAGTTCTGCAGCGATTACAACCTACCTGCTGGTGGTGAGGCTTCCTGTGCTTTCAGTACACTACTTTCTTTAAGCGAGTTGTTCCCACTATCATCCCCTTCCTCTGCCTGGTTTTCCTCCATGGGCCCAGGAGGCAAAGCTGCAGTACTGTTGTCTGGGCTCAGTTCCACCTCTGCTTCCCCTGCCAGCCCTTCCCTCTGCATGGGTGAGCTTTTCCTTGGTGCCTTCAACCTTGTCTTCTTTGTCTGTTTAAGATTGTGTTGCGGGGGGGGCATTGGCGGACTTGAGGATTGTGCTGTGATTTCTTCAGTGGCTGGGGCACTGCTGAGGTCCCCGGTGTCAGGAACGGGCTGTCGGGGTGATTCAGGGGCGTTGTCATCAGACAGTGCAGGAATAGCAGCAGCACCATCTTCCTTTAGGTCCTCAGAATCATTTTTTGACGCATCTTCCCCTTCTTTCCATGTTTCTGGAACAAGGGCTTCTCTAGAGAGGGCCGAGGAGTCAGCTGGTCCGTCCTCCACATCCTGGGAAGGATGTGCCTTACACAGCCCATCCAGACCCTCCGATTTATCGAGCTCCATCAAGTCAGCAGTTTTATCCAAGTCATCTAAGACATTAGGTTTATCCAGCATATCCAAGACACTAGGTTTATCTAGAACGAGGTCATTTGATTTGTTTAGTTCAGGCAGGCTGTCTGCTTTCACTAGAAGGTCCAAGTTCCCATGTGCAGTCATCTGCTTGGATTGATCCCAGTCAGGGGGCTGAAGGACTGAAACTTCCTGGGTAGAAGCTGTTTGGGAGCCCAGGAGATCTTCCCCAAACTCCATCTCAGCAGGGAGATCACCAATAAGTGGTTTGTCAGGCAAGGACAGGGGGTCCAAAGATCCCGAAAATTCACTGGAATCCATTTAGAAGATGGCAACTGGAAATGAGAGGGAGACTTGCAAGTTAATGAAAAGTAGTCTAACACAACACATGAATTGTCCACTCTTCTGAACACTGGGGGAGTAAAACAAGGCCCAGTAATGCTGCTAGCTATAACCAGGATACCAGCAGATCAACCACATCTACTTGTGAGGTTACAAAACTCTGAAGCCAAACAGCAGCAGCAGGACACAGCAGCTCAGTACAGCAGAGCTTTGGGAGCTCTACAGCCTCCACACACCTTACCACAGCACGGCAAACAGACTTGCTTATGCTAAATGACATAGTGGGGCATCGGAAATGACTCAAGTACAAATTCAGGAGGCTTCACAGCTGTTCTGTGGTGCGTAACACCCCCTTTCCCCACCTTCCTCTCTTCCACCAGACCCAAAGAATCTGGTCCGTCCTTTCTCCTGATCGGTTCTCATGGAGCTAACACATCTTTTATTCTTAAAATTCCTTTTCTCTTATACACAGAGGCAGAAAGAACTCCTTTACAGCTCTGTAGCCTGTGCCTCGAACAACATACAGGATGACAAGGTGCATGAATTTTGTCAGGGGACAGATATAAACCGTGTTATAGTATAACCACAGCTACAGCATAGCCCCAAAACTACGTGGGCTAATATTCAGACACAGAACAATTGGAAACGCTTAAGTTAGAACTAGAAGGAATTCTGGACAGCGGCAAGAAGAAAGGTGGTAAAGCCCACGATGTTAAAAGCAGTCAGAAGAGGAAGAACAAGTAGTGAAGTAGACATGAGCATGCAACGCGGAGTTAGGAAAAGAGAGCAGTGTGACTTTGCAGGGCACAGCCAGCGCGCTTGCACAGGAAGATGTGATGCCAACTGCTAAGATCAGAGGGACGAAGTTACAACCCAGCTCCTCGTGGTCGACATTATCATAAGCCAGAAAGGGCAAGTCTTTGAGATGAGGTAAGTAAGCACTTTCTATCAATATTGGCGAAAAATTAATTATACACCCACAAAAAGATAAGGGTTGACAAACCTGAAGAGGGAAAAGGAGAAGAAGCTGGAGCCTACAAGTGGTGAGGCAGAGGAAGACCTGAAGTAGCATCACGTCCCCAAAACAGGCTGTAAGTAGACACCACAAGGAAGGCACTAGAATCAAAAGATGTGACACCAACCTATCCCCCCGCATTAGAGTCATTCTAATACTAAATGTGGCACTGTTTTAAGCCCTGAAGCAGAAGATTCAGTATTCCTGTCTACTGGGGCTTACTATGGGCATAACTCCTCTATATCAATGAAGGAGGAAGCCTGAAATAATTTCACTGGTGATGGCTGATTAATTCTTACTTTATACCCTTCCTTCTGAAAGGATAACCAAGTCTCACTCATAAATGGTTTACTCAGAACTAAACAGGACATATTTGGACAGAGAACATACCCAACTTCTGAAACTCATTTAAGCAGGAGTTTAGGGAATCACACCCCATAGCTGGAGGAGTTTAGGGAATCACACCCCATTGCCTCCTTATTTTATCTAAAAACATGGTGACATTTTCTGTTTCGTAGTGGCAGATAAGCACTGTTCCCACAGTCACAAACAGAAACTGTAGAAGATGTAATCTTCAGAGATGCTCAGCAAGTTTCACCACTAAATACTTTGGTGATTCTGTTCACTTTCTTTAGCTACAGAGGAGACAAAGCTTCTAGAATGAGACAATTCCAGAGCAATACAGGATCCAATCCATGTTTTAGGATGGCTGACAGAAAGAAGAACAAAGTGAAATAAAAATAAAGACACCTGAAAGAAAACGCCTAATGATTTGAAGCAGGTGAGAACCCTCCCAAGCTGACAAATACATTTTTTCTGCTGCTCAGAATACAAACAATGCCTCCTCCTCAAAGATGTCCCCCACCCAGATTTCCAGACAGACAGCAGACTTTATAACAATAAGCAGCAGAGAGGTCAAGTCACCCAGATGAATAAGGGAAGTTAATTTATAGGTATACTTAACAGGACCAACATACTCCTCAAATTCACCTTCAGATGCTTTGCACAAGTCTGCAATGTACCACAGAGGTGATACTCCTACACTGTTTGCCACTTTCAGTCGGCCTGGTCTGCTCGGTAGGAAGAGACCCTGGGAACAATTTTGGAGCATAAGAAATCCATTTGGGCATTCCCTCCCAGAGGATAATGCAAGCAACAATTACTCTGGGAACTTGCCATGCTACTCGTGCTCTACAAATAGACCAAAAGCATCTGGTTTCAACCTTACCATTGCTTTCACGCTTTGGGCGCAAGAGCATTATGATGCAAGAGAAGGCTCTGCCAAACTTACCAGCGACAACATTGACCAACAAAACGGTCTTAAAGAGAACAAGTCAACTCCAAACTATTGGTATGTGTTTGGGACAGACACGCAGACCTTTCTGCAGGTCCAAGAGTCCGCAGTACCCCAACTTCTTGGCTGGAAGCACAGCACTTGCCCTGTACGTTCAAGGTCCTGTCCACTTTCATCAGCTCTGCCCAAATTCCCCCAGCAGAACAAGCTCACACCTTCTGGCAATCAACCCCAAACTTCTTAGGATGCACAAAGCTATGGACGCTGCAGCCAGTCCAACAAAAGGTCCATCTATTCGAATATCCTGTTCCTATTCACACAGAGAATGGATACCTGGGGAGAGAGTATGAGAAACGTACCCAACAGGTACGTTCCTCTTCCGCACATCCTCCAATCAAGTAGCAATGAGCTGCTGAAAAACTGCTTGGCTTGAGTTGCACTGAGACTGTCACTGTTAAGAGCCTGTACTGGGTAAATCCTCCGTGAATCTGTCTAATCCTCCTTTGAAGCAATTTATACTTCGGGCCTCCAAAAATTCCAGTGGCAACACATTCTGCAGCCTAGCATTTTGTTTTTAAAAGTATTTTCCTTTTGTTTATTTTAAACCTGCTGCAGCAGAGCTCTGTGACAAGGCCATACAGAGCAGACAAGTGCTGACTTTTTGACGTATTTATAAGAATCTGGAAACGTTGAGGCTGGACCCAAGGAGGTGATGCTGACAAGCAGTTTGGGTGGGAAAGCAAGGAATGTCCCTGCCCATCACTGCAATTCTGTTTCCCTGACAATGAATGCTTTACTGTGGCTTTCAGCTGCTAGCTGATGAGGATGAAGAGGGCAGCCCTCAGAACAGGACAGAACGCTGCTTTCCAGCTCAGTGGGTTGCTCTGAAGTCAAACTCAACCTGAGGAAACTAGAGCTGCCCAGCTGCAGCAGGGTAAGAAACGCTACTTCTCCAGTTTGCCCCAGGCGTTCAGATTCATCTAGGCTTTCTCCTTGAGCTTCACAGTAAGTTAAGCTGCCAACTGAACAGGCACTTTACCTCTGGTAAAGTCTCTTCTCACTTTCTCCAACAGAAGAAAAATAGTTTACTGTTTCTGGCAGATGCCGAAATGATCCACCACAAGTCATCATCTTTTTTATTCCAGGACCGTCTAAAGCACAGCTCAGTCACTGGGCTCCGGTCACTGGTCTGCTTGAAATCTCCCTCTTTTCCAGCCACATACCTGACAGCGAGGAGAGAACGTGGAACATGACTTGGCCAAACAAAGAGGAGGCAGCGTGCTGAAATCCTGCACAGTGCAGCGGATACGACTGCTCTATTGGGCATTTGAAAACTCCTTACTTAGGACTCAGCACCATCCTCTCTGGAGTATTCAGTAACAGATATTCCTGGGAAGATCAAATTCAAGGAGCGAAGTCCCCTGCACAACAGTCTGAAGCAGAGTGCTTCTCAGGTAGCACGCAAGAGTTTCCAAAGAAATGACGGGACAGCTGAGGATCCTCCCCAGGTGCGCAGGACTGGCATAGAATGCAACATTGACCCCTAAATCCAACATGTGTGACTACCAGACCTGACCTGCCCTTTCTGCCAAAGAGGGGGCACGTGGATCTCCTCTCAGACCTGGAAGCTCAGAGTGAGACATCTCTGCCAGGATACTCAAGCACACCGACTGACTACTTGGGACTTTATTGAGCTTATTAGCTCAATTATTAGCACCAATGGTGCTGTAACTGCACAGATCTTCCACATCTCAGTGCCCTCGGATAACCAGTAGCAGGGGAATACGTGGCCTACCTACAAAAATGAGGAGCTACATTTAATTAAAATCAGACAGTAAGAAAAAAAATACTGTTGTTACTCCCTCACGATGAAGCAAATACCTCCAAAGTCTCTGCTGCCCATGGAAAAGCACAACCGTGCAGTTACTGCTTTCCTCTAGCAAAGGAACGGCACCTGCTGTCCTAGACTTCTGTTCGTGGATATGGATTCAGATTTTCAAGATTTTGAAGGCTGAAGGATTTATCTTTTTTGCTATTAGAGATCATTTCAAATATGAAAAGCATTAACTAATAACCACAAAAATTAAGACACTTAAATCAACATTCCAGCTAATTCCTACCTCCGAGTTCTGTAAGACCTGAGCGGAGCTCTGGAGGAAGTTCCTAGATTTTGTGCCAAATTTTAGAATAAACAGTAACACCCAACCTAGTATTTCTCGACAAAACCAACAGTGGTCAATACACAGTTCTATCAATAAAACATTAAGAAAAGAATACCATGTCCTACCAGGATGGTTTCAGTCAACAGATCTTCATTAACCATATCATACCTTGAGTGACAAATATGGCAAAAGCTAACTTCATTGCTGTGACTTATCCGAGTTTGCCTGGGCAGTTGATAGCTTTCCAGATTCAAGCACGGCAAACACTTATTACAGACTAGTTAACTCATTTTAAAGCAAATGAATTTATGAAGAATCACCGGTAAACTAAGCACACTGCTAAGGACCAGGTTTCAGTCTGGTCAAAACTCTCCAGGAAGAAGCAGAAAGGATTTCGTTATTCACCAGTGTTTTTGGAGGGGCAGGTCTCCGAGCTCCCACCTGGCAGCCCAAACTCGGGCTTGGACACAAAGTCCAGCGGTGACATTCAGTAGAGTGCTGCTTGCATGCAGGACCACATTAGACCATTACTGTTGCATCCTTGGCTAGTGTCTACACTTGATGACAGATACTGGAAGAGCTGAGATGTTTCAAATAAAAAAATAAATATCTGATACAGTAATACAAGAATCCCACTGCTTTAAGAATCAACCATAGAATCATAGAATTGTCTAGGTTGGAAGGGACCTTTAAGATCACCGAGTCCAACCATTAACCTAACACTGCCAAAACCACCACTAAACCATGTCCCTCAGCACCATGTCTACATGTATTTTAAATATCTCCACAGATGGCGACTCCACCACCTCCCTGGGCAGCCTGTTCCAATGCTGGACAGTCCTTTCTGTGAAGAATTTTTTCCTAATATCACAGAATCATAGGTTTAGGTTGGAAGGGACCTTAAAGATCATCTAGTTCCAGCCCCCCTGCCCCAGGCAGGGACACCTCCCACCAGCCCAGGTTGCTCAAAGCCCCATCCAACCTGCCCCAGGGATGGGGCATTCACACTCCACTGGGCAACCTGGGCCAGTGCCTCACCACCCTCAGAGTGAAAAATTTCTTCCTGATATCTATTCTAAATCTCCCCTCTTCCAGTTTGAAGCCATTACCCCTCATCCTATCACTACATGCCCTTGTAAAATGTCCCTCTCCAGCTTTCAAATCCAATTGATATCCCATCTAAACCTCCCCTGGCGCAACTTGAGGCTGTTTCCTCTTGTCCTACTGCCTGTTCCTTGGGAGAAGAGACCGACCCCCGCCTCGCTACACCCTCCTTTCAGGTAGTTGTAGAGAGCGATAAGGTCTCCCCTGAACCATGGTTCAGAAAACACCTTCCAGTGATAAACCTATTTTGTTAATTGAAAAGACATGGGGAGACATGACCCATCTCAAAAAAAAAACCAAACCACAAGGTAAGAAGATCTGCAGCAGAGGACCCTTCAGAGGTACAGACAAATGCACACGAGGACTCGAAAAGCTGGAATTCAAAGCTGGACAAACTCAGAAACTGCTATTTCCAGATGAACACACTATAGATGATTACTGAAACAACTGACCCAGGGATATGTAAACCCTCTGCGACTTGGAGATTTTACAACAGCTTTCAGTCACTGTCTCCAAGACAGCTATAGCTACTGCAGATGTCACTGGTCAAGTTCTTCAGCTTGTGCTTTGCAGGCAGGGCTCGGGGAACAGTTGCCTCTTCTCATCTCCAAACATATTATTGGTTCTCTCAGTTGGAGTGCAAACAGCAGTAGCTATCACCATGTCCCCTTCAGGTCACTCTTCACATGTGACGAACAGTCTACGCAACTGGAACTGGTAGATGGGGAAAAGAAGGGCCTTCTCAGAACACCACCAGCGGCCTCAAGACTCCAGAAATGGTTTTCTAACAGTCCCAAAGCCAGGAGGTGCCAAGACCACTGCTAGATTTTTTTCTACAGTGGGAGCACCAGCTTAGGGAGCAGGCTACAAACTTGGTATAGCAGTCACCCACAATCCAGAAAGCCTGAACCCTCCAACACAGAGGAGCAGAACAGCACCATGGGCGTCCTGCTAATTCCTTGTGCCGTTTTGGGGTAAAACAGAACCAATTTTCCCTTCAGTAGTTCTACTTTGCAGCTAAGCCTCTTCTAACTAACTGCACTCTCTGAGTTTTTTAGACAGTGTCTGCTCCCAGAGTGATAAGGTCTGATGTTTATCAATGCCAAGGAATGGTATGCAGAGAGGCTCTCGCTTATACTTATTGCTATAACACCCAAGGCCAACCAACTCTGTTATTTGCCCCGTTGGAGGGTTGGAAGCGGAAAGGCGTAGAGGAGTCACACCTGCAGGGAGAAGCGGACAGGACAGGTGACCCCAAACTGACCAACAGGGTATTGCATCCCATCTGCCTCATGCTCAGTATAAAAGCTGAGGGATCAAAGGGTCAGCCCGCTCCCTTCAATGGCCGACGTCTGAGGAGGACTCTGACTGTTCATCTGCCTTTGATCCCGATCCTGAATCCAGGTACAGAACCCAGTTCCTATCCATCACTGAGTCCAGTCTGGGACTTCTCCAGTGCCTGCTGGTGATGCAATCGTCATCCTGGGAGCTTGATACTGGTTTTGTATATATTGTATATATTTCATTACTTTCTTTTTTTTGATATTATTATCTTTTCTTTTTATTATTTTATTATTAATATTTCATTAAAGTAGTTTAGTTTCTTTTAAACTCATAAGTCTCTTTCTCTCTTATCCTTCTCTCCCAGGGCAGAGGAGAGGTCGGAGAGCATCTGTCATTCATTTTGGTGGCCAGTCCAACCCAGACCACAACGTTCCTCAAAGACAGGAATGACCAAACTAGATTTTGAGCTTGCATTCCAGAAACTTCATCTTGAGCTTCAAGAAAGTGCAAGAGGAAGGCCAAATTTCAGAAATCTTCTTGCAGAATTATCTGGAATTAGGTTTACCAGGAGAATCCCTGCAACACTTCAAAGGTTCTTGACAACATTCCTCAGATCTCAGCGTTATTTGCTGCTAACCCAACACCTCTGTACTAGTAGCAAACTCCTAAGACAACCAACAGGAGCATTCCCATCCATCTGGAACGCCATCCTGGCAGCAATTTGAAACTGCTTGGCTACTCTCACATCTTTTTGTAAGACCAGGATCCCTCCAACCACTAAGCGTCAAGGCTTTGCAACAAAGAAAGGAGCAGCAGGTCCAGGTATGCTTCAACAGACCTTGCTTTGTTCACACATGTTAAGACAGAGGTCTTACCAGCAATGCCTGGCGTCTGGAGAGCAATTCAGCTTCAAGAACTCCACTTGGAGATCAAGTCGGAAGGAAAGCTCTCCTGCCGCTTGTACAGCTTTGTGTCTATACATGAATAAGCGGGGTCACCGCTTCCACCACTTCCCAGGCTCACCACTCGCCACATAACACAGAATCATAGAATGGTTTGGGTTGGAAGGGTCCTTAAAGCTCATCCAGTCCCACCCCCCTGCCATGGGCAGGGACACCTCCCACTAGACCAGGTTGCTCAAAGCCCTGTCCAACCTGGCCTTGAATACCTCCAGGGATCTGCCAAAATAGCGTTAATACACAGGGGAGGGGGCTGGGTTGGGTAAAAAAGCTTTGGGAGTACTCTCTGAAGCACAAAAAAGCATGGAGGTGCACAGCACACTGGAGCAGTGTCTGTTGAAACTGCCCTAATGATATTAAAATGCTGACTAAAAGATAGAAATAGGCAGTAGACCTGGAAGCGGTCAAAAAAAAAATAGATGTCCCCAGGTCTCTACCTGTTGCCCAAATGCTGCAGGATGGTGGCGGACCACCCAATGCAAGGTCCTGGACACCTCCCACAAGCAGGCATGGCCACCCGGAGGGGAAGGCTGCCAGCATAGCAGATGACTCTCCAAAGGAGAGTGCCGTGGCCTGGGAACAGGCCATGAGGTCCTCAAAACCCAACTGGATGAAGCCCTGAAGAACGCAGTCTCAAGTCAGCTCTGTTGTGAGCAGGAGGTCTGTTGGACTAGAGACCTCCAGAGGTCCCTCCTGACCTAAATCTGCCTGTGGTTCTTTGAAGAAACCATACTACGCAGGGAAGAGAGAGAAGACGAGGGCAGAGCTTCAGGGAGGATGCATCTTTGAGGGCAAAACATCTAATTTTCCTCAAGCAGAGGAAAATACAGAGCTAAAATACTGGAAGCACAAGGTGAGCTGTCCCCTCGGCCTCACTGACAGTCCCAGATCCCTCTGCAAGCTGCCAGCCACCAGGTCCCTGGAAAGGCATCCCAGCGTTGGGACGCTTCACCCCACATGCAGCTGCACCACCTGGCCCCGGGTAACGCGCTGCATCGCACAGACCGATGTCTCACCCAGCCCACTGACCCTCTCCTGTCTCTACGCTGCCCAGGGCTGAGCCAGCATGGCAGGCTCACGGGAAGGGGCCGGGAGAAACCCCCATGGCAAGCAGGACTGGGGAAGACAGTCTCAAGCACTGCCCTTTCCTGACCTGTGCTGCCAGCAGAGGAAGAAGTCAACGCTTAAAACACTCTACCAAGATTAAAACACAATCCCAGTGAAATCCGGCCTTCGCTGTGTATTGTCACAGCTGCAGCCTGTTCCATACTTCTCTCAGGTTGCTTTCACCGTAACCCCTGTGCGCTAGAGGCTTCTGCCAGCACACACATGTCCATCAGGGTCACGCACCCCACCACCGCTGACCACAGAACATCTGTAAAAGAAGCAACGCGAGGGGCTTTGCTCCCGAAGTAAGGCCATGGGCTCAGCCTCAGCCCCTTGCTCCAGCTGTCAGAGCTGCAGAGGAATCTGCTGTGGCTTACTGTCATCCACCTGAGCACCCTCCAAAGTGGGGACGCTGTCAGCGAGAGAGACGTTCAGCGGGTGAGGACAGAAAGGGGGGTCGTGCAAATCGGGGTGCTGGGGCCGTAAGGCCGCAGGTTGGAGATGACAGACGGCAGCTCTGTAGGCTGGGGCTGCACCTTATAGGAAAGCTGGGCTGGCGAGAACGATGGAGGCTACGCTCTTATCGCCAGCTTCGATCCCGGGATGAGAAAATGCAGATTAAAAGTTTTCTTGGGGAATGCAGCAGCGGTGAGGGAGAAAGAAGTTACAGCCTGGAAGAGCAGCCACAGCTGAAGCACAGCAGGAGGAGGAGGAGGAGGGAAAAGCATGAATGAAGGCAGCTCTCACCCTCATCGCCAAGAGCCTCCAGGACCCGCTCCCCAGGGCTCACCCCAGCATCCTGTCCCCCACCACCGCCCAACACAAACTGTGCCCAGTGCCGCCTCTGCCCAGCCCACGGCCAGGGCCTTCTCCCATACTGGCCTTGCCGGTGCGGTGCATACCCTCCCAGCTGCAGACCACACTGGAGCCCACTGCCACTCCCCGGGGCACCTCGCTGGCCACTGCCGCGCCGCTTCCAGGCAGCCCAGCCCGGGGGCTTCGGCTTCCCCAGGGCCACAGGGAAGCTTCAGCCCCGGGGGCATCTTCCTCTCGCAGGGCCCCATCCTCCAGAGCAGCACACGGTGTCCAGTGATCCACACACCCGCTCTGGGCCTCGGGGACCCCCCCACATTCTGCCCCGCTATAAACAACCCCCACCCCCTCAATACGGGACCGGGACCGGCCCTGCTGGGGCGACCACAGCGGGGGCCGGGGCAGGTCTCGTGAACCACGAACCCCCTGGGCCCACCCCGCGATGGCGGGAAGGCAGCCCCCCCGCAACCAGCACCGGATGGGGGGGGGCTGCGCGGGGATGGCTGCCCCCGCCACACCGGGAGGGCCCCCGAGGCCTGCTCCCGCCCAGCGTGGGCGAGGGTCGCAGCGGGCCCCGTCCCAACCAGCGACACGGGGCCAGTGCAGCACCGGGGTGGGGTCCCCGGGACCCGACTCGCCCCCCCCCCCGCAGGGCGCCCCCAAGCGGTCGCCACCGGGGGTGGAAGGGAGAGGGGCGAGCGACCCCGCCCCCTCAAGAACCGGTAGGCCCCGCCCCCTCCCGCCAGGCGCGCNCTCCCCGGCGCTGCGCCGCCCGCTCTACCCGGAGCCCGGATTCGGGTCGCGGCCCCTTTAAATGGAGGCGCCGCTCGGAGCCCTCAGCGCGCCGCAGCCTGGGGGGGGGCGGGGGCAGCGCCCCATTGGCTGTGCAGAGCGAGGGACGCTTTCCCATTGGCCGCGGCGGGGCCTGGGCTCGCGAGACTCGCTTGCAGGCGGCAGCCTGGGAAACGCGGAGCGGAGTCCCCAGCCCGGGATCGGCGCAACAGCCCGGACTTCGCCGGGCGTCCGGAAAACCCGGAACGGATTTCCGTGGCGGAGCAAGGCGGCGCGAAAAGACAGCGCGGAGCCCAGCGCAGGCAGCGGCCGCACCCCGGCAGGGCACGGCGCGGTGCGGGGGGGGGGAGGAGGGGACCGGAACAGTGGCGGAGGCCTCCGGTGCCCGTGCAGCCACCCTCAAACTGCGGAGCGGGCTTGCCACCCCATTCCCCA
>VUYV01000428.1:400193-442521 GCA_008711295.1 Anarhynchus alexandrinus
ACCCCCTCCCCGAGGGGGCCCCTCCATCCCAGAGGGGCACTATCCCCCCCGGGGCGGGGGAAGGCTCCTCCACCCTCCTCCGGGAACCGGCGGTGCAGGGGCGGGGGGCACGGCGGAGCCGGGAGGAGAGGCCGGGCACGGAACGGGGAGTTTACCCAGCCGTCAGGAGGGGATCGGTGGAGCTGCGGAAAACCGTCTGCTCCCCGGTGTGGGAGGCACACCCCACCACCCCCCCCCCCCGCCGGTTACGCGCGAGGGGACACGGAGGGAAACCGGGAGGTTTTATTGAAAGGTACCAAACCCGCTCCCGCGGCGCCCCAGACGGGGCGGGCAGGCGTGCCGGCCGCCCCCGGCACTGCCGGGGCAGGGCATGACAGGACGTTCCCCCCTGGCTCCCAACGCACACCCCCCACCGCGGGGCCGCTGCGGCCCGGGGCTGCCGCTAACCCGCAGCGCCTTACGGAGACCCAAACGGCTCTGCCAGGCTCCGGCACTTACTGCCGGTAACGGCGAAGCAGAGGCCACCCCTCACGCCGCTCCCACCACCGGCCCGGCCCGGCCCCCGCCGCTGTCCCTTTAAAGCCAGCGGGCCCCGCCGCGCCTGCGCGTCGTGCCCCCCCCGTCTCACTGCGCCTGCGCGCAGCTCCCCGGCGGCTCGCTGGGGTCCTTTGTCCCTCTCTCGCCTCTCACCCGAGCGTGATGCCCGCCGCCATGATTGGCAGCGCGCGCGCGGCGGGCCGCCGCCGCCGCGCAGCCAATCGGCTCCGCGCGGAGGGCGGCCAGGGCGGCTAAGTCCCGCCCCGGCGCGGCCGGGGCTGTGAGTGGCGGCGAGCGCCGGCCAGTGGCGGCGCGGCGCCGGGAGCCGGCGGGCCAATAGGAGCGCGGGTGGCGGGCACTTGGTTAGGCTGCGCGAGTTCCGGCCGCGCGNGGCCCGGCCCGGCCCGCCCCGCCCCGCCGCTGCACGCGGCCGCTTCGGCGGGCGGCGGCGGGAGCCCCCGTTCTGCTCTTCTCGTGGGGGTGTTGGGGGCGTAGAGCTCCGGGGCGGCGGCCGACCCGTCGTGTTTGCTTCTAGGTGGGGAAGATGCAGGGCAACAAGGGCTTCAACATGGAGAAGCAGAACCACGCTCCGCGGAAACAGCACCAGCACCAGCAGCACCCGCCGCCCTCCGTCCCCGCCAACGGGCAGCAGGCCAACAGCCAGAGTGAGTCCCGGGCCCGCCGCGGGGGGCCGTCCGGCCCCGCTTTGGGTAGGCGCTGCGTGACCGCCCCCACCTTGCGGAGGCGACATGGGGTCCCTTATGAGGGGCGACAGGTCTGGGCGGGAACGAGCAGAACCCCCTCTTTCAATTTACAAACTTCAAAACTCAAGTCCCTCACTGTTTGCCTGCCACAGTCAGGTTTTCCCCATTGTGGGAGACGGTGGTTTGAATCGCAGCTGGGTTTTTTGGGTTGTGGGGTTTTGTTTGTAAGTTTATTGTGTTCCCAAAACCAGGCAGTGATGGAGACGTTCCTTTGTTTCAAATTGTCAAGAAAAGCTCACTTAAAGAGTTTGGAGGTCTCTGAACCTTTAACAGTGTTTCTGTAAACCTCGCAAATAGGAGACGGCCTGCTTTCCGTTGGCTCTGTTTCCTTTTTTTCCCCAGCCATAACAGATGGCTTCTCAACACAAGTTTCCTTAAGTACTGACAAAATAAATTGGTGATCTGTAAAGATACAGTAGTAGTAAGAATACCGTTACAGCAATCCGTAGTCACCCGTTAAGACTAAATTTTTACACGGGAGGGACTAGGAGATACCCAGTTTTATTTACTAATATTTCAGCGTTCAGGTACCGGCTGATATTAATGGTGGCTGTTGCTCTAATCTAGCATGTTTCCGGGTTTGTTTTTAATCAGTGTGGACTGTAGCTCTGGTACTTGGGATACAGAGGGGGTGCTTGTGAGCCGAGACAATATGCATTAATGGCTTCGGGGGCCTTAACTGATCCAACTTGATAGTTTAGAAGCATGGCAGCAAGGCTTTGCCATTAGCATTTTCGGTGGAAGAAGTGCTTTCGCTGTACTTATTTTTTTTTTTAAGTTTGGACACTTTGGATGTTAAAAACAAAAGCGTATAGAAGTCACGTGTGTTTTGCATGATTCTTCTGGCTGTATTTTCTGTCAAAGTTGCAGATTTAACTGTATATGCACACACATGCAGAGATACTGGGCTAGTAAAAAAAAATTTCTGCATATTTTTATTAGGTGGCCCTGTTAAACAGGCTCCTTATCAATTCACAGAGGATAACAGACAAGGGTGGCAGACCAGGCCGTTTCCAGTCAGGTTGGAAACAACACAACACAAACCACGTTGTGGTATTCTCACAGGGATCAGCTCATAGTGAGCGACTGTATCTCATGTTCCTTTGAGTGGATCTACTTAAAGCAGAACAGTGATAGTGGTGTAACTGCCAAAAGTCCCTCCCAGTGTATTCACAGATTGATCCCTAAATACTTCTGATAATGGTGTGAAGAAATTCACAAGACAAAACTCTTGGCTTATGCTTCCTTGCTGTATGAAGTAGATAATTTACTCTCACTGCTTTTCTATAGATACACCGTCAGTCGTCTTATTTTATTTTAGTGTTAGCCATGGAGGTGTGCTTGTGCTTACAAAAGAGTTGTCCTTGCATGTCTTGCATGCGTTGTCTTTGCATGAATAGCTTTTCCTGGTTAGCGCCATGCTTTGTAGCCCGAATCAAGCCACTCATGTTCGTAGGTTATTTTGTATGTGTGGCCATAAGATGTGTGTCCTTTGCAAAGCAAAAGGATTGCTTTCTATGGCTTGCTACCATGTGTTTTGGAAGTTCTGTATGTATTTAAGAAAATGGTAGGGTGATGATAAAACCACCCCTGTGACTGGTGTATAGCAGAGCTTCCAGCATTGTGCTGGATTCTTGCTGAATTAAAGGTTAAAGACTGTATATGCATGTGGGGATTTGAGGATGTTTCTACAATCTCTCCTGTTTGTTAGTGTTAGATACAGCATTACTTACTGAATATAGATATTTATTTTTTTTAATGTTTCTGGGGTCTCACCTATATGGCTGGTTTTGGGGGCATTTTTTCACTATTTTCACCATTCTAGCCTTCTCTTCAGCTTGGAACCCAAGACTCTAGAACCTCATAGAATGACAGCTATCTCAAATGTTATCTGTCTGGGCAAAATTTCCACTTGTTTGCTTATTTTTCTAGACATCTTGTTTGGTTGGTTGTTTTTTTGGGTTTTGGGGTTTTTTTTTTTTTTTTTTTGACTGAAAATCTGATTGCTGGCCAAACTGTGGCTTTTCTGTAATCATTCAGGTTGTAATATCAAAATCCTGTATTGTGACTACAGGTGATTTTGTTGCGGGCCAGTCATCTTGACCAGATCTCCAAAAGCTGAATGAAGTCTCTGACTTTATTTCAAGCTGCAGTGTTCTTTTTTCCACTGGTGTTCTTTCTTTCACTGGTGTTAATGAGCACTGAGGTCCAGGCAAGTGTTTTCTTTAAAAAGAATACGGGCCCATTCTGAAATAAAATCCCCTTGTTGCTGTAGAGATGGCTGGAGAGGTTTGAGACTGAAGTGAATGGGTGGTGTTACCTATATTGTCCTGTGTCTCTGTTTTCACTGTGATGAAACCTAATAGAATTTATCCCCCCAACTGTAGAGCAGCTGTGTACCTTATTCCCCTCAGATGAAGGCCTGACTATTGACCTGAAGAATTTCCGGAAACCTGGTGAAAAGACCTTCACCCAAAGAAGCCGCCTGTTTGTGGGGAATCTCCCCCCAGATATTACAGAGGAAGAGATGAGAAAGTTATTTGAGAAGTATGGCAAGGCAGGTGAAGTCTTCATACACAAGGACAAAGGCTTTGGCTTTATCAGGCTGGTGAGTGGCTTGCTACCTTTGGGGTGGTTTTGTGGCAATGACGCATGCTGGGGCAGTATTGCTAATTGGAAGTAGTAGATGTTCAGATATCTTGCTAATTAAGTCTGCTGTTGATTTTAGTAACCTGGAATACAGGATCAACTTCTACAAGTGTTTTTTCTAGAGCTTGTTATGAGAAGGAATGTGAATTCAGGCAGCTTGTGGCAGGACTTAGGAGATATCTGATAGAGTTGTTCTGAAGTCAGCTGGTAGAAAACAGAAAGAAAACATGAACATGATGCTATTATAGACAAGGTGGACTTCCATATTCTGGAAGGGCATGAACATGGAATTTGTATGAACATAGGTTGTCATGCATGATAACTGGAGTGATGAATGCTCTTGAGGCTGTGGATCTCTAGATGATCATGTTGAAGCGTGGCTAGGAGGGAGGTAGCTACCATCGTGGACTAATGGTTCTCATTTTATTGGCTCATGTACTACCTTTCTGAACGCTCCAGGGCAAGTGGATGGGGCATGAGGTTCCCATGCCAAAGTCTGGTGTGCTTTGCTGTGGTGTAGCTGCTCGGTGGTGACTTAAATGAGTGGAAAGATGTGAAAATGGCATAGGATGTCTTTCATGGATTGTCATACAGTCAACATTTCCTTTCACAGTTATCAGACTTAGCTAATACTTGAATCTTGATTTTTATTTTTTTAATGTATTTATGTATTTTACAAAAAGCATGCTTTGCAGCCTTGATATAATTATGTCTGATAGATAATGATAATTTAGTTTGTACTGGCTGTTGGATTAAGCTTAGGTCTGATATGTTTTGGTTTTGTTTTGTTTTGTTTTTTTGTTCTCCTCCCCCTCCCCCCCCCCAAACTCTGTACAGGCCTATTCAGCTAGAGTCATTGATAATACAGAATAGCTGTGGTTTGTTAGGCCACTTTTACCTTCCTGGGTGAGGATTATTTGTTCCTCTATGTAAAGTACTTGTTGAGGGGAAATAGGCTTGTGACTCTGTTATGTTTGCAATTGGCTGATTCTGTACTGAATTAAGAGTTTTAATGATAACTTTTTTTATCTTCAGGAAACTCGCACTCTGGCAGAGATTGCAAAGGTGGAACTAGACAACATGCCTCTACGTGGGAAGCAGCTAAGAGTGCGTTTTGCATGCCACAGTGCATCGCTGACAGTCAGGAACCTGCCTCAGTTTGTGTCCAATGAGCTCCTGGAGGAAGCCTTCTCAGTGTTTGGCCAGGTGGAAAGGGCTGTGGTTATTGTGGATGACAGAGGAAGATCCTCTGGGAAAGGCATTGTGGAGTTCTCAGGGAAGCCTGCTGCTAGGAAAGCCCTGGATAGATGTAGTGATGGGTCTTTCCTGCTAACTACGTAAGTGTGGAGGGCGAGAAGTGCTATACTGGCATGTGTGCTGGTTGATGGGTGGCATTGGCTTGTGAGCAATGTTTCTTAACACCAGGGCGGGACAAATGAGATACGGGGTAGGAGGTGGGAGGTGATTTGCCTGGGGAGATCTTAGCTTTGTTCCAAAAAGAGCGAGTCTGTGCTGAAACTCAGGTCTGAAAACTTTCTTCTGGGAAGCTGCTAGTCGGGTAAGTGCATACAGCTTGCTGAGAAGTTCTTTCTTGATAAAGCCTTCTTAGGGCAATTAAAGCAGCCTGTAAGAAGCAGGAGCTATTACAGAGACCATCCATATCATTTGTTGGAAACAAAGCTCAAGTGTGTTAATTGCGCACTCTGGGTCGCTTCAGAGGTGAGTCTCAGGATGGGACTCCACAGCTTGTACTGCTGGGATGAAATGCTGATCCACCACTCTGGGCATGGGATTTGTCGGAGAAGCTGGTCAGATAGATTGGATTATCCGGAGTTTTCACCATAATAGATAAACTGTTTTCCTTGTGCTTGAATATCATAAGGCAACAAAGCACGTTATTGCATAATTATGTTAACTTGCTCAAGTAAATGACTTAATTCTACATGCGTTCTGCAGAGTACGGCTTGTTGCTCTAGCTATTAAGAGGGAGCTGTTCTTGATCTCTTGTTAATGAAAATGACTGTATATTTTGTATGAATGCACTTAGAATTTGTGAATGGCATACTTCCTGAAATTGGGCTATATTGCTAATTTCTAAAGTAACTTTATAAGCTTCGTGCTTCTCACTTATCTCTCTTTCTTGGAGGCCTGCATACAGCACAGCCATCCACAAGCACATTCGGTTTCAAAAAGCAGGTGTTCTGTTTTTTGTTTATAATATCTGTTTTTCTCCCTGAGACTCTTTGGGGATAACCAGCATAGTGTGTAGTGCTCCGCAGGAGAATTGCTGTTAGGGAGCTTTTGCTGATTCAGAAGTCTATGTCCTGAAAGAACCATGAAAACAAATTTTGAAAAGTGATCATGCAAAACTAATCACTTCCAGTGTATAACTGAGAGCACCTGAGGGAAACATTCAATCTTTTCGTAGCTGTCCGTGTATTAGATTCTGATACCTAGGACAGCAAACCAGTATGTTGCTTATTTCTAGTTATGGTTTGGTTTTGATTAAATTTGTTCTGGTTTGTCCTAGTTCGTAACAGTAACAACTAGATAAACTGGTTGGAATTGGTTCACATTGGAAAATAAGACTATTAATAATGGAACATGTCACATGGAAGTAAAAAGCTACATTGTGGGGAGGGAGATTTTAGCCTCTCATATCCTGCCTTCCTGCTGGACTCTGGGCACTGCTTGCAGCTTGGCATAGCGTGACCATTTCTCTTCCATTTCCCCAGCTCTGGCAAATGGGGTTGAGGAGCTAACGAGAAGCTGTGGTGCTGCTTTGTGCTGAGGATGAGCGATGTCAGTGCTGTGGTAGGGAGGTAATTCAGAGATTGGGAACACTTCTGTTAAATACTTTCTTCTGCACACAAAAACCAGGAGGGAGGACAGAAGCACACACATGCAGGGTCTGTGCTGTGAAACGCACCAGTGGATTTCTTGGGGGAGTAAATTCAGACAGGGCCCAACCAGTAATGGCACGTGGTACTCTCACCAGGAGAGTATGACTGAATGGTACAGCCAGCAACCTCCAGTGAGGACCAGTGTAGTTACTCCTCACCTTAGGCAGCTATAAAAAGGCACGTAAGGACTTGTGCAGCCCATGACTCGCCATGTAGCAAGGGAAGAAAGGGAGAAAAACCAGACTCTAGGGACTACAGGACTTCATGCTGAGTAGATCCTACTGGAGGATGTCAGGTTCCAGTTAAGCTGCTAATTTGAACCAGTAACTGCAAGTATTCTTCTTTCAGTACAATTTTCATTTTGATTCAACAAGGATTTTGATTAACAGTTCAGCTCCTGTTCTAGAAAGAAGGTGTTCAAAGTAATTTCTGGTTTCACTTTGCTTGAGATCCCCAACTGCTCTGAATTTCTTTGTGTGATGCTAAAAGCAGTATTTTGTAAGTTCAGAGACAGTACACGTGCTTTCCCACTTTGCAAACTCATTCTTGAATTTCCTTGAAAGCACCTCATCTTTTCTTTACAGATTCCCTCGGCCTGTCACTGTGGAGCCCATGGATCAGTATGATGATGAAGAGGGACTACCAGAGAAACTAGTCATCAAAAACCAGCAATATCACAAGTATGTGCCTGCCACGTGCCTGTGGACTAGGACATAGTGCCTCAGTGCTAGGAGGGTGGCTCATCAGTGCTACTAAAAGTCCTCCTTTTTTCTGTAAATGTGACCTGAAAGGCTGGAGGCGGTTGGGTCTTTTCAGTCTAGAAGAAAGAAGACTGAGGGGGGAGCTTATCAATACTTACAAATACTTAAAGGGAGGGTGCCACATAGATTGGAACAGTCTTTTTTTCAGTGGTGCCCAGTGACAGGACAAGAGGGAACAGGCACAAACTTGAGCATAGGAAGTTCCATCTCAACCTGAGGAGGGACTTCTCTCCTGTGAGGGCGGCAGAGCACTGGCACAGGCTGCCCAGAGAGGTGGGGGAGTCTCCCACTCTGGAGCCATTCCAAACCTGCCTGGACGCCGTCCTGTGCCACTGCTGGAGGTGCCCCTGCTCTGGCAGGGGGTGGCACTGGGGGAGCTCCAGAGGGCTCTTCCAGCCCTCACCAGTCTGGGATTCTGTGACTCTGGAAAGAGAATTGCATATGCTGTTCTCTCGCCATGGTTAGCTGAAAGAAAGCAGTGGGTTTGGATCCCCACTGCTGGATAAGACTGGCAGCCTCCACGTCTTTTTCATAAGTCTGTTTCTGTTGTTGGAATAAAAAAATCACGTCAGTTTGAGATAACATGAGATCCCCTTGCTCAGATGAGAAGCTGAAGCAAAGACTTAAGTTACTTGTTCTAAGTATTACGGAAAGTTTGTAGAGGAAACAGATTTGAATCCACAGTGAAAATTTAAGGAATTGTGTGAATAGCATTAGGAGATTGTAGAGCTATGCAGGTGTAAGGCCATGGTCTTTGAAGGCTTCCCGGTGTAAGTATGTATCGTGTGATCCAAGCAGTGGGAGTTTGTAAACTACGTGAGTTCGTGAATTTTTCCAGTAAGGAAGATGAGAGCTCTGGGAGCTGGGAGGCTGCACTTGGAATAGTCATGTGCTCCAGGTGCAGGGGCTGCAGAGATTAGTGAAATAAACACACACATCTGGGTAGTGTTTGGTTCTGAAGTGGATCTGTCCATAAGATGCGCAGCAGGAGCAAAGGATATTTTCTTTCAAGAGTATTTCTAAATGTCTTTACCCAGAATCTTTTGGTGTCTTATGAAAGCAATGTTATTGCTCGTTCCGGAGTAGGACGGGACACAGTTTCCATGTACAATTAACCCTGCCTAGGATTCTGCCTAAGTTTCTCCTTTCAATAAGGAGAGGAGCAGACAAACTGGTATATCGGGCATAGCTGTTTTTGAGAAAGTAGAAGACGAAGTGGTTCCTTATTTGTTGCGCTAAGAAATGCATTTCTAACTGTTAAAAGGGTCTCCCATTGCATTTAACACACAAATGTATTTTTCTTGGTTCCTCCTCGTTCTGTTGAAGCAATCACTAGCTCTTCCTTGTTTGACAGGGAGCGTGAGCAGCCTCCTCGATTTGCACAGCCTGGCAGCTTTGAGTACGAATATGCCATGCGTTGGAAGGCTCTAATAGAAATGGAGAAGCAGCAGCAAGAACAAGTAGACCGCAACATCAAGGAAGCTCGAGAGAAGCTGGAAATGGAAATGGAAGCAGCTCGCCACGAGCACCAAGTCATGCTCATGCGGCAAGGTACCAATCAAAGAGAAATACAGTATGGGAACATCCTGATGCAGCATCCAGGGGTGGGTAGCTCAGTAGACTGTCTAGAGCCCACAGGAGGTGAGCTGGGGTGTAGCTGCTTGGCTTGTAACCATGCACGGTAGCAGCAAATGAACGGACTGATGTTGCTGTATTGCTGGAAGCTCTGTTACCTTATTCTCTTGTGTGTATGGTTCTAGTTCAGGAACTGATTAAGAGGTGGCATGGGAGATGAGTTTGACTGGATTTTTTACTGTCGTCTTTTCCAGATTTAATGAGACGCCAGGAAGAGCTGAGGAGAATGGAGGAATTGCATAACCAAGAAGTACAAAAACGTAAACAGTTGGAACTCAGGTAAGGGGGCAGGTTATGAAATGCTGGGAATCCGAAATACTATGAAATTAAATGCTGCTACAGTGCACTTAACTGTTCAGTGTGACAATTTAATTACTACCTGAAGTATGGCTGTTATTTTGGGCCTTTTTCTTCATAGGGAGAGCATACAGTTGGTTTAAGATGCAAGAGTTAGGAGTTTCTTCCACTGATTAGTATGTGGGTTTTTACAGTTATGTGTCTCAGTTTAGCTCCTCGGCCGAGGCAAGATCTGTGCAGTGATTTGGTAGCTTCAATGCTGCAGGTTGGGAAACCCCATTCCAGCATCTACCTTTTCGTTTGGGGGGTAACTTAGTCTCAGAGATTTCTCTCTATTCCAGCTCTTCCTTGTCTCAGGGTCATTTTGAGAAGCTCTAGGAAGATGTCCAGACTATTTCTGTAATAGAAGAGGCTTGAGAACTGTCTGGCTTGTATGCATTATATTGCGTGTAGTCAGCGTGTATTTGGGAACTGCTGTGTACATAGAATCATTTAGGTTGGAAAAGACCTTTAAGATCATCGAGTCCAACCATCAACCCAGCACTGCCAAGTCCACCACTAACCCATGTCCCTCAGGACCACGTCTGCCCGTCTTTTAAATACCTCCAGGGATGGCAACTCCACCACTGCCCTGGGCAGCCTGTGCCAGTGCTTGACAGCCCTTTCACTGAAGATTTTTTTTTCTAATACCCAAACTAAATCTCCCCTGGTGCAACTTGAGGCCATTTCCTCTTGTCCTATCACTTGTTCCTTGGGAGAGGAGACCGACCCCCCCTCACTACACCCTCCTTTCAGGGAGCTGTAGAGAGCGAGAAGGTCTCCCCTCAGCCTCCTTTTCTCCAGGCTGAACACCCCCAGTTCCCTCAGCTGCTCCTCATGAGACACACATGGGTGTGCTCATGTTAGGTTTTATAATGAACTCCTGAAAATTGAAAGTGTTGGAAATGTGCATACATGTTTCTGTTTTCATCATGAGGTACCTAATATTTTACAGTGTCAGCAAAGTAATGTTCTGAAAGTTGTAGTTTTCCAAACAGGACCCCTTAGGCAGCACTGCAGCACTGTGATGCAAATGGTTGGTGCGTGTTGTGCTGAGCATCCTTGGACCTTCTTTGCAGGCAAGAGGAAGAACGCAGGCGCCGTGAAGAGGAAATGAGAAGGCAGCAAGAAGAGATGATGAGACGCCAGCAGGAAGGCTTTAAAGGGAATTTTGCTGATGCGGTATGAGTACATCTATGTTCCCATTACATCTGGACACTGACATGAGATTTTTGCCCTTCCACAGCACAGGGCTTTCTGTGAATGTTTAACTTGTTGGTTGAGGGACTCTACATTTTTAGTGCATTCTGCCCTAAATTGTTGATTCTTGCCAATCTTAATACAGTTTAGTCTGGAAAATATAAATACTGCCGTTACCATCCCACTGCTGTACATGTAGAACCCTCACTTGCTGTTCAGAAGAATATATGCTAACTAATTTTATTGTAACAGTAACAAAGATGTACTGTCCTGAAGTACTGCTGCAGAACCCTGTTGCGGTCATACACGGGCTGTATCCCTAGCCTGCAGTCTGTTTTTGTCGTGCTCAGTTGAAATGATCCCAACTTGAGGCACTGCTGCAGACATGCTAGTTGCTTGTACTTAAAAGTCAGTTGGTCAGGTATTTTCTTGTAGTGTTAAACATGTGGTAACCTGCCTTCTAAGAGCAATATCTCTAGTTCAATAAAGAACTGTCTTACAATTCATTTCCAGCCCCAGCAACTTTCTGTAGTGGTGCTATCAAGGTGGTACAGTGGCATTGATGCAACTGGGTGGCAAGTGTTTATGTATCCTAGCGAAAAACTGGCCCCTAAGCAAAATAGCTAAATATATGTTAAACCAAAAGGGCCAAAACCATGTGGCTGACCTAAATGTGTGAATATTACCCTGCGTATTCTCTAAATAATAGTGCCTTTGTATAGTGGCACTGAGACTACAGGTGAAGGGAAATCTGTTCTGTTCCCACTGTGGAAAAAGTAGTACCCTCACTCAAGCGAGGCGCTGCTAGCTTTGCAGCGAGGGAGATCTGTGATGTGTTCCCTGTGCTTAGTTAATAAAAGAGAAACTGAACTCACTAACTTGTGTTTTAATGCAGTTGACCCAGTGCTGCGTCTTTATGTAAGCTTGCATTCCTTTCAACAGGAAAAGCTTCTTAGCTATGCTAAGGAGGTAGCAAAATTCATTCTACCTAATGCGTTACTGCTGCTCAGCAGATCTCTCCGTCCAGATATCAGATATCTCTTTCTGCTGCTGTTTGGCAAAATCTGCACGCGTAGCTTTGCTGCTGGATGTTTTGCCGTGGTTGTGAAAAAGTCTTTCGGCATGTTTGTTTAGCAGTTAATCCTGTGTAGGTAGCTCAGATCTTCTTTTGAAATTTATCCTGGGAATGACGTTTCTGCACAGTTTTCAGTAGTTAAACCCCAGAACTCGCTGAATTTGTATTATTTCATTTTTTAAAAGTCTGATTTTTTATCATTTGAAATGAGTGTCTCTTCTTCCAGAGGGAGCCACCAGACATGCGAATGGGACAGATGGGTATGGGAGGTAAGAGGTGGCCGTCTTTGTTCCTATGCACGTTCCTTTCCTCCTTTACAAAATTTGTACAGTTTGGAGTAGTCTTATTTCATGGGCTTCTTATTTAAAAACTCAGTTGTAGTAATCTCCTCCCAGTTCAGTGACAGGAAGCGTTCATGTGGCAGGAAACATAACGCAATTTGGGTATGAGGCAGCACTGTACGTTTGTGAAAGACTCGGTTCCATAAGCAAAAGGCTTGGGTTGAAGTTGCTGTCAGAGCTATAGTGCACTTCAGAAGCTTGTACTGATACAGAAGCTGGTACGACATGTAGAGCTAGACCTTGAGCACAGGAAATAATCGTGATTACTCTGTTTCCATATTTTGACTACATGATTTAGAGTTTCAGGCCACATGTACAAGAGCAAGTGAAAAGGCAGTAGGGGCTTAGTGGTTAATGAGGGTGGTGGTAGAGCCTGCTGTAGTTTCAGATAATCCTGGAATGCAAGATCAATTTGTCTTGACCTAATAGTGCAAAGCAAGTTAATAGACTAGGACTCTATCGCTGAACATAACGCTGCCGCGAGCTTACCGGTGTTTTGTGGCTCTGGAGTGATGAGTAGACCCCACTCACTGTGTCTCCCAGGACTGTTCTTCAGTTTTCTTTTCCAGGTACCATTGGCATGAACAATAGAGGAGCTATGGGTGGTACCAATGTCCCAGCTGCTGCACCTCCTGCAACTGGTCCTGGAGCTATGATACCTGATGGAGCCATGGGAATGGTAGTGTATCTCCATCTGCTTTTTGTGCACACCTTCGCAATACAGATTGTTTTTTTCCATTGTTACGCACTATGCTGCTAAAGTTGAAGCTTGCTTGTCTACCTAGACCTGTTGCTTAACTCCTGCTGAAATCTTTAGAAGTTAATCTTGCCTTGATACTAGTTGGTAATTTTCAGGAGATTGAGCCAAGTCTAATAAGTACTTACTCTACTTCCAAGACAGCTAGTGCTAAAACAGTTGTTAAAATGATCTTAGCAATAATATATGGTTATTTTTTAAATGGCATAATGGGAAGCACTTCGTTGAATGAAAGTGTTTTGAGAGTAGATTCTTGCTGGCATAAAGCCAAGCTTTCAGGAATGTTCTGCCCATCACCAGTTTTAAAAACAATTATCTCCTCTGCTTATAGGCTAAAATGAGTATGGTAATAGTGAGTATGCTAAAATGAGTCCAGCTAATTTGCTTGGGAGGTAAAGACCAAAGAATCAGTTATTTGCCTTTTTAAAATTTTTATATTTAATTTTGTTTTAAACTTTACCACAATAGACCATGGTTTCTGTGGCATCTGTCGTTCCTCTCTGTCATACAGAGGATCGATCCTCTTGCAGCATCAGCCCTTCCAGTCAGCAGCACAAACGGCAGCAGTCGTAGTCCAGTTTGTCCTAAGAGTTCACCTTCCTTTATATCAGTTTTTATATCAATTGGTCTAATAAACAATTTTCTTGCAAACCTTCCTACTTAGACTTCTTGATCTATCGTGACTGCTACATCACGGAAATCTTTTTTCCTAAAGAACAGTTTTATTTGGCTATAAGTTTTTGGACCAAAGTGGTAGGGACAGTGGAGCAGCTGAGGTTAAGGGAATGTGTACTACAAGAGGAAATCAAGGGGCAAGATGAAGAGGGGAATGGAAAGGGGAGGCAAGTTCAGATCAATATGATGAAATAGTAGCACTGAGACCAAAAAGCAATAAGCTGTTTCTCTAATGGCCAGAAATACGTACAGTCTTTTTGGAAACTATTTATTCTGGCCATGTGCTTGGTTTTCGGAGTTGGTCTGCTAGTCCAGCTTTTTATTCGTGTAAGGAGCAGTTACTTCGCATGTTCACTCCAGCTGCTTGTAGTGATTGCAGTGCCCTTCCCTGCTATGTGTCCTATGGGAAAAGTTCATGATTACTCGGGATTTTTTTCATCTGTAGGGAACGGAAAGGGAGTGCTGTGTTACTGCTAGTGCCTCCCCTGCACTGCCAGCAGAGCGAGCACTGGGAGTCCCTGGGACCTCCCCGGTGACAATTCTATTGAAATCTGGGTCTGTGTTCTTTAGAACCAGGCAATACTGTGGAGTCATCTACAGTACTAATACCAGTTATGATGTGCATATATGTATCACATTACATATATATGTATCACTGCTAGAAACCTTGTGGACAAAGAATAAATGGAACCCAGGAGCCTGGTGTAAAGCAGCTCTGCTCTATGTTGTCACTTAGTCCCAGTCTACAGGGAAGGAAGAGGCAGTGGTTGCCTCCAGTACCTTCCCTGAGGGAAGTACCATGTCCACCGTGAGGACATTCGAGCAGTGGAACAGGTTGCCCAGAGAGGTTGTCTTCAGCCTTTGACGTTTACAAGACCCAGCCAGATAAAGCTGTGACTCGTCTAGTCTGACCTCGTAGCCACCTCCGCTTTGAGCAGGAGGTTGGACTAGAGACCTCCTGGGGTACCTTCCAACCTGAATTGTCCTTTGATCATATTCTCCCAGCTGGAAGGAAGAGGCCCCAGCTGGGAGAGGGGAGAGCCAAAGGAATGGAAATAACAGGATACGGTGAGGGCACAAGACTAGTATTGAAGACTTATTTTGGAATTGGAGTATTGTGTACGTGTGGATGGTGATAGGCTGTAATGTCAGTGTACATTCCTCATCTGCATTCAGTTTGGGGGAAGGAATATGCTGGAAATGTGAAGTTCTCCTTTCCCAGACTGCATCACTCATGTGCTCCACAGCGGGGCACTAGGCTGTGAGGTGGAGCAAGCTGTGTTCCAGTATGCTTGACTACAAGTTACATGGGGAAGGGGACTTGCTCCTGCGATGCTCCTGTCAGTCCAGCTTTGGGAATATTTTTGGTGGGGTGATGATTTGTAGCAAGGTCCCCTGGAATTGTGGAATCCTGGTAGAATTTGAATCGACTCAAATGGCTTTTAACTGCCCTTTGTTCCTTGTTTTTCTTCCTGCCTCTTCTGCATTCGTCCTCATTACAAGACTCCGCCACCGCCTGCAGATCGCTTTGGCCAAGGCGGCGCGATGGAAGGGCTCGGAGCGATGGGAGGGAACCCACCTGCCTTCAACAGAGGAAATCCAGGGGGTGACTTTGGCCCTAACAAGCGTCGCAGATACTAACGGGATTAAGCTACCCCCTGCACGCGCCCCAAAGAGGAAAGGAATCTTGGCAGGCCATACAGGGTTCAGCTCGGGGGGGATGGGGAGGGAAGTGGGGGATATTAAAAAATAGTTCATTAGGGCCTGTTTTGGTAAAGCCACTCTAGGAGAAGGGGAGCGCAGTCTGACTGGTAAAGGTTGTAGAAAATTTCATGTGGTGCATTCCTCTAATTTCAATGTGAAAAAAATGGATTCTGGGAGGCTGCCACGGTTGTTCAGGAACGGTATAATCTGGCAAGGACCCCAATGCCTTGACCATTCCAGGTTTCCTATTTGCAGCCGGAGTCCTGAGACTAAACTAGATAAAATTGCAGGATGTCTTGGCATTTTTTTTAGCGTAGTGTACCTTGCTTAAGAGCACAGGGAATTCTCTGGAGAACTAGGGCAGCATCTGGGTACTTTGCAGCTCCCATGATTCTGTAAATTTATATAGCTCCAAATGATCCATCATGTAGTGAATTGGGGGAGATTTTTATGTTTGTTTATTTCTTTTCTTTTTTTTTTTCCTCCTAACTTGTAGTTATTCTTTTTCTCTGGACCATCTGTTTCTTTAAAGTAGTTGACCGTCACGTGCAGCCTGAATGGCTGGGAGGCTTGTTTGGATGGGTTTTTTGATAATGTGTTGTATCGCTGTTTATTTTTACTGGTAGTAAAGTACAATCTATTGGACAAAGATACTGTATCTCATGCTGAAGATTTAACCGAAACAAATGTTTGTATAATCTTAAACTTGCCTGTCTTTTGTGTAGAAGTACTACAAGATTTTTTCATTTAGTGTAAACTGTTTGAACACAAGCTGTAATTGTCCCACTAACAAGTTTGAGTTTGTCTGAGGAATGTTACAGGAATGCATTATTAAAGTGGATTTTAAGCCTTTTTTATCTGGTGTGTTGTCTCTTCTTTTTTTTTTTTTTTATAAAAATGCGTATGTATGGATTGACGTAAATCAAGCTGCAGATTATGGTGCACAAGTTGTTCTTGCATGGCTTTATAAAGAGGGTGTCCAACTCCTGAGAATTTTCTAGCAGTTCTGCCTGTCACGGGAAGAGTTTTATTTGTGTGTTGGGATGAGACCTTTAGCATTTGGGAATGCAGTAAGGGAGCTCCTGATGCACCGAGACTGTTTCTGTGGTGCGGATGCAGAGAAGGAGGACACAGGATGTGTTTGTGTGTCACAATTCGTGCCTCATCTGCACAGTACAAAGTTGTGTGTCCGTCTCTGCCCTGTGCTGCAGCTGCCTCTGGCTGGACGCAGACCTGCCTCTGCAGAGCTCCGAGCTGCTGTACCGCTTTTTCTTGTGTAACAGGTGGGGGAATCTGTAGAACCAGGAGCCTTCTCTGAGTTGTGTTCTCGCACTGAAGCTCTTGAGACTGGGAAGGAGGGGAAAGCTTAGGAAGAAATTTAGGTGGGAAAGGGAGGGAGAAAGAGTTACAGCTGAGGAGCATAAGGAGGTGCCTTACAGACTTGTGACATGATAGGGAAGATGTAAACACTGTGAGATGCTTAATGTTACCTAGGCAATAACCTTAAAAAATGAGGGTTTGGTCCTGTAGGTATTCTAAGTAGGGAAAGATGAAATAATCACTTTGGAAGCTTTATTGGCTTATCCCTGTCACTTGATGGCTTATAATTAGCCCGTAATGGGATGATTGATAAGAAGCTGTATTGAAGAGAGACTGCAGCTGATGCTTTTGCATCTTTTGCTTGTTTTGTTTTGTTTTCCGCATTTGAAAGCATTGGCACTAGTATCTGGCTTGCTGAGGTGATACAGTATGTGATGGTGATAAGCAGGGGGATTGTGACAACCCTGTAGGTACAGGGTTAAGAGTTTGGTCATGTTTTTCACCTGGTGCTTTTGCTAGGATAGCTAAATACTGCACAATCACAAAGAAGTTGGGGAGAATGCTGATGAGCTTTTCTGTTGCCCTGCAGAGAGGATGAATCTGTTCTTGAGGCTTGTGTCTGGAAGATGGCTGGCAGACGCTCACTGATGCCAAGCATGTTTGATAAGTATGTCATTTAATTCCCAAGTGTGAAATACTAGCAGAAACTGTGAAGTTGCTCCCAGGTGCCTGTATTGTCTCTTGTTATGCCCATTGCTCAGCTGGCTTGCTTGTTCCTGAGCAGTCAAAAGAGAAGTCGCTGCCTTAGGGAAATGGCAGAGCTCAAATGTGATCGAAAGGGATGCCATCCAGAGGGACCTGGACAGGCTGGAGAGGTGGGCCTGTGCCAATCTCATGAGGTTCAGCCAGGCCAAGTGCAGGGTCCTGCACGTGGGTCGGGGCAATCCCATGCACAAATCCAGGCTGGGTGGGGAATGGATGGAGAGCAGACCTGAGAAGCACTTGGGGGTGTTGGTTGGTGAGAAGCTCAACATGAGCCGGCAATGTGTGCTGGTAGCCCAGAAAGCCACGCGCATCCTGGGCTTCATCCCCAGTGGTGTGGCCAGCAGGGCAAGAGGGGATTCTGCCCCTCTGGTGGGACCCCCCTGTAGTGCTTTTTGTAGAACCTTTTTGTTCTGTTATCTATCAAATTCAGTGCCCATAAATCAAACAGGTTTTATTTTTAA
This sequence comes from Anarhynchus alexandrinus, assembly GCA_008711295.1. Lineage (NCBI taxonomy): Eukaryota > Metazoa > Chordata > Aves > Charadriiformes > Charadriidae > Anarhynchus > Anarhynchus alexandrinus. The sequence continues at coordinate 418,077 of VUYV01000428.1, forward strand.
TTCTCAGCTGGCCCATTCCTTGACTTCTGCTTGACTTGGAGCTCTGCCCCGGAGGAGGGCCAGACCCAGCAATGCAGCCCTGTGGCCCGAATGCAACTGCCAGAAGACACGGCTTCAAACTAGCTGCTGCGTGGTGGATGTGCAGGCCCTCACCTGAACCTCATCGCCTCTTTTTTTCCTAATTTTTAAAGCACCAGCTCTAGCAGGGCCTTGAGTCTGCTGGTGGCTGACAGTGGTTCCCCTGGAGTTCATCTCTTCTGGATGTCTCGTGTCTGTCTCCCAGGCTGCACCTCCTCACCTTGTCCTCCCTGGGGACACTCCCCTTAGGCCGGGAGCTGTGGACACCCCAATTTACCGCATGTCACCGTGCTCTGTTCCCAGCAGCTTCTGTCTTTCCAGCCACCTCCTTCCCTGCAGACGGTTGCAGTGGTGCAGCAGAGGGGCGAGGGCAGAGCGGTGCTGCTGCTCTTGGGATGCTGAGGGGGCTCTGCCCAGCCACGCCCCCCCCAGCTGCCTGCTGGTCCCTCTGCAACAAGCCTCGGCCTGTGGGTCAGCCACAGCATCTCCTTGGTGTTTTCTCTGAGGCCAGGGAGGTAACCCGAGCTCCAGATTCTCCCTGGCGCAGGGACGGTGACAGCTGCAGCCTTGTGACAGCCCATGGAAAGGACAAGGGGATCTGAAACCCTATAGCTTTGCCCAGCCCCTGGGACTGCAAATTTCCCTGACACAGGGCTCTGCCTGGCTTCCTGGGTCCCAAGTGATCCCTCCCGCCTCAGCAGAGGCAGTTTTTTACCCACCTTTGTGACCACTGGGTCATTTATTGTGTCTTGAGGCACTGCAGTCCTTTGAGGGAGGCATCAGTTTGAAGCCACATGGCTCATGGTGGTGTGACAGTTCCCCAGTGCCTCCACATTTCCCTCCTTGCTTTTGTGTTGGAAGTGGGTTTATATACAGGTATAAGGAGGTCTGATGGTGATATGTGTCCTCCCCTCCAGCAGAACCATCTTCCTTGCTAATGAGATGACAAGGAAAAGCCTGAGGTTGCTGCTGGCTGGGGCATCTCAAGGTGGGGATGACAGAACTGAGCTGGAGGTGGAGCAGCAGGGCAGCGGGAGATGAGTCTGGAGTCATCAGCCTGGTGAGCTCCAGAATTTCGGCAAGGGTTCATCCTAACTCTGTGCTTTGGAGATCCCCTTGGGGTGGCAGCAGATCCTGCGGGCTGTTGTGGGGGGATTAACTAGGTTAAATAAACATCATGGGACAGTGATGGGGTTACGTCAGCCACGGTGGACCCTGTGGGTGCTGCTCCTGAGTGGACTCCCTGGGCAGCTGCTGCCTGCAGGACCTGCCCTTGTGCCATCTGATAGTGCCAAGGGCTTATGTCAAACCCGATTCCTGAGCAGAAACGCTCTCCAGGGGCTGTGTGCTCTGGCAGGTGAGGGCAGCACCCAGCAAACAGGAACAACAAAAAGAATACTTGTTTTAGATGCTTGTAGGAACTGAGTAAAATCGTTGATCTCAAGAGGGTTTTCTGCTTGTAGAGGAAAACTCGGGTCCCAGCATGGGAGAAGGGAATCCGAGCAAACCCCTCCTGGGTACAGCGGGCCCAGGTAACATTTTGTGCTCTTCTTCTGTGACAACAATGATCTTCCAGGGGACAGATCTCATCCCTGGGTTGCACAAGATCCTACATCGAAGGATGTCTTGGCCACACTCACTGCTTTGGTCTGCTGGTGCCTCTGTCTAGCAGATGATCGTGGCTTTTGGAGCTGGGGGAGATCAGCACAGGTCTTGCCCTGGGACTCTGGGAAGTCTCTTCCCTTCTTTTGTAGGAAACTTTCAGCTGCTTCTATAAACACTACAGAAACTGAGAGCAGTTGGTCAAGAGGAGTCGCAGGATGCCCTGAGCCGAGCATGAGCGCCAGGCTGGCACTGATGCCTCCATGCCAGATGTTGGCAGGGTGGCAGGTGCTGGGAGGTCCTCTGCCCACCCCAGGTGCTGAGTCACCCCCTGCAGTGCTCATTCTCTCTGCCGGGTGCAGGGGCAGGACAGAAATGCCTCTCAAGATAACGTGGGTGCTGGGTCCCGTCAGCTGCCGAGCTGCTATGTCCATCTTTAGCCTGCTCTCCAGTTACCAGCCACCTCCTCCGGCTGCCTCCAAAGATAGGCAAAGCCACCTCCCTGCGCCTGGGCTGGAGACTGCGGGGAAGCAGAGGCGGGATCACAGGCAGGGATGAGATTGATGGCATTTTTGTGGAAGGGGTGAAGGACGCCACGAGTACGCCTGAGCTATGGCATTGCTGTGTTACAACAAGGGCTGCGGGCAGAGGTTTGATCCGGAGCACAACACCGAGGGTAAGCAGGCTCGTCTGCCTTGCACCGGGGTGAGTGGGAATGCCTGCTGCTTTCCCGGGCTGCGGCCTCGGCCACGGAGGCCCCGGCAAGGCTGAGCTGAGCCCAGCGCTGGCAACCCGCATGGCCGGAGCTGGCTCAGGAACTGCTGGGTGTCATGGGTGGCTCATGGGCAGGATTGATCCTCCTGAAAGGTTCTGCCCGATTCTCCCTTTTCAGATTCCTGCCTGTATCACCCGGGCGTCCCCATCTTCCATGATGCCCTGAAGGTGAGTGGGGCAGGAGCCGGGGCTGCAGCCACAGTGAGGGACCTTGTGCCTGGTGGGATGGCCCACTGCTGACCAGTTTGTCACCTCCTGGTGCTAGGGCTGGTCATGTTGCAAGAAACGCACGACAGACTTCTCCGAATTCCTCTCCATAAAGGTGAGCGACCCACCAGCCCAAATGCACCCACTGCTCCTCCATCCTCTCCTCCTTGCCCCTGCCCTGTCCCCATCCCGTGCCAAGGCCGTCCCCTTAACCCTGCCGGCCAGGGATTTCCTATCTGCTTCCAAGAAGCCTGCAAGCAAGGGTGCTGCTCCCAAAGTCTGGGGGAGCTGCTCCTGGAGAAGGCTGCTGGAAGGGGCTGGGATCCCCCACCAGGATCCTGCGGGATGAACACAAAGTGCTCCAAGCACCAGTCTGAGCAACCTAGGGGAGGAAGGGCAGCAGCAGAGGCCCTGGGATTTTGGGGAGAGTCTTGCTGCCTGCCCTTCAGCTGCCAGGCTGGGGTGCAGCAGAACTGAGACCTGGCTGCTGTGGCTCTGGTGAGGCTGCCACGCCATCTTGACCCCGGCAATCCCTGCGGCCACAGCCCCTAGTCTGGTGCAGGGTCTGAGCCCATCCCTGCAGGATGCAGAGCTACCAAAGCATGGAAACCTGCAGGGTTTGGGAGCAGCCGCCAGGTTAGGGAGGGCAAAGCAGGCGTCAGGCTTGCCTCTGCTGCTCAGGGATGCACAAAGGGGTTTCACAGCAAGGAGAAGCCCCCTGAGCCTTTCAGCCAAGAGGAGACCTCGGACAAGCCGAAGGCCAAACCGGTGGAGGAGCTCATCGTCCAAGGACCAAAATCAGCTGAAAAGATGCAGCGGGAAAGACCAAGGTGAGACAGGCTCAGCTGACAGTGTCACCCTGCTGTGCCGCTGCTTCTGCATGCGTCCTGCCCTGCTGCTTTCCTCAGGAGAGGCAACAGCACTTAAATTGCAAAAAAACCCAAACCAACCCACTGGGCCTTTGCTGTTGCTGTTTCCCAGCTCTGATGAGCCAAGACAACTGCTGCCAGTCAAAGCATCCAGGTCTCTGGAGCAGGGACTGAAGAGACTGAACCTGTCCTCCAAGGATGAGGCACCTGAGGGCAGTTGTGCAGGTAGTGACATGCTGGTGGATGGCAGCGGGGCTACACGTGGCAAGTTCAGCGTGGAGTGCTGCACCGCAGGTTCAGCGCAGGATGGTGGGTGCCGCATGCTCCGCCACCTGCAAACCCCCAGCGCTGCATTTCGGCAGCACCTTGCTGTGGGCTGCGCTCGAGGCCACGCGTGCTCAGCTGGGGAGGTGGCCGCAGGGAGGGTTTGGGGGCAGGCGCATGCCCCAGAGTGAAGCTGTGTTGCTCTTGCAGGGGAGACGGCTGCCCAGGTGAGAGCTGGCACCACCTGCAAGAACGCATCCTGCAAGGCGGTGAGTACCTGGCAGAGGCCCGTCTTTGCATGCTCTGTGCTGCGTGGCCGGCAGCATCGCAGGTCTGGCGCAGGGGCTCATCTCCCACCTACTGCCAGATGCGGGGCAGAGTGCCGGGCGGGTGGGAGGTGGCAGTGCCCACCAGCTCTACGTGCTCCTGGTCATCCCATCCCTGGAGAGGCTGACTCGGTCGCTTCCCAGACACATTCCTGCAAGAGGCTTCCAGATTCCGGGATCAGTGGCACATTTGCATTTCACCAGTGCTAATTGCCTACAATGAAGTACATAACCTATTCAGGATATGGGCACATAGGTAAAATGCAGGTGGAATAATTCCCACCTGCATTTAATTAATGCAGTACAACCCCATGGTCTGCCTTGCCCCAAGGCTGCCCTGTGTAGGACTGTTTGCCCGCCTCGAGGCGTGCGCCGCAGGGACCACGCTGCGGGAGGGCTGGCATACTTGGAACGCAGCAGAGAGGGAGCAAAAGATCAGGATGAGGGAGCAGGGAGCGAAAGATGGTAGGTGAGGACATCAGATTGACACGCTCAGGGAAGGAGGGGAAGAGACAGGATGGACAAACGGCCCCTTGCACCTCAGAGTGAATTTCCGGGGTGTCTAAACTTGCCCACTGTGCTGGTGCTGCTGACCAGGCTGTGTTTGGGAGGGGGCGTACGGAAGGGCTGCTGCCAGGGTTGTGGGGCTGACACCGGGGTCCCGGTGAGGCCAGGGTGGCTGCCCTGCTGGCAGGGAACAGGGACTAGTGCCAGGCTGGCGGCTGGGCATAGTCCCAGAGTAAGGCCTCACAGATGCTGGACCCAGCGAAAGGGTGATGTTGGGCGTCCCGCTGTGCCTTATGCAGGGATGGGCACCGACGGGTGGACGCCTGGCTGCACAGCTGAAACTTCCCTCTGCTTCTTGCTCCACAGGTCTACAAGGGTGCAGGGAGCAACACAGAGGTTTGTAGTTTCCATCCTGGCATTCCTGTCTTCCACGAGGGGTAAGAAACGACGCTTTACTGGGGCACAAACTGACCCTACTGAGGGCTGACAGTGCTGCGTCACAAGGTTGCGTGGCTTGAGCAGCACAGCTGGTGCAGTGGTGGCTGACACCCCCCAGGTGGCACGTGGGCAGGGGGAGCTGCTGGTTCTGAGCCCCTCTCCCCCACTGCCCCGGAGCCCGCTGTAGTCCCCTCTCCTGCCCCCGCAGGTGCTCCCCGCTCAGGTCACCCCATTCTCCCCAGGATGAAGTACTGGAGCTGCTGCGGAGTCAAAACGACAGATTTCAGTGCCTTCCTGGAGCAGCCGGGCTGCAGCAGCGGGCGGCACTGCTGGATGCGGAAGGGGGTAAGGGGGCTTTCAGTGGAGGTGACTCCCGTGAGCAAAGTGCCATTACTGGTGCCCCAGGAGCGCTCCTTCCCTTGCTCTGCATTTGCACAGGCTTCTGCATTTAATTCCCTTAATTTTCATAATTGCCGACAGATGACTGCGCGGGGTTGGAATGCCTAATCTTCACCCAAATTTTCACCCATCTGCTGTTTAAAATGCTGCTGCTGCATTCACAAAACATGTCAGGTCTCACACCCCGTGGGCAGGTGTGCAATAGGAAGCTGAACGAGGCAGGAGCTGGCCCTGGGCACGGCATAGCCAGCGCTGCAGGCTGTCACATGGAGACAGGCAGCTGAGCATGGGAAAATCCCTGCAAAAAGCCCCCGAAAGTTTTGACAGATGACTGCAGATGCCGGAATTCAGTTTTAATGAAGCTTTCCCTCTGCAATTGCTTCCCAAGGGGGGACCTCATCTACATAGCAACATTGTGCTGTGGAGGGGAATGGGGAGAAGATCCCAGTTCCCAATATTGTGTGTGTGTGTGTGTGTTCCCCCAGGAAAGCTCTCGGCTGGAAACAGGCTTGAGCTGGGAAAGTTGCACCAAAGCAGCCCAGGTTATCCCTGAAAGTGCATCATAGAATCATAGAATTGTTACGGTTGGAAGAGACCTTTAAGATCATCAAATCCAACCATCAACCCAACACTGCCAAACCCACCACTAACCCATGTCCCTCAGCACCACATCTGCCCGTCTGTTAAATACCTCCAGGGATGGCGACTCCACCACTGCCTCAGGCAGCCTGTGCCAGTGCTTGACAGCCCTTTCACTGAAGACTTTTTTCCTAATATCCATCCTAAACTTCCCCTGGTACAACCTGAGGCCATTTCCTCCTGTCCTATCACCTGTTCCTTGGGAGCAGAGACCGACACACCCACCCCTCGCTACCCCCTCCTTTCAGGGAGCTGTAGAGAGCGAGAAGGTCTCCCCTCAGCCTCCTCTTCTCCAGGCTGAACACCCCCAGGTCCCTCAGCCGCTCCTCATGAGACGTGTGCTCCAGACCCCTCACCAGCTCTGTTGCCCTTCTCTGGACATGCTCCAGCCCCTCAATGTCTGTCTTGTCGTGAGGGGCCCAAGACTGAACACAGTATTCGAGGTGGGGCCTCACCAGTGCCGAGTGCAGTTCTTTGTCCTGGAGCTGAAAACATACAGTGGATGTAAAGGAGGCTGCAGTGAATGAACTGTGATGTTGTGATGCAGATGCTTTGTGCTAATTGTCACCTGCGTTTGGGGCTGGGATTCCTTCTGGGGCATTTCTTTGGCTGCCAATGCTGCGAGTTGCAGGGGGTCTGTCTCCTGGTGATGCCTGGTGGGGCCAAAGCTGTCTGTGGCATGGATGAGGCAGCGGTTCTGTGGGAGAAAGGTGAAACATGGCTTGTTGGGGCTCATCTGTCTCCCAAATTTAGAGTGGTAGCAAGATCCATGTCCAGCAACACCCCCTGCACTGCCCTCCAGACCAAGTTTCCTGACTGTGCGCAGCGCCTATGAGCTTGCGTACAGCAGAATGACTCTGGAACAAGAAGGGGCTGTCTCTAGTCTTAACACGTCCTTCTGGAGCAACACCAAGCACAGTACAGATGCCCCATGTTGCATGGGACAACCTGGCAGAGGCTGCCCACCTTTGTGTGAACCACCTCCCCTCAAAAACCTGCACAAAAGGCAGTGTTTGATCTTGCTTAGCTGATGCTGGCCTCAGCTGGTGCTCTGCGAAGGAGACATGCAAAGGAGCATCCTCCAGCACAGACATTCCCTCTGTTTGGGGTGTGCTTGGGCCTCGACACTGTGCTGTGATGGGTCCTTCTCCCCAGCAGGACAAGAACGCAGTGCCGTGCCGGCAGGACTGGCACCAAACCAGCAGCCAGGTGGTGGTGACGGTCTACGCCAAGAATCCCCTGCCTGCCCTCAGCAGCGTGAAAGCCAATCGCACCGTGGTGAGTGGGGCCGGCAGAGCTGGGCTGGGGATGTGGGCTTTCACGGCACCTGATTTTCATGAGCCAACAGCCAGGATCCAGCCCAGTGCCTGGCACTCTTTGATGGCCTGTTTGGTCTGTTGCTGTAGCTGGGGTTGGCATGGCCGATCTGCCATCCCTGAGCTGAGAGCCCAGTGGCTTCCCTGCTGCAGCAGCATCTGCCTGGCCACTCTGGCTCAGTGGCTTCCAGCCTCAGCAGGTGGCTTTGCTGGCCTTGAATCCCTCGACTGGTGGCAGAGGTGAACCAGGCATGCTCTGAAGGGGATGAAATGCTCCCAGGTGCTGAGGGGATCACCAGAGCGTTACACTGGAGCCAGGATGCGGGATTCATGACGATGCTGGAAGGCAGCCACACTGTCCAGGGGAAGAGCTCTGGCAGTGCTGTGCTACCCACTCAGGTCATTTTCTGTCGGTCTTTCAGCTTGAGGTTCACATCATCTTTGAAGGGAATAAGAGTTTCCAGGCAGAATTGGATCTCTGGGGGGTAAGATCCTGTTTACTTTGGTTTCCCTATTGCTGTAGTGTGCGTGGGGCTGGGCTGCAATGCTGCAAGGCAGCCTGTGCTCTGGGAGAAGTGTTTGCAGCCCCCAACGCAGGGTCCTGGTATGGAAAATTACTCTCTGCATAGTCAGGATTCTCAGACTTTTGAAAAAGTAGTAAAATGGTTGTTGCTGCAATTTCTGCCCAGTCCTGGCCGTGCACGGAGCATGAGGCTGACTTTGGCTGTATTAGAGAAGAAATTAGATAGAAATGCTGTGGCCCCCAGGACACTGTCTCTTCCCCAGCCGGCACTTGTGTAGAACAAACAGCCATTCCATAGTCTGTCCCTCAGTGCAATTCATTGCCAGCTCTCAAAGCCTTGCAGAGAACACAGGTCCACCACAGCTGTCACAGCAGAGAGGACCCATTTATCTCCAGAGCTCCAGTTTTCTATAGCAGCAAAGGCTAGTGATGAAACTAGGTTTTTCTCTATTGATCCCATAGTGGTAGCACCCCAGGACTGTGCCCAAGCTTAACACCCCTCTGACTGTTCTGCACCACCTGAGACACCCTGGCTACTCTTTTAAACGCTGCCACAGTGCTGGCTTACTCTTGTTGGAATCACCTGGGAGACAGGTTGCCCAGGTGCTGGCATTTATAGCCACCTCTGCTAGGAAATGCCTTAGGAGTTGTGAGGAAGGGCTGTTTCGGAGGCTGCTGGTGGTGGCACCAACTGATCCTGAACTAACAGCATAGCTGGATGTTGCTGCTGGCTCTGTAGGCATTCTGGGTTTGGTCCCAGACTACCCAAAAGGGTCTTTGGCACAGCAGGTCCCTGTTTCCCCCTGCAATCCTGCTGAGATACTCGCTCTCTGCTTTTGCAGCCACTTACTGGCTGGGGAGGAGCAGTGAGACTCGGGAATGTACATGTGCATTTCTTGCCTTTATTCCCAGTGCGTGCTGCCTGCGCCCACTGGCAGCAGAGCGTGCTGCTGGGTGTGGGTATGCCTGTGCCTCCGCGCAGACATAACACCGTGGACCTCAGCTGGAGCCCGGGTTTCATCCTGCTCTGTCTCCTGACAGAGGAGGAGAGGAGATCTCTCTCCTCTGCTGGCAGGGCTCGGCCAGTAAAGGCAAGGATGAGTGTGTGCTGCCTGCCCTCCCCTGCCCAGCTCACTGCACCTTTCCTTCTCTCTAGGTCATTGAAATAGAGAAGAGCTTTGTGAGCATGGTCCCTACTAAAGTGGAGATCACGCTTCACAAAGCCAGCCCTGGCTCCTGGGCCAGGCTGGAGCTCCCCCAGAGCAGGTCTCACTCCCATGGTGAGCAGGAGAAAGAGGCGGCTGCCAAGGCGGAGGAGCCCGGGGCAGTGCAGGGGGAGGACTCCGATGACAGCTTGAGCTGGTCGGAGGAGGAAGACGAGGAGCTGGAGATGGGAACACCGAGCAACTGACAGTCAAGTGCTTCAGCAGCTGAGCAGCAGCCGGGTCCTGAGCTGCCAGGGCCCTCGGCACCAGGTCCAGAGGAGCAGACACAGCCTAGAGCCGTCTGCAGGCTGCAGCACGCCCTCTCCTGCTGTTCGAAGGGGCAAGTAATAAACACCCAGAGCAAAGGTTATACTCTGAAATTCCTCATCGGCTCTTAAGAAACATCAGCGGGCTGAACCCTGCCATCTGTCTCTCCCTCTGCCGTGCCAGGCCAAGGCAGGACAACGTGAGGAGGAGCCCCCTTGTCTGCACCTCGGGCAGGCTGTGCCAGGGATCTGCGGGGCCGGGGTGCTTGTGGCCCGGCGTTCTGCCTGACCTGGGCATTCCTGGGGGGGCAGGGCCCCAGGGCAGCAGGGTGGGCTGAGCTTGACCCCCCGATACTGCCTCACTCCCTCGGTGGTGGGGAAGGGCAGCCGGGCCTGGGAGGTGTTAGGAGGGAGATGGTGACGAGGGAAATGTTATTGCTGCCTGCGGCTCGAGCAGGGGCCCGAAGCCCTCCGCTGCACAGCCCTTTACAGGCGTGAAACCGCCCCGGTGTGAGGGGTTGGTACCGAACAAGTGACGGGAGACATGGAGGCGGGGGATCCTGAGGGGGTTTTGCTGATGTTATGGTTTGAGAAAACCCACAACACTGTATTGTTGTTTAGACAATTCTTCTCTCACCTGTTGGCCCCTCCCCACCTGGGAAGGGTAATCAGGGAAAAAGATCGAAAGCTGAGGGTTGAAATATAAACAGATTTAATAGAATAAGACTAAATGATTAACATGAATAACACTAAAGAACCAATATTGATCCCGATACCAACATAAAATACACAAGGATTACCCTCAGCCCGTTCTATGGGTAGAAGCCGTGCGCTCCCGGCAGGGACAGCCCATGTGGGACACCGCCAGCGCTGCGGCTTCGGGAGGAAGGGAAGGGCTCAGGGCTCCCGCACCGGGGCGAGGGGTTCTCAGGATGGCAGCCGTCACGGGAGAGAGGGAACTCCTCAGCAAACTTTCTAATTTATAGTGAATGTGATCTTGATGGTATGAACTAACCCTGTTGGCCAGCTTGGGTCCAGTGCCCGGGTCTCGCTCCTCCTCATCCCCGCACCCGGCGAGCTCGAAAACACTGAGACCTTGAAACCCGCACACCATCGCTGGCTATGGAGTAAATATTTTCACAGATTCAGACACTGGAGTCTTCCACAAGCGCGGTTTCCCCAGGCGTTAGCAGATAAACCACCGCCGCAGCCGGGTAACGCCTCCCGCGCGCTCTGCCCGTTCAGCCCCGCCCCGCTGCGGCGCCCCCTGGCGAGCCCTGAGGGAGCGGCGGCGGGGCGGAGGGCGCGTGCGCGCGGCGGGGCGCGGGAGGGGGCNGCGCGGGCGGCGCCTTCCTCCCCCCTCCCCCGCTCCCCCTTCCGGGCTCCCCGCTGTGCGGCGGCAGCGCGGCCCGCGGCGGGCCCCGAGGGGCCGTGAGGCGAACCGGACCGAGGTGCGGGTGGCGGCGGGGCAGCGGCCTCCCGGGCATCCCGCGCGGGTGTTTCTCCTCAGCGCTGCCGCCGGGCGGAGGCCGGGGGCGTGCGGCGCGCTAAGGAGGAAAATCCTCCGCCTCCGGCCGCCGCCACCCGGGCTGTCAGCGGGGCGGTGGCCCGGGGCCGGCGCCCGGCCTGGGAGCTGCGGCGGTCTCGGTCTCCTTCTTGGGGGAGGGCTGCTCCGGCGCTGCTCGCGGCTCCTCGGTACCTGCCCCGCCGGGGAAGCAGCCGTCTCCGGAGCCGGGAGGGCGAGCTCGGGAGTGGCGGGGTAACGAACCCCCCCGGCCGCGGGGGGAGGTGGGATGCGGTCCCGTCTTCCGCGCTCGGCTCTCTGGGGGTGAACGCGCTCCCCGGGGGTGCTGGAGGCGTAGGGGAGAGAAGGATGTTTTGGAACAAGTTTGGTTTTTTGTTTTTTTTTTTTTTTTTNGTGGCATTTGTGGCTGGGGATGTGCGGGGAACGAGAACGGCCCGGGGGCGGGTCCTGCTCTCGCCGCGGCCGGGCCGTTCGGGAGCCAGGCAGGCGCGAACCCGCGTAGGGCCACCGGGGCGGGCTTGAGGCGACCTCTGCTCCCGGCGGGTGTAATAAAAGGTTGGCACAGAATGAGTTCGCCTTTTCTAAAGGGCTCTTGTTTCAGTGCCGGGAGTGGATTTTCCTTTACAGGGAGAGGTAAGAGTAGTCGTATTTGATCTGCTATCTAGAAACTGCCAAATTGTTGTTTGGGGAAGAGCGGAGCAAGGTAGTGACCTGAAATACTCTGAATGCTGACGGGCTTCAGGAGTCGCAGGTATCGTCTCGTTTAGCAGCTGCTACAGAGCTCTCTTTCATCAGCTTAACGGTTCTCTCCTGGAGTCGCATAAACTCTCAGGATCCTGTCCTGAGGCGTTCCTAGCTTAACTTCAAACCCTGAGAAGCAATGCTACCTTTTACTTGTTCTGAACAAGAAATCTTTCTGATTTAATTTGATTGCACTTTGTGTTTTTTTGTTGTGTGTTTTTTTTTTTTTTTGAAAGATCCAATGAATAGCTGGTATCTGCTTACTGTTTATAAACACTTTTTATTCCCATTGTATTTACTCAGAGTTATAAAAAAGCTTTAAACGCTTTTGTTCTCTGTGCGTACCCTATGCTTGCAACGTGTCCCGTGCTGGAGTGCGGTGCTCCTTGTGCCAGCATCGTTAGCTGTGTGCTCTTTGTCCCAAGCTTATATTTTGATTTTAAAAATCTTATGTTCTCTTCTGTGTCAAATGTGACATGCATAGCATGAAGGCTCTGTTTGGCCAGGTTGCCAGTGTTCAGCTGCACACAAGTTTTTCTACAGGGAACTTAAGCTTATGAGACATATTTGGCATTTTAGCTTACTATTGCCATAACAGAAAAGATGCTTTTAAATGTTCTTCTGAGAAGGAACTTTACAGAGGTCTTGGAAAAACAATGAAATATGAGGTTTGCAATTAGGAGGAAACTGAATGTGCAGTTTGATTTGCTTACATGATGAGGCTGTGATTCTTTTGGAGTCCAAAGTGTTTGCACATGATTTGGTGTCATGTAAAAAGGAGTGGGTTTTTTTTTTAACTCTCTTTCCTATGCCTGTATGTGTAAATCAGATAGACTGCTGAGAGTCTCCTTGACACTGGTAACTTCTGCTCACATTTTAGAACTGCAATACTTGATGCAAACAAGCCTGGCAAATATTGCAATATTGTAGTGCACAAAAAAAATTTTTTGTTTGGTATTTTTCTTTTTTTTTTTTTTGAAAACTGTTATTGATTGACCAAGTGCATTTTTTGTTTGGTGTTTTTATTTATTTATTTATTTTTTACTCCCTGGTGAAATTTGGGGGCAGAGGAAGAGAAATCAAAGAGAATGAAAAGCGTGTGTGGGCTTTTTTCTTGAGGAAAAAGTTTAGATTTTCCCAGTATACATGTTACCCTTGAAATACAACAGTGGCTTTGTTACAACTTTTCTTAAAAATGGAGTGTTTAGAGTGCCAATGAATGCCAGGTGACAAAAGATGATAGGAAAATAGACTAACAATTTTTTCTTCCCCCCTCAAATAGGAATCAGGGCTGCTTTAACTGGATTTATCATTCATCCTGCAATGTGCTTAATGCGCCTCTTCACAGAACTTCATGTCTGAGGTACTGTCTGTTTTTCTTTTAACCAACAGTAATGAATAAGGCCTTGCCAGAATCTATAACAGGTAGGAAGGACACATGTTATTAATTTCTTATGAGCTGACTGTGATACCCAGGACATCTGCAAGTTGCTTTTATCACCCAGGAGGTGTGTAGTGGATCTGGGCACAGAACACTGCAGTCCCAACTCCTAGTCTTACACCTTTACTGCACTCTCCCTTGAAGCATGTCAGGATCGCTTTTGTTCAAATAAATGGTGAAGCGTATCTGTCTTGATGAATCCATGCTTCTGCATGTGGTTGCAGGAGGAAAATTAAGTATAATACACTGCAGCTTTTGATTATGGCAGGATACATGTCACATTCATATAGTGGGGATTCAGGTATCTACTGAAGTCCTGTTTTTTAGCTCCTGTATGACTGTGCAGCTGTACCTTGGTGTAATGTTATTTCACAGCTGTGCAGCTGTTTCACGAGCTTGTTTCTGATGCATTTTGGAAATATTTCTTATCCAGTAAACATAATCTTTGATTCATAGAATTTAAGGTCATTGATATTTGGTCACTAATATAGTTGCTTTCCTATAAAATTTGGAGTATGGAGTGCTTGTAGTAAAAATGTTGATGCACTGATGTTTATGTGGTTGAGGTGCCCAAACACCTCATGTGGACCACTTTTTCTCTGAGGTTCTCTAAGAAATACTGCTTACGTGATAAAGCTTATGTGTGTTTCATCCCTGCAGAAAAAAATAATCTTTACATTGATAAACCAATTTCAGCCTAATTTGACAGGGGTAGAGGTTTGTAAAACATTATATGAAATGTTTTGGGTGGTTTCTTTTATTTCTTTGAAACAACTTTTTGCACCAAAATGGGTAAGGCCTTTCTGGCGTTCACACTGAGGGAACAACCAGTGAGAATTGCTCTCTTGCTAGGCGTCAGTAACACGTGCACGGGAGCTGAACCTCCAGGCAGAGCTCTGCAGAAAGCGAGCTTCCTCGATTTTGCTGTTCACGTGGAGCTCTGCATTGTGGACTGCGTAGTTCCTGCTCTGCTGCTGAAATCTGGCTTAGCTTCTTAACTTTTTCCCCTCTCTGCTGCCACTCAGGCTGTTGCAGTGTGTTTTGTTTCTCTTGCAGGTAAATAGCAAGAGAGAAAGCGGTGTGAAAACTTTGAAGTCCAAGTAGGTCATTCATTGCTGAAGGGTATTAGGGATGAGGTCTCCTATTTAACTTTTTTACTCTTTCTTGGCATGCATTCTAAAAGTCTGGCACTTGTCCATTTGTTTGGCGCTTGCCTAAAACAGTAGCGAGTAAGCTGAGCTGTTGTGGAATAGTAACACAGTCTCGATTAAATTGCCGAGAGCCGCCTCCTCTTCTCTGTCAGGTCTGGTGGCTAAGATGAATGCAAGAAAAATCTTTTAACTCCTTTGCATGGGTGAGGATGGTAGGATGTACTTTGAACTGCCTTATCTACCCAATTCATTGTTTAAAGTTTCTGCCTGACTTCATGTATCAGACGGACAGAATGAATCATCTGTGATGTAGTTTTTGTTACTGAAAGATGAGCAATTAAGTCATTGAGATTTCTTAACTTCTGCTTCTGCTTGCTCCTGATAAAGCAGTATCAAACTTCTGAGCCTACAAAACAGGGAGGGGTTGATCAAAGGTGGTGGCTGAACAGAACGACAAAGCTCAGTACAGGTGATTTTGGCTGAACTTCTAGTGCATTTTCTGCTAATTTTTGGCCAAAATGGGGCCCTATCCAGACTGGAAAGAGAGATACGGAAGACCTGACAAACTGTGAAAATTAGGTTATCAATGAGCAATATCAAAGCTGAAATTGACCTAACAATGAAGTATCTGGTGTTAATGTAGCAAGGGCAGAGGCATATCCTGTGAAGAAGTAGTTCCTCTGCCAAGAAGTTTTCGAAGTTCAGGAAGTATAAAAAGCATACATCTAGAAAGCCCCAGAAGAATTCAGGTTCATGTTTCCTCTCTGTTTTCTGTCACTGTTCTCTCCTTTCTCTCAGCAGATGGGGAACTCTCCTTCAAAAGTATTAAAGGGAAGAAGATCTAGAAGTTTTTTTCTCTCCCACAAAAAAAAAAAAAAAGATGCAACATGAAGATATTCTGTGATTTCACTTACGACAGCTTTGTGGGGAGGGGGAGTGGAATCCAAGTAGTGCATTTCTCCAGCAAATGTCCGGCTGGGTTACAGGAGAGCAAGCTGTCCATGATAATGATACCAGAAAATATGTAATTAGGTCAGAATAGAAGCAGCTCTCCAGACAATGTCTTGACACGTCAATTGAAATCTTGCACATTCCAAAGGAAGTGCCAGGTGTGCAGGCAGCAAAGGCCGACTTTGTAGCATCTTCTGAGAAGGAAACTAACCCAAACAGGAATGCCAGTTTTCTAATTCAAAGGCACTAATGGATGAGATAGAAATAACTCTCATCTGTGTATTTTTGCACAACGCTTCTTTGTGGGGTGGCTGGGTTTGGGTGGGTTTTTTTCTTTTTATTCTTTGAAAATTCTGCTGTAACTGCTAGAACTCTTTATGTTCTAGTGATCTTCCACCTTAATTGTAACAAAAGTCCTTTCTCTGGCAGGAATAGCAAACAGAATCACCTCTCACTAGTTTGGACTTTCCGTTCATTCCTTTCTCTTGTTGAGTAACCTTTAAACTTGGCTTTGAAGCTTGTGCTGAGCTTTCTGTTTCTAAATTCTAAGTCTTGTTTTTGATGTGTTGGCGTGTTAGTCTGTATTTTTGTCTTTTTCAGTTCTTGTTACCTGTTGTATGTGGAGTTTTTCTCTCTAAAGTTTTCCCCAAAAATTCTTTTGAAGCTCACCAAAAAAAAAACCCAAACAAACCCTAAACCTATTTTCAGGCTCTTGGTAATGTTTGTTGGTAATTTTGTTTTCAGAGTATGGTGGTTTGTTTTTTTTTTTTTTCAGCATATATTTATATTCAAATAGCATGCAGTGCCAGCTCCAAGGGTGCTTGAGAAATAAAAAGAATTTTCCATGCAAATTTGAACCCCAGCTTCTTGCTGTCTTATGACAGTTTTATTGCTAGGCAAATTGTTTACAAGAAAAAATTATAAATAAATACTTTATTCATTTTGAACAAAGTGATATGTGGATTTAATAGAAGAGGCCTGACAGAGGTAATATAATTTGTTTGGTTGTGGCTTAAATTAAAAAAAACCAAACCTTTGTCTTCCATATGTAGATCTTTAACCAAACTATACCTGCTTACAACATACAGGTTTCTGGAGTGTAGGAGCTTCTTTCTACTCTTTTTTTTTTATTATTAATTTGTCTAAATTTTGTGTTTCAGTACTAAATCAAGTGCATCCTGGTGTGCGTTTGTTTTTCTGTATTGCATATGCCATGTGATTCCTTTCAGATAAGACAACCTGCTTTAAAGGAGCCCTGCAGAGAAGCATACTCAAGCCTACAAGCTCTTTCATTGTGTTTATGTAGTTCTTACTTAGCCTGATGCATGTTTGCATGGAGTTATTTCCTATTGCAAATGTTGCTCTTCTAAAATCCAAGCCCTAGTCAGGTAATTTGAGCTATTAATGCTATGAAAGAGCATTCAAGTTCCAGGCTTTTTTGTTACCTTATTACTGTTCTCTGACTTGAAAGCTCTAATGACCTCTTAAATAGAGCCCCAACAAAATCATCTTTGAGTAAACACTTTCATTAGAAATTTTAAGTTGGGTTTTATCAAGCTACTTTAGCTGCTGGTGGTACAGGATACATGTGGCTTTGTAATTTACCAATATATGAAACTACCTCTATTGTCTTACAATACTGAGGCGACGACCCTCCAGATATTAGTGCCTGGGGTGTGCAGGTAGGGCTGCAATTCTGGGATACCCTATCTTTCTGTGAAAAGCTCTGGATAGAAATGCATAGAGGTGTAAGCCCTTGGGGGAGCTTGTACTTTGTGTTTTATAGAGACGTCTGTTTCCAAGTCTTTGCAATTTGTTTATTTTATCAGCTAGGAACTGGGCATATAAAAGGCCTAGTGTATTGCGTTCTCCAAGACTTTTGTTGCTATAGCTGAATTTTTATTGATTTTATTTATATCCAACTGACTTAGTTCTGCCATCCGTGTGATGTCACGTGTTATTGGCTGATCAAAATAGCAGCCTGTTGCATAGGTAGTTCATTTGGAAAAAAACTTTTGCTCTGGAATTGTTGATCACTAGTAAGGTTTCTGGCACAGCATCTTCTAGTACTTCAGTGGTTTGAAGTTAATGCAGGAATAAGCTTTAAAACCTTCTCTCTGTGCTGCAGTCCAGGGATGCTTTGGCAGATACATATGGTATTCCTCCCCCGTGATTCATTCCTACCATATGCCACCACTGGCTTGGTTGTACCAACACAGTTAGTTGTGGTACTACTTGTTAAACTGGATGAAACAACTCCTCACCCTTTTTTCATGGCTGAGGAGGTGGCCTGCTACCTGGGTGGGAAGGGGAACCGGCATTTGGAAATGTCTGAAGGCAGCCTTGCTGCTGGAGAGAACGTGGCAGCGTCTCAAAGCAGGTAGTGATCTTCCCTACAGGGAGAGCAGCAGTAGAGACTAGGATAGTGAGTTACGGCTGCATCTTCAGGTACAACAGTGTTATGGGATTAAAATATATCCACTCTTCTTTCACTGTTTGCTTGTAGCACGTAGACCCTTTGTGTTCAGAAATGTTACGTTGTAGTGTATGCTGCCAGTAACAGTGTTCAACCTCTACTAATAATATAATGCTAAACATTTAATTTGTAATGTTTTAAGTAATTTAATATTAAAAGAGGTTTCAACTTTGAGGTTTGCAAAAATGCAAGAAACATTTCTAAGCCTCTAATTTAACAGAACTTACCTATATCTTTTCTTCTCCCTCCCCTCCCCCCCCCCTGTTAAATGAAAATCTTGGTGCAATTTTTCTGGAGTAATACATGCAGTCCAGCATTGACCAGCAGAAGCTGACAGCAGTTCTTTAGTTTACTGATTAGCTTTACAATATACAGTTGCATACACATCTCTACATTTGACTGGAGCCTTGAAACAGGATGACTGATTTCTTTGATGTATGATGAAACTCACATGTATGCTTTTCTGCCAAAGCTCAAAAGTACTTGCCAGATTTCATTTTGGGTGATTCATGTTGTTTTAGAAATGTAATTCCTCCCATTTTCAGAAAGGATAAACTGCTGCTGTGTCGTCCTCCTGCAAATTCTTACGCTCCAGTGTCCTACTGGGTCTTTCTGGGGCAAGGTTTCTGCACTGTTTCTCACCACTGATTGGTTTTCAATAGTGCGCGTGTACAAACATTGATATTCCCTTAAGCACCATATGTTGTAGTAACTGCAGTTGATATCACTCAAGTTGCCTGTTGCAGCTTTGTGCCAAAGTCTATTTTCATGTAGTGTGGCATGCTCCCAGCAGGAAGAGAGCAGTACGTGGATTCAGATAAAGACTTTGTCAGAAAGGATGAAGCTGAGACTTAAATGGTAATGAGTTGTTGATTTGTTTGGATGGTCTTGAAGAGGAAGTTGGAGGGAGCGGGTTTCATGACTTTTATGAGGGAACTGCTTCGCTATTGCTAATTTTCTGTGTTCCCTTTGCTATTTAGATGGTATTGGAGCTGTGGTCTTTCTGGAATATTCAATATAGTTCCTCCCACTATTTCTTTCTGCTGTTTGAATCAGCGTATTTGCTGCTGGTTGCAAGTTGAGGATTACTGATAGTACCTCAAAGGCATTTGGGTGAGAAGGCAGATGCAAGTTTCTTCTTGTTAAGCTAGCAGTGGAAGCTCCAGCATACAACAAACGACTGCTTGTAGGTGTTCCATGCTATTTTCAAAGTTCCTGCTGTTCATGCAATGAAAGTTTAGAATGAGTTGAGTTTTAGGCTGCATCCGTTTGGTTATCGAACCTGCTCTTCACGTATCAGGAAAGGGATAGGGAAGCCTTTAGGTGTCAGATACCTCCTGTAACAATTCCCCGGTCTGCCTAGGAAGGCTGTTTGATTGCTGATCTTCTACAGCATGTATTTTTTTTTAATTCTCAGTGTAAGCTTTCTTTATTGTAGCTGAAGCCTATTAAGTTCTGCTTGTTCTGTCACTGATTAGTGAGAATAATCTGTTCTTGGCTTCTCAAGAAAAATTCTTTATGTATTCTAATCTGGGTACTATGGCTAGTTATATTTTGAATAATAGCTTTTCTTGTGTGTGCTGCTTTCTGAACCTTTTATCTGCTGCCCTCTAAATAATGCAGTTTCTTAAGGTCTGATTGATCCTGAGTTGAGTGAATTATTACAGTAAACAGTAGCAGTGCAGCCCAGCAATGGGTATCTTGCTTTATTATATAATTTTTGGACCTTTCTTTGTGGTAAACCGTTCAGGCAGTAGACTATGTAGACAAGAAGTATGAATCTTGGAGAGGGCGTGTGTGTGAACCTACAAATGACATATCTTATTACTAGGTCTGAGGTCATGATCCCTTTCCACTTGCAGGTACCTCTAAGGACTTGTCCCTTTGCCTGTGGGAAACTGTCTGGCAGTAAGGCAAGACTGTGGGAATTTGGCTAACTTGTGCTTACATGGTTGGAATGCAGCCAGTTCTCTCCACTCATTGCATCTCCATTTCACTACTGTCTTTCTAGCCTGTGAGCTCTTCATAATGGCTTCTGACTGTCTCTAGCTGTGATAAGAAGTTGTTAGCAATATTAAAGCCACTATCATTGAGTGTTCTTTTCCTAACTTTTTTCTTGCTTTGTGCAGGACTTTGTTTCTGGGTAAAGAATGCAGACTATAAAGTGCGTAGTTGTCGGAGATGGCGCTGTGGGAAAAACTTGTCTTCTCATCAGCTATACCACCAATGCCTTCCCTGAAGAGTACATCCCTACTGTGTTTGACAACTACAGTGCCCAAATGACTGTTGATGGCCGGACAGTTAGCCTGAACCTCTGGGACACTGCAGGCCAGGAGGAATATGATCGCCTGCGCACACTCTCGTATCCTCAAACCAATGTGTTTGTCATCTGTTTCTCCATTGGTAGTCCCTCTTCCTATGCAAATGTGAGGCACAAATGGCATCCTGAAGTTTCTCACCACTGTCCAAATGTTCCCATTCTTTTAGTGGGCACGAAGAGAGACTTGAGAAATGACCTGGAAACAGTTAAAAAGTTGAAAGAGCAAAGCTTGGCTCCCACTACCCCGCAGCAGGGGACTTCGCTGGCTAAACAAATTGGAGCAGTCAAATATTTGGAGTGCTCAGCATTGAATCAGGAGGGTGTTCGGGAGGTGTTTGCTGAAGCTGTGCGTGCAGTTCTGTATCCTGTGACAAAGAAGAACACAAGAAAATGTGTCTTATTGTAGTTACCTCGGGTGGTGGATGTTCAAAGTTGAATATTGTCTAGAACCTTGGAGGGCTTTTTAATGAGTTATATTGAAGATTTGCATCTTGCACTAACAGCTCTAAGCAGAAATGGTTTATGCAACAAATATTCTTGCAGTCTTACTGCTTCAGGGAAACTGAAACAGAACAGATATTTTTTCCCAACTGAGAGGTCAAATATCTACTTTTAATTTCTAAAGTTCCAGTCTCCAGCTTCTCTGGGGATTACTTGCCTTCTGCCCTTATTTAGTGGAGGAAAATACAAGAAGGGACTTCTTTGAAGCCAGACTTCTTTACTAGATAGTCATCAGTTACTAGATTTGCTGAAAAGCACAAATTCTGATAACTTTGCTTTAAGTGTAGCTGCTGCTTTTCCCATCTCTTATTTAGTGGTCCAGTTGTTTTACAAACAGAAGTCTGGCTGTCCAGTTTTAATTTGTCAGTTTGAAGCTTGAAAACAATTTGTTTACATGCAAAAATTCCTGAAATAATTACTGAGATTCACCTTAGTGAACTGTGATCATTTATATGAAGAGTTAGCATAAGGCATGTTTAATGCAATGAGCAAGACCCAGGGAATGCCTGCAATGATTCTATTAATAGAAGCAGGAGCTGATTTCTCCTATGTAAGGAACTTAGGATAATGATGAATCACTCAAATAAGTGATTTTCATACTGTTGAATTGGAGAGGTGGAAGAGTAGTTTAGATGCAAGTTTTCCACAATCTTCTAAACTGAGATTTTATTTGGCTCTCCAAAGAGGCTTTGCACCCTGAGAGTAAAGTTAACAGTTACCTGTTTGGACTGACTGAGGTAGTTGGGATGACACTTCTCAAAACGAGATTTTCAGTGTGATCCCTTTGATGAATCTCAGAGACTTGATAGCAGCCCATTTGCTCTTGAGGAAGTCATTGCTTTGCTTCCTAATGTTCTTGGGGCTACCACCTGAGATTTTTACAGCAAATTCCTTTGTTGTTTTTCTGGGAGAACACAGACAGAAAATTCGGAGGTTCTATTTACAGGAACCAGGAATGCTTGTTTCTTCCTGGTAACTCATGGATGGTTTCAGTTAAACATGTAATCGTTAGCCAGTCACTGGATAGGTTTACCTGGGCAGTTTTCTCTTCTCTACTAAGTGATCAGTTATTATAAACTCTTTTAACTCCAGTTCTATTTATGTGCTTTTTAACTTTCTTTAGCAGCTCAAGTGCGTGGCAGCTGGCTTTTATTTTCAGGATGTGCACTGTTCTTTGTGTGATTCTGGGACCAGCTGAGGAGCGAGCGCATGAAACCTTCCTTAGACTTAACCGTACAGCTCGGTGGTATGAGAGCAGCATGCTGCAAAGATACTTTGTGTGAAACCAATGGTGCTGGACTGGGCTTTGTTGTCTGAAGTTGGCGGTGCTATCTTTGTCAGGATGCAGCCTCAACTGGTAATTCAGAACTTGCTTTCTTGTGATTCCCACATATGCAAAAATGCACTGGTGTCTACCTTGGAGAGAAAAGAAAATAATTTTAGCACGATAACAGAAAACGTATCAACAGGGTTATTAGGGGTCTTGTGTTAATTTGACCTTGCTTTATCTGATACGGTGGATAGAAACATTCGTATTTGTGCCCTACTCCCCCTCTTTGAAGAGGATGTGCCTTTCTTCAGCCGGTGTAACTGATGCTGACACTAACTGCAATTTTTGTATATCTGAGGTATGCTTGTGCTCGTATTGCTTCAGCAAACTGCAACCCATAGATTATAAACTGCAGTTAATCCAAATACTGGTATATGTGGAACACTGAGTTCCAAACATTGCCTGACCACCGGCGACACCCAAACCACCCGTATGCATGATGTTTGCAGAAGCTTAGAGACTCTGCCTATTTTTCTTCACCAAGTGCCCTTGCTCGGAGCGTCTGCACTCAGAAGTGCTGTTCCAGCTGCAGCTCCTGCTGCAGTGCCCTGCAGGCTGCCGGGGCGCAGGAGCCTTTCAGCGAGGTAACCTCTACTCACCACGTTCTGCCTTTCCTTTAGTAGTAGGCCTTTAGTGTGGGCTTGACTTGCAGGCAGCAGTTAACCCCGTGCCTTGTAATTCAAGATTATTTTCTGTAGGTAAATTTTGGTAACCGAGTAAATAGAATTTATCATGTTTAAAATGTATTTATTTAAGCCAGTGCACATGTTTTTTTTTAATGCAGGTCAGGTCTAAATCAACTGTTTAGTTACCCTGGTGCAAGCCCATAACCTTTGCTTCATTCAGAAATGTACTTTAAAAAGTTTGTGATTTATTTTAACTGCTCTTAAATAGACTTTTAATTTCAACAACAGGCACCTCTTTTTTATTGTTGTTGCTACATATAGTTGCAATTTTGTACTGAAGCTACTACTGTTTTCAAAAGTTTTTACTTTTTTGCATACTGAAATATGTTAGTTCTGCATTTTATGTGGTTATTCCTAACTGGATTATGATAATTTTGTGGAGCAGAAATCCTGTTAGCAAGTATTATTGCACACTGTCCGCCCCCCCCGCCCCGGTTTCTGTAGGCTCACGGAGCAGCCATCCTGGTGTTAACTGGAAGAGGGTATGGCGAGATAAAATTCAACTACTTAATCATTTTATTTGAATTGATTACGTTATGCTAAAACACTTTACCCCCACTCAGATTACTTAATAAATGGATTGCACAACAGTACTGAGGAGAGTAACTTGCTAATGATGAAAATGAGGAGAATAACATGATACTGATGAAAATGAGCAGAAAGTGAACTTTGAACACCATCAAAAACTTCTCACTGACTTTGGAGGACCTTGTTAGTAGTCATTTAGATGCCTGGTATTGCTGTTGCTTTCTGCCAGGAGTAAAAGTCCTGCCAAATGCCAGCTGGTTTCCTCCAGCCTCTGCTTTTCATGGGAATGAGCTTCGGGAGTGCACGGATCTGAGGAGCGTTTCCGTTCAGCGGGCATTCTCAGTGTGGGATCTTCCCCCCCTCCTTGGTGCATTTTGTTGTAATTAGTCCAGTGCTTCAGTCTCCAGTCCGTTCCCTTCCTCCCACACCTTTGGTTTTCCCTCTGGGCACGTAACACATACAGACCTCATGCAATCCTGGCTGGATTTTGTCTGTTTTCGGGAGACCAGAAGACCCCGGTGAAGCTCTGTGGCTTTCCCCAGCTGTTGGAAGATTCCTCAGTTTGTTACTGAACAGAAACGTGGTGTGCATGTCTTCATTCACTGAAGAGACTCTGTGTGAAGAGACTGATTTTAATCTTTCAGTTTGTGAATGATTCCTGCAATACTTTTTTTTTTTTTTTTTTTTTTAAATAGAGCCCAAGCCATCCCCATCTTCGGGGAGCCAGCGCCTGGCAGCCCACGGCTCTCAACTCTGGTACTGATACATACACTGGCGACTGGATTTTATACTAGAAAATAATTTCTATTACAGCTAACGGTTTTAAAGGATTTTTTTTTTAATTATGCAGAATTAAGTTGTAATAAACCCTTTCCTCACCTCTCTGCCTCTCTTGTTAACTCACCCCACTGTTTGTAACGCACCCTCTGCTAAACGTAGATCTTTCCTGTGGAAAGCCAGACGCCCCGCCCCCCCCCNGGAGCCTCCGCGCTTCTTTGGGAGGGAGCGGGGCCGAGCCGCCAGGGGGCGCTGTTGGCCGAGGGGGGAAGCGGCGCGTTCCGGTTCCGGATCGGCACTTCCGCTGTCGCCGCCATGTCGGACTCGGAGAGTGAAGAGGAGGGGGATGGCGGCCACGCAGAGCCCTTTTCGCTCGCCGGGTTCCTCTTCGGCAACATCAATGAGGCGGGGCAGCTGGAGGGGGACAGCGTCCTCGACAAGGTAGGGCTGTGTCGCTCTTGGGGGGCGCCGCCGCCCGCTGAGAGACGGGCGAGGAGCCGGGGTCGTGCCGAGGGACGGGCGAGGAGCCGGGGTCGTGCCGAGGGGCGGGCGAGGAGCCGGGGTCGTGCCGAGGGACGGGCGTGGAGCCGGGGTCGTGCCGAGGG